>VWYO01011318.1:0-29423 GCA_013400275.1 Rhadina sibilatrix
TTATTTGCCTTTTAATTGTCAATAGTTTATTCTATGTATCCCAGTTTATTTCCGAGTTTGGTCTATCCCATGGCTATATCTATCCCCATTCTATTATATGTCAATCTCTGGCTCTGAGACCTGTCAATCCTGATGCAGTTTCCTCCCTGCCTCTGGAAAGTCCTGGTCAAGTGATTGGCCAGGATGTTGGGGATCCCCCCTGCCTCCCCAGGGGATTTGTTCCCTATCCTGTCTCTCACAAGACTGTCTCCCGGAGTCCCACAGCTTCATGTGAGAAACAGCTGAGGGAGCTGGGGTTGTTCAGCATGGAGAAAGGGAGACTCAGAGGTGACCATATCACTCTCTACAGTTTCCTGAAGGGTGGCTGTAGTCAGGTGGGAGTTGGTCTCTTTCTCCAGGCAGCAACTGACAGAACGAGATGACACAGTCTTAAGCTGTGCCAAGGAGAACTTAGGTTGGATATCAGAAAAAAGCTTTTTATGGAAAGAGTGATAAAGCACTGGAATGATCTACCTGGGGAGGTGGTGCAGTCACCATCCCTGGATGTGTTTATAAAAAGACTGGATATGCCACTTGGTGCCATGGTCTAGTTGAGGTGTTAGGGCATGGGTTGGACTCGATGATGTTGGAGGTCTCTTCCAACCTACTGGTTCTGTGATTCTGTGATTCTGTGTTCTAAAATCTATAGTATTGCTGGCTGCAGAAAACTCCTAAAGCAGAGGATGCAAGGGAAAGACTTATAATTCAGATTAAGGGCTTTAAAGGTCTTTGCACTGGAGTTTCCTCTACAATGTAGGTTGTATGTTATATGTTACCTATTGTTATGTACCACTGCTTACCCAAAGTGAGATGTAGAATCAGGTTCATTATCAGAGACTGACTGCTTTTCTCTGAAGAACTCAGCTTTGACCATGGTCAGATATAAAATACAGCATTTTTCTTGTTCAGTGCAGTGATTTCTGGGTTCCCAACAGTTGGAATGCCAAGAATGTTATTTTCCATTTGCTGATGGAACTCCTTGGGGTTGTAAAATGTTTTAGAGATCTAAATATAAAGGAATGCAATTTTAACATATTGTGTCATTAAGAAATTTAGGAGCTTTTAGACAGATTGTGAAGGTAGCAGAAAATGAGATGCAGTGTTGCATTAGGTATGTTTTTAGTATTTTCTTCTTTTTGTAAAAGCTGTAATTTTCAGAGTTTAGAACCAATTTAATGTCCCTGGAGCTAGAGCTTTTTTGTATCCATTGTCCATTAGGTGAATTGCTAAGCCAAGAATGGAATCCATTTATAATGTATAAAATATAGTAAAATGCTTTAAAAACAGTTGAGGTAGGGAAGAAATCATCAGGAGTCCATTAAATTTGAAGATGGTGAGTTCTGAGGTTCTTCCTATAATCAGATAATGGGTTTTTGTGCTTTGATAAGAGGCATTAAATACAGGAAGATTTATTTAAAAGTTTGAATTCAATAAAAATTTATACAGAACTAATGCAAAATGCATTCTATTTGACATTTGAGACAACTTTCAAAACAGTATTTTGCTTTTAAAAATACACTGTGACTTCAGCAGTATTTATTGTGTTTTAATAAAAATTAATAAATAACACTTGAAATTATAGTGTCAGTGTTACATACTTTAAAGATACCTGTCAGAATTCATAGTTACATTCTCATGGTGTAATAACTTGGACATGAAAATGTGATCTTAACAGGCAAGATCACAGGCACTGACATATTTGTTAGCAATTAAGAGCAAATCTCCTCTGCAGAGAATTTCAACTGTTAAGAACAATATAAAGGGAATATAAGGGAACAACTGAATCTAGGACTTCATGCAGAAGGTTCCAAGTTCCACAGTGTCTCATTGGTGCCCAGCCTTAGCTCACAGCTCTCTTGTGTAAGTCTCCTCCAGCAGCACAGGGGTGACCTGCAGGCACAGCCAGTGACTGACGGGAACTGGCAGGGGTAGAAGCCATCACTTGGGGCAGGGCTCCTCTCAGCTTCCATCACCAGAAGAAAGAAGGTCTCATATTGCGTACCTTGGCAGGAGCAGGGCTCTGTTTCAAAGCAGATGCCTGGAAAATATAGGAACAGGCTTCAGATACTGGATCTTCATTTATTTCTACCCAGTGACTAGAAACTCATTGAGATATCCTAAACAGTTTTTGCTGCACTGTTGAATCTTGATTCCTCTGTGTTTTCATGAAAATTTTCACAAGTTTTTAATTATTTTTATTCTGGAAAGCAGATGGATCTCCCAGTAGGAATCTGTGTACAGATCAATGTACAGACAAGGAATTAAAGAATATTCTGGATTTGATAATCCCAAAGTTAAAAAAATCTAAAAGTTATTTTGAGTTTAAGTTAAAACTGAATTTTCTCAAGCTTTTCAATGCAGCAAATGTATTTTAATGTTTAGTCAGCATAGATTAAGTATGCTTCATCCTTGCTATATTTTTTACCAAAATGTTTTCTTTTTGGGAAGTATTAAACTCATCCAAACACATAATTTTATGGTCAATTTTCTGTGCATCATTCTAACACATCTTTGGCTGATTTACAGATACTCTTGTAGTTCCTCCTTCAATATCCTTATATGGCTTCTACTCAGATTGGAGAGGTTTATGTACAGCAACAAGCTGAAAGTAATGATGATTCCTAGGTTTTACTTTGGACTGTTGAGCTGATCATAGGAGATTGAACAGTGTAATTGGCCACTTCTGCAAATCAGTGATTTGGGATGGAGAATGGTCAAAATACTCTAGAGTGAATATCTACTGCAAGAACTATGTAGAAACTGAAAAAACTATTTGAAAACCACCAGGTTTCACATAGTGGATAATTTCCAGGACAGAGAAGACACAGACAAAACAGAAAGTTACAACTTTTGGGTTGCCTTTTCTATCCTGCCTGTGCCTTCCTGTTTCTGTGCCAACTTACTGTGCATACACATTTACAGTTTTCTGGTTCCTCTAGAATGGCTCTCCTGATGCTCTGGATAAATAGTATACATTTCACAGAAAACATGCATAAATGTAAATTCACCCTAGAGGTTTAAATAGCTCCTTGGGGTTAAATGACATGCATGTTATTGACATTCATGTATAGTAAGAAGAACGGATTTTAAAAATCTACCTCTATGCACACACAGAATCAAACAGAAAAGCTACCAACTAAATAATAGCATGTCTGCCTCCAATAAGACTTGAATTGCAAACACTTTGCATTAGAATCTTGCACCTTCAAAAACCTATCTTCCCCTACTTGGAAACAGCAGGCATTTTGAACAGTACTGGGGAGGTCTCAAGGACCATTATGAAACTGGAACACCCCATCAGTGGAGAGAATAGCAGTGACTCACCATGTGAGCAAGAAACAGCAGAATCACCGTTTGGGACAGAAAGCAAATATGTTAGATGAGATAATTCCATTACAGGAAGACGGAGGTTTGTGACTTCATACAAGGCAACATGTATGCAAAGGGAACTTGTTTTTATTTTATTTCTTGATGTGACCATCCATGCCCTTAAAATAAAATCAGACTGCAACAGCTAGGGAAGGCGGCTATGCAATGACCAGCAGAGTGCAAAACACCATTCAGGAAGAGATTAAAAAATATGATTTCCAGCAGAAAAATACCATCAGAAATGTTTTAGTTATGTATTTTCTGGTGTTGTCTGGGTTTTTGCAATTCTCCTCTGTCCCTTGAAGGAGTTTTGTGAAGTCTTATTTTTAGCCTTCTGTATTTTGGAGTCAGATATGATTTTATATAAATAACCTTTTTTGTTATTGTAAAATCTAGCAATATTTACATTTTTTTCATAAAGAGGAGACTGTTGATGAACTATTGGGTTGTCCAGTGTGGTTGGGGAGCAACATTTTCTTCCTCCAACCCATGGTCACTGCTGGAATTCGATAAATGTTGAATCTGTAAATAAACCCTCCTCTTTTTTGCCTGGGACATTGCATCATGTGCGTGTGAATTCTTTGTGTCGTGTGCAACATTCTGGTTTATTGATTGCTATTTTTTAACTTGCAGCAGTTTTACAATGTATTTACATGCTGAAGGTAGTTTGTGGTTTTTGAGACAGAGCAGTAAGAGAGAGAACTCCTAGAAGTTTTAAAATAGATATTTTATAATTTCTAAGAGACATTAGTTGGTATAATTGCTCATGTTAGCAAGATCCATAACAGTATGCCAGGAAGGCTTTTCCGCTGTCCTATGTCTATGTTCCCAGCACTGAATGTAGAATAAAGTGCTAAATCACAGATCTTTTTTGGTTCTCTAGCCAAGACTCCAAAAGCTGATTATAGGAACTTGGGGAGTTACTGTCTACTGCCTGTAAGAGTCCACATGACATTTGGGCACAGTGTGAGAGAAAACTTTGCACTCACTTCCCTCCTACTGTCTGCTGGAGACAAAGGAACTAATTATGGCTTATTCAAATATTTGAGGATCTCCCATGACTAAGAGGCAACACCCTCCCCACTGTGGGGCTCTTTTCACAGTTTCTACTTCCTGGCTTGAAAAAAAAATAACATCTACCTCTTTGAGCATTGCTAACATCAGCTTTGAGGTCTCCAGTATTCCTCTTTTTTTTGTATTTTCAGTTATATAGGCTGTATTATGAAGAATAGAAAGCAAAGGAAAGAGAAAACCATGATAATTCAGGCACCACTGGTGAATCCTGGATGGCTTTCCTCTGTAAGGCAAGCTGGTTTAAAACTAATGCTTTAGCAGAACAACTTTCTTGGCTTTCGTGATTGGGCTACTTTTGTGATACTACTAGTGTTTTGATTTGGTATAGTCACGAGACTTGCATCAACACCCTTCTGACAAAGACAAGTGGTAAGTAGAGTAATGCACAGCAGACAGAGAAACGGTTTGCTCTGCTTTTGACTCTGCTCAAGTAGCAAGAGGAAGATCCAAACAATAGAAAATATATGCAAAGATATTTCCTGTTAATTTGTCATAGACACTCTGTGGGTAGCCTCACATTTTGACTCTGGGTCTGGAGAGGAGGTGCCTCTTGTGGAGAGCAGTGTGTAACCAGTCCGTTGCTGTAGGAATAGAAATTCTAACTGTGCCCTTGAGAGGCACTGCTAGCTCTCTCCTTCCCCTTCCTTCCCAGAATAACACCAGCAGCTGGGTAGGCCACTGCTGCAATGCCTCAGTAACAGGCGACAACATGTAGAATAATGATCTTTGAACATGCAAAAAACATTACCTGTAATGTAAATCTCTGACCCATGACCTTTAGTTTTACTGCTGTAAAGATATAAATCTCCAGCCCAGTCTGTGTTAGTCAGGGGCAATGGTGAAGAGGAGTCAAAAACGTTGGTTGGAGAGGAGATGAGATTAGAGCTTCTACCTCTTAATGTTTGAAATTTAGAAGCACAAGATACTAAACCCAAACATAGAAGAAATTACAAGGTAAGGTACATACAATTTTCATTCTGAGGAGGAGATAAAAAATAAAAAAGCATGCTAGGTGTTCATCACACCATTTAATATACACTGTGTTAAGATACTGCAGGTACTGAAGTGATTCTCCAAAGCTAGTTACAACTGAGGAACTCAGGTAGGGAAATTGAACAATTTGCTCTTATTTTTTAGTTCCGGTGTGACTACATAACTGTTCTTTGGAATCCCTTCTCTACTTAGTCATCTTTCAAATTAATGCTATTGTTTCACCAGTGTGAGGCAGCTGCCATTGCTGGTTTGTCCTGTTAAGGGACAGGCTGCTTTTTTGAAAATGAGCCAGAACACTTGGGAGACACATATTTTAGCCTAAGAGAATTTTTAAAATCCTGGATAAAAAGGCCATACGTTACTCTCTTATCTGAGCAAGTAAATTCCTTTCATGTATTATAATTAAACTGATTAAAACAGTTGCTTAAGCTTTGAATTTCATGCTGTGGTCTTTTTAATTACAGATCTCTTGTAAGATAGATCCCATCATCTACACCAACCATTAAATAATGATGGTGGATATTGTTACATTATTGAATATTGCCAAGTAGAATAATAAAAGGCCACAAAAATGACCTTTGCACACAGGAGATCCAGAGATTAGCTTCAAACTTTGGTTCCTTCTGGCAGCATGTCTGTAGACAAATTTTTCCAATGGCATGATCTAGGAAAAGTCTGTAACCAGAACTTGGAGAAGTAAAAACAATTTAGTTTAAAAGTTTAGATGATACTACTTATCACTACATTACTTTTTTAAATTCAGCTACCTTTTAAAGATGACTAAATGATCAAAAATCATGTTGACTTGAGGCCTTTGACTTGTCATGAAGAACACCCTCTCAAACAAGCATTCACACAGTCACTGCAACCATGGGAGAGATCTGATTGATGACATATACCAGTGTATGTGACATGGAAAGCTGGAAAATAGAGAGCTATTAAAACTTTAGGAATGTAAAAACAGAAGAATATTTCAGTTTTGGTAGAGTTGCTGTAATGCTAATGTAATGCATAGTCCTTCTTTTACTGTATTCTCCATGTATTGATTTTATCAATCTTTATAATAATGTTCATCCTACTGCATTCTTTCAAAAATGGCCCACTTTACCTATTTTTTCTCATGGTGATACCTATCTCCCTTTACCTTTAATGCATTTTATGTCATTTTCTGTTCTGCTATCTACTTTAAAGGAGGAGTACAGGACCAGAATTACTGTACAATAAAAATGTGACCTTGCCAAAGATTTATAAACATGTTTTCCATTTTCATGTTCATGTCCTATTATTCTCAAAGTTTTATTTGCTTCTTTGATTGCTGCAGATCACTGAATTGACATTTTCAGAGAATTACCCAGAATGAAACTGTGTGCTGATAGTCAATTCAGAAGACATTCAGAGCTCAGTTCAGAGCTCAACATTCAACACAAGATTATTTGTTACAAATGGAAATATCAAAAACAATAAAAATATTTGAAATTTTGTAAGCCAATCATTTGATCCTCATTGAAATGAAGGTAATTAGAAAATTAAGATTATAGAATCATTGAATACCTCAAGTTGGAAAGCAACTATAAGGGTCACGGAGTCCAGCTCCCCAGATTCTAAATTTAAAATTACTTTCTGCTACTAATAACCACTTAAATTATTTTTTCCTGTAGTAATACCTGGATTTAGTTATGCTAAGAAACTAAAGACTAATAAGCCTATATTGCATACAGTGACTTGTGTACTCCATGAGAGCGGAAATAATGTGGTAAATTTGTACTGATGGCGATAACTGGAGGAAAAAAAATCTCTATTCAGGCATATAAGCTTCTATTAATTTGTTCTCAGCATCTACATTATTTTCGGCTTTGTCTATGACAGGATCAATATTACTGATAAAAATCAACAGGTGCAGTTTAGTAAGGACAAAGTAAAAAGCCATTTTAGGAAAAGTCTGTTGCAGCCTCCTATCCAATGCACATTACAATGCTATTGTCCAACTAAGTCCTAAGAAATTATCTGTCAGACTATATCTCTCTGTTTTTTTATCTCACTCCCAGCATTAGGGTCTCTAGGACTTCTCTTGTTGTCTACAGGGTTTTTTAATTAATTTTTTCAAATAGATGATCAGAAGAAACTTGCAAGTGACTACTTTCCTACTACTCAGTCTTGTTTTGACTGGGACCTTTGAATGCTGCTGTGACAGAAATTCCTAATCTGCCAGAGATTGTAGGAATAATGTAGCTAAATTCAGTGGGATAAATCATCAGGATTGAATTTAAGCACATGTGCAGCATTTTTATTGGACTCAGGCCTGCATACTGAATAATAAGAGATAGTGTGGATTAAGAGTTACAGGTTTTATGTATGAAAATACTAGTTTCTCCCCTGACAAAACTGAAATTTGCATTGTTCTTTCCACACAGCCTTCTTTTTATCTCTGATCCAATTCATTGGCCTATACAATGCAATAAAAACCTCAACACATTTCAATATGCATATATCCCATGCTGAGTAAGCCTTTGGCATAAAGCAAAAGAAAACTAAAGCCAGAATTTACTATAAGGAGAATATGATATAAATTCAAAGGAATATGATGGAGAAATAAACAACAGTTAACACAGTTACAACATATGTGTGGTGAATATAAATTTACCTTGAAATTACTTTTCCATGACATTAAAAACAATGTTATTTATAACTTGACTTTCTATACTTTGGCTTAAACTACAGTCTTGGAAATCTGAGGAAATTCTTCTAGCACTATGGAAAAATGTTCTCAAAAATCAGACTATTTGCAAGAATTCAAGGAAAGAAATAAAAATGAGATGGTAAAATGAATTCCCTGTGTCACAGATTGTCAAATTCCCCAGCCCTCAACCTCCAACACAGCTGAAATTTTCAGTAACAGAACTGGACATTGAAAACTGGATGGTCTCTCTGGAGAGTTATACAGAATTGTAGTGATAGCTGTCTTTGTGTTCAGCTTGGCAAATGACTAGTGATAAGAAAGCTTTGTGGACCCAAGTTTAGGGAACTCCCTTCACACTTCACAATGAGGTATAAATATCTAATACTACCAGATAACTCTTAACTTTCAAAGTTGGTTTTGTTGTTGTTATTTTTTTTTTACTGTAAGTCAAGTTTACTTTCTATATGTTTATTCTATATTTACTCTTACAAGTCTACTATAGAGATTTCATTGCTTGTGCAGGCAGACATAAATTAACCTGAAGCAGGACTTTAGTGACCAAAATGCCTGAAGCAGGACTTTAGTGACCAACATGGGTGGTGAGGAGAGGTGTGGGTCACCATATTTTCATAAAACATATATTGAACAATTATTTTCTTCCTTCTATATACTAAACTGTTGAGGAAACATAACTTTTCAGAAGGAGAAGGAGCATTTGGGATTCATCCTAGCATTGTTTGCGTTCATTGATAGTAATCTTATAATCTCCTTATCCCTCTTTCAAATGTATGTCAGCTGAATGAGGCACTTTGTATATGGGTTTGGTCTCTTGCAAGTACTAGGAAATGTTACCTTTTCTCTATTACTATGGTTTGAGATCTTACTGTGTAGTAGTCATTGAAAGTATTACATAAGTGAAGAAATTATTATCATGGCTCAGCTCATGAGTGGTAACTTGCTAAGCCAAAATAGCCTGATGGCTCATCTGGATTTAGTAGGTAGAATAATCTACAGTCTTTGGTTCTTTTACAAACTTAAAGCATTTAAGCTAACATTTTTGAAAAATACCTAATAGTAATGACAAAATTAATTGAGGGAATGTATTCAGATTTTGAAATGTATTAAGGCCAGCTCTGCCTATCTATCACATATAGAGGTTTTACTAAAGGAAGGAAATGAGCATTTGGTAGGATCTTGGCATCTTCCTGCTC
Organism: Rhadina sibilatrix; assembly: GCA_013400275.1. Taxonomy (NCBI): domain Eukaryota; kingdom Metazoa; phylum Chordata; class Aves; order Passeriformes; family Phylloscopidae; genus Rhadina; species Rhadina sibilatrix. Next base: position 9,364 of record VWYO01011318.1, read on the forward strand.
TGCCTCTTTCCCACTATGACTACATGATCCAATTGCTTCCGAGTGAGCAGTGAACCTGTTTAATTTGATTAAAGGTAAGACTTTATATCCTTCTTTGACTCTATCAAAATGAAAGATAAGATTTTAATCTAGTAGCACTCTAACACTAGGCACCTCTTAACAGTCCTTCCAGGGTAATTTTGCCAGATCCTGTCTATTTCTGAACTGTGTTCAGTAACATGATGTGCCCTTCTTCTCTCTCTTCTCGCTCTTTCTCCCCCTCTCTCTTGCTGCCTCTCCCTTTCACTGAAATGGCACCTAAAGAACAAATTGCCTTCTTTGTCTGAAGCCTGCTTGTTCACAGTGGGGCTCTTGATCTGAAAAAAGCCCAGAGATGTCAGGCTGTATAAACACTCAGGGAAAGATATATTTCATAAAGGTTCCCACTCTGAAAAATTATATACTACTTTCAAAATGCTTTGCCACTTTTAAAAGTGTAATTATACCCTTCTCCTTAATGACTGACGTAGCATATGTTTACACATGTTTTAGCTGACTTATGACAGTACACAGAAGCACATTGTGCATATGGTTTCAACAGCTAAAAGATAACGGGACCAATATCGGAACCTGTCTATTAATATTGCCCAAGTATTTTTGAACACAAAGTACACCTAGTGCCAGTGCTTGTGCCCTCCCTGGCCCTTTCTCTATATAATAAATCTTGTTGTCATTTTTTCCTCTAGTCTACAATCCATGTCAGCCCTTTCAAACTTGTTTCAGCATCTTTGTTTGGTTGGTTAGTTGTGGTGGGGATTTTTTTGTTTATTTTGTGGTGGGCTTTCTTATTTATTTGTTTGGGAGTTTATTTATTATTTATTTGGTTAGTTTGTTTTATTGGTAATTTTTCCTCAATATTTTCTGAATGCTCACTTGATGGTGCTGGTTTGGGCCCCTATTAAAGAGCTGAGCTACAGCTTGGAGAATATTTTCATATTTTGTCTTTAAAGAGCTGGATGGAGCAGAGAATTAGTTATAATACTGGAGCCTTCCAACTTTCTGCTCTTGGGTGAGTATATCCCCAAGGGTGTGTTGGCTGAGAATTATTATGCTTTAGTGTTTTCTAAAGAGGGTTATAAGGCAACAAAGGTGGTCCCATCCTGGTTGTCATCAACCAAGCATTACTGTCACAGTCATTGCCACCTCCTTTGCAGGTTTTTGGAAGGAATTCAAGAACATCTATGGAAAGAAAATTGCTTTGTGAACTGCTGAGGAGCTACTGTCTGTGCAGGAAGCACACAACAGTAAGAGCTTTCTGCACTCCAAGAAGGCACAGGGCACAAGGAATTCAATGCATTGGTTAAGCCGCAGCTCCCAGAAAGCTTTTAAGATGCTGATGTAAGTGGAACTGGGCCCTTGTTTATATCTGGTGAAAAAGGCACTAAACAAACATAGGGCCATCTGGTCTCTCTCTCTCTTTCTGGGCCTCTAGGGTTGGGAGATCTACAGAGAAAGAGGGTTCAGTCTCTTGAGAGAGACTGCTCCACTAAACAGCTGTTCTGGCAATTCTAAAGCATGCACTAGGGAAAGTATTTCTGCACCATTTTGGTCTTGCTAATGTTATAAACGTGATCAGCCAAATTATCAATGAAAAAAATTTTATTGAAAGATTTGAGCAGAACAATCGAGAAATGCCACAGTCGAGGTCAGTGTGTGAGCCTGGGGACGCCACTGGGTGAACTTAGCTATGGTCTCTATCACACCATAACTCCCACAGTTCGCATCATGTGTGCTGAGCATCCCACTTTTACACAGTGTTTCGCTACATGGTGTGTGGCATTGGTCTGTTTTGCTGTCTTTGCTTAGAATACATATTCATGTAGTCCTGATTTTCGGCTGCTGGTTGGCTGAATGAATTTCTGAGAAATAGGCAGTCCATGATCAGTTGTACGGGAACCTGGCATTGGAATTCGCCGTCTAGATAGCATGGATAAGATGCAGATCTGTAGTTAAGCTTCGGTTCGTTGGTGGACCCATTGGAGCTGAGCGTCCATCTCCTTCAGGTGCACCCTCTTTCTCTTGTTAATTCCATTTCCTTGGGTGTACAGGGATAGTGCATTCCTGGATGGTGGCCTCAGGCTTGGGTTGAGGTGTGTGGCTTCTGAGACAGTTGGGGAGGTTTGATTTAAAGGTACATTGTGTATTTATTACATTATTACAAAAACTTACATTTACAATAAAACGGAATTATATACAGCATTTATTACACAACTATAATAACAAAAGCTATTTAAAACCAAAAACTAAAACTACTAAAGCAGTGCACAAAAAATCTTTAGAGATATGTTCCTGATGATCTCTACTGCTACCACACACATTCACTAGACTGTCCTCCTCAGCTAACACTCTCCCAACAGAAGCATTTCTGTTTTTTATTATCAACTAATTCACATGGACAGCTGCTTAGAACTAAAGAAGCAAACAGTTGCCTAAACTGACTAAACTGACAGTGCACACCTAAGCAAGACAGAAGATTAGTCTAGCAGGCAGGATCAATGTGTTTTCCTACTTGTCTATTGCTGTTACATTGTCTTCCTCTTTTCGAGATTAGTTAAAAAATTTTCTTATTTTCTATACCCAAACCATGAGCTCTGGAATTTCTTTGTAAAATACCCCCAGAGAAATGTAAACCCCTTATTTTCTTAATGATTCAGATCCCTGGTACCTTTTACAAAACCCGAAGATGAAGTTATCTATCAAATAGATAACCTGACATAAACATCTTCAGAACATAAACATGGTTCAACAAACTTTTTGGAGACTGCCATGTGATGTGATGATTCCCTCTTTGTCAGTGTATCGTTCTGGCAACACAGACCTATGAACCCAAAAGATCAATTGATGTATGAGGAAAAGGGTTTGAATTTAAGGGTTGGTGTGGGGTTGTATAGCTCAACTGAAGTCAGTAGGAAGTATTACTATACTTTAGTCAAGGTAACTGATTAAAAGAAAGTTGTGTATCATTTATATGATAAAAAACAATTAAGCATACTTACTTAATCATTATAGAACCAGTGACGTTACCTCTCAGACCCTTTGGAAACAGAAAGCTAGTAAACTTGTATAGGACCAATAACGATTATTTGCTTGGACAAGACAATCAATCACTGAAATAGATTTAACTTGCTTCTAAGGTAGAAGTGGGAAATTTTGCATTCACAGTGGTCAGTGGCTGTGAAGACTTCCAGAACAGCTTTCTGGTGTCAATCTCATTTTGTGCCATGCAAAAGTCAAACAAAATCAATGCTTCCCACTAACAATGTCCCACTGCTCAGAGAATAGCAATTCCCTAAGATATGCTTATTTACTGCTTTAACTTTCCTTAGCAGTGTTAAAGCCTAGTGTACTTAGATTTCTCTGATCAGTTCATATATAATTAAAAGTGTCCCTAAGAAAATACCTTTCTCTTTTAAAACCAGTATACAACTGAAGCATCAAATTGGAAACAAAATCACAAAGAGGATACAACTTTGTTAGAAAGAATAAAAACTTATTTTTATTGCAGCTGCTGCTTCTGCACATCATCCTGTGATAAGAACACAACTTCTAAGAAATGTTTTATTGTAAAAAATCTTAAATTGTTGGTAAGAATTAGGGTTGTTATACTTTTTGTATGCTTGCCATTGTATCTAAAACCATTTGGTTTTAACATGATGATGAGACTCTATTAACACTTTGGCAAACCTCAGGCATTTCATTATTCACATTTGTAGTTATAACTTACATTCAGGCATCTAATGACACTCTTACGTGATGAATACTATGTCAGTGTGAGCTGAAGTGACATAGTGTCTCTGAAAGTCAGGTCACTCACTGAGTTGTCTAAATATTGATTTAGATTCTTCACTTCAGACACTTTAGTCTGACAACTTTGTCCTTAACTGGTACCTTCATCTCTATCAGTCTGGTGCTAAAGATGTCACCAAAAATAATTTTTCGCTTGATTTTTTTCCTGCTTAACTTTCTCTAACTAGCTTCCAATGTTTTCCTGATGCCCTGTTTCCTTTCCACTCTCACTTATAATTTTCCATACTAAAACATGTTGAATATATCAAATGAAGATTATCCCTAATTTTAAGCTTTTATGGTTCCACAAACCAAATATATTTTCTCACTGGCTTGTGCTATTGATCAAGCTAAAAAAAAAAAAAAAATTGTTCATAGATTGTCTCTGTCCTGGAACGACCTCCTTTAGAGATATCTGTCTTAACAGTAAATTGGCCAACTTGCACCTTCCCACCTTTCAGGACTATAGTTCCTTAATTAGCAGTAAAAGCCATGATGGCAGAAATGCATAAGACACCAAGTTTTTAGTTGGGAGAAAGTCTGCCCACCCAAACAATATATGATATGTGGTACAAGGACAACTTTTGTCCTTCTGCTCTTACAGCCTATTGACCTCTATAATACAATTTTTAAACCCTAGGTAAGCCCACAATCAGATGCCAGTCTTCTCCTTTACTGTCCATGCTAGATGGTGTTGCACATGGTACAGATTTAGCAAGGTTTGCAGGCACTCCACTGTCTTCATTTCAAAAGCATTAGGGGAATAGATCTTGGCAGTGGTTAGAAGAATGACAGCTGAATAGAAAAGAGACTACCTTGGTACCAAATCACTGTACAGTGAGGACAGAGAGATGCCAAGAAGCAATGAATCCTGGTTGGTGAGGACAGAAAAATGAAAAGCAGGTGTGTGCTTTTGGTTGTTTCTCTGTAGAACAGTTACAGGGTTCTTGATCACCTAAGTTGTGAAGACTCTAATATGAGAAAGAGAAGATAGCAAGGAGTATCTAAATTTTATGTGGTGAGTTGAAAACCATGTTCTAAACTTATAATATTTAACTTACTTTAGTACAAAAGAATGAACACTCATTAATCCAAGTTTTTTTAAAAAAAGAAGAGTTCTGATGGTGCTGTATTCACAAAGTATTAGGATTCACCTTTTAGTTTGACACTGATAATGATGAAATTACTTAACTGAAATGAATGAGCAAATAGCACAGCTAGTGTATCAGGTTTGTATGGCAAGATTTTGATAGTGGTGGGGCTGCAGGGGGAGCTTCTTTGAGAAGCTGCCAGAAACTTCCCCCATATCTGACATAGCAAATGCCAGCCAGCTCCAAGATGGACTTGTGCATAGCCAAAGCTGAGCCCATCAGCAATAGTGGTAATGGCTCTAGACTAATGTGTTCAAGAAGAAGAAAAACTTACTGCACAGAAGCAAGTTTCAGACAAAGAAGAGCGTGAGAATATGTGACAGAAGGGGCTCTGCAGACATGAGGTCAGTGAAGAAGGAGGGGGAGGAGGTGTTCCCAGCACCAGTACAGAGACTACCCTGCAGCCCATGGCAAAGATCACAATGAGGTGGCGTGTCCCCTGCAGCCATGGAGGTTCATAGTGGAGCAGAGAGTCACCTGGAGCCCATGGACACCACACCAAACTAGAGTAGATGGGTGTTTGAAGGGGATTGGGATACCATGGAAAGGAGACCATGATGCAGCAGGTTTGAAGACAGAATTTGGGACCCCACAGGGAATCCACAATAGAGCACTTTGTTCCAAAGGGGCTTCACCCCATGGAAGTTACTCATACTGGAATGTTGTAGTTGATACGTGGTAGTTGAGACAGACACTGCACTCAAGGCGCTTCATTAAAACCACCAGAAGGCTCCAAGCATCGGCACCTTGTTATTCAAAAGTCTTCCATATCTTTTCGCTGTACTCCCTAAGAACAGCTCCACACAGCTCTGGCTCTGTCTTTCTTTCTTCTCCAGTTGTGGCTCGCTCCTTCTTGTCCCTATCACGGCCGTCTAACCCTGTTTGTCCTACGTACAGCATCTTATCTTCTCTGTCCCTTACACAACCTCCTGTCCCTGGCTCTTCACAGCACAGCCAGCAGACTCTAATTGACTCCTTACCAGCTAGCTCACTCTTTATCACACCCATGGCTGTGAGGGCAAGGCTGTTCTCACTTGTGGATAATTAACACAGCTACAACATATCAAAGGCAAGACTGCCTTCAGCAGCATCTCTGTTTGTCTCCCCACATTGGAATAGTTCATGAAGAAATGCAGCCTATTAGAAGGACTCACATTAGAAGAATTCATGCAAGTCTGTAATCTGTGGGAGGAGCCCTACAATGGAACAGAGGAAGAGTGTGAGTAGTCCTCTCCATGAGGAAGAAGAAGCAGCAGAGGCAACATGTGTTGAAGTGATCATAACCCCAATCCCTGTGCCCCTGCACTACCTGGGGAGGAGCTGGAGAACTGGGAATAAAGTTAAGGCTGGTAAGAAGGAAAGGGTGGTGGGAAGGTGGTTTTAAGATTTGGTTTTATTTATTATCTTACTCTCATTTGATTGCAATAAATTCAATTTATTTCCCTAAGCTGAGTCTATTCTGTCCATGACAATAACTGATGAGGGATCTCTGCCAACTTTCTTGCCTTTAGGGAGCAGATCCATAATGCAAAAACAAACAAGAGGCTAACGTTAGAAAAACTCCTTAGTTTTATGTTCTACTCCTTAATTTTACCTTCATTGTGTACAACATAACAGATGTTTGACACTGTGAGAGTGAGTTTATGTGGACTCTCATTTTTGTGATGTTATTTTTATATATTCACAATATATCATTCTTTCAAATACAGCAGACATTGTTCTAAGTGACACTGTCTACTCTAAAATTACTTCCTCTTTCCTTTCCTTGCTCTTTTCTTACTACTTAGATAGGGATTATCTTTGGAACAGATACATCAGCAAGATATGCTTCTACTATAGATACAAATTGTGTTCTTGTGAGAATTTTGTTAGTATCTAATTTGAGAGAAGGAATTTTGAGTAAGTAGGAACCTGTAAAATTTATGTGAATGTGTGGATTTATTTTGATGATGCTCTCAAATCTTTAAATGCTTAAAGATTGCATGCTTCTTAGAATGTTATTTTAAAGCAATTGACATATAGATTATTAATATCACAGAAATAATTTTCAGAGAAACACAAAAGAAAAATCTGAAGAAATCTTGTGATTTTGAATAATGGTAATGGAAAGCAGTGTGAAATTTTGAAGTGAAAATATGTGATTTTTTTTAATAGTATACTATTTTTGGAGAATGGGAGTACAGTTTTTTATTTTCATTTACAAAGTACTTAGTACTTTCTCTTTAAAATTTAAAGGACCATGCAGACAAAGATAGCAATTAATAGTACTGTGAGATACTCTGATTTTGTTGCAGTCTTGTAATTGATAATAAAATTATGGGTCATCTAGAGTACACAAAACAAATATTATATTCTTGGTGTGAAACTTCAAAAATATTAACTACTTTTTCAAATCTTGTTAAATTCATAACTTGGAAACACTCTTAGCATAAAAATATTAAACAGGTTTTGAGCTTCTTCTTTATTAAATCCTATTCAGTTTTTCAGAAATTACCCCATAGACTTGGAACATGAAAACATACAGCAGCCTTTCCTCAATATCTTCTTCTATCTATTATTACAGGGAGATTTTGAATGATATTAAGGTGGGTTACCTTGACAAATTCCTCTTATAAAGGCCTTAATTTTGCATCTTCATGCATAGGTTTAAAAGACTAATGCTAGCTCATAATTGTATAGTATGTACAGTTTGTGTCCCTGAAACTTAATCTGTACAAACTGAATCATAGAATGGTATATGTTGGAAATGACTCTTAAAAGTAATCTACTCTAACCCCACTGCAACGTGGGGACATCTTTAACTCAATTGTCTGAGAGAACATGAAAATCTACACCTGCATATCTGCACTATGCTTACTTGAGTATTTTGCTTCTCCCACTATCACAGCCTCCAACACACTACATTGACAAGTGCTTTAATCTGGTGTAGGTTAAATGCATGTGAAACAAGATAAGATACAGAAATTGTTTGTAGTTCAACACACAACTCTTGGGGTGGAGGTGCAGGCATGGTTAAACAGATGTGCATTTAAGCATACTCATGCATTCAAAGGTGACTACTCTGTTTCAGAGCACTTGGATAAGAAGAGACAGTATGGCACATAAATGACAGTAAACCAGTCTTTAATTACTGTGCAGCCCTCTCTCAGCCAAGTATCATCTTGTCCTGAGGCAGGGAGTACATGCACATTGAAAAATGTAAGAGACCTGTACTGGAGGGTTAAATATTTTGTATGGAAAGAAGTAGAAGAGTTAGACGAAAGGGACACAGGTGAAATAAAACTGCTGGGAGGGTAAGGTTCATAAGGCACAGGTTAGCCTTGTCATACTGACAGAGATACCAAGTGTCCCAAACCCATAGTTTTCAAAATCAAGCTTTTCATCATTGCTGTACAAGGCACAGCCCAAGATCAGCCAATGCACAGTCCTGCTTGGCACAGCCATACATGGTGAGTATTGAGCAAAGCCACTAATTCTGCAGACATATTTCAGATCCAGGGACAAAGCAAAGGGGGAACCTTTGACTGCAAGGACCTTCTATGACCTGCAGTGCCACTGATACGTGCTGTGCTGTTCTTTGGTGTGTGGGAATCCTGGAAATCTGTCTCTATCTCCCACATAACTCCCTGCCTACCTGTGACTTGTTGGGAGTCCCATTACTCACTCAGGGAGGATGGATGAACATGATTTAGGAAGCTGAACAGCCTTCAGGAGCAATGCATTTCCCATTTACAGGAAAGTATTGTTTGCAGTCTTGCTAAACATACATCACTACACCACAGGGAATAATATAGCCTAAAGACTGCATCAAGGAGCGAATTATCTTCACCTAAATTCAGGAGTGAGAAATTAATAAGGAGTCAGCTGTCAATTCATGTAACACCTATAGTCACTATACATGACATAGCAAACAGAAATATGTGTTTGACCTAAAGGTCCTGGCCATAGCATTGCCTTTCAAGGACAGTCTCATAGATGCCTTAGCCACTGTGTCAGCCTATCTCTATAGCCAGCAGAGGCTAATCTCATCCTGTTAAACCTTTGAGCTCTGATTCTGTATAGGATATGGAAATAGCTTCTAATGCAGTCCATTATTGAACCTCCAGTTACCCTAATCTCTTCCTAGTTTGTGGTTTCAAGGTTTGTGGAGGTCTGCTACGTTCATTTTCTCTTCCATGAAAGTGTGACTGACCTTCTACCTGGTGTGTTACTCTTATTCCTTCCATCTGCCTCGCATACATTTAGCATCAGGCCTGCTTTATCTCTTGATCCTGCATATTTCTCCAGTTTTTCTACTGAACTGAATGGTTCCTGTACTTATATGTTGTTTATTGTACAATATTTTTACAATCTCCTATATTGTAGCCTAGGTCCTACATCAAACTCCACAAATGATGTCGCTAATTTTCTATAGTGCCCAGGGCTTGACAGCATTTGTATCAAGAATACTTGTTTTCTTGTGCTGACCAATTTAACCAAAGATTGTCAGTCATCTCTGCCCTCCTCTATGCATCTGGATTTCTCTTCTCAGCCATTAGCAGGTGCTGCTCTCATGAACCCAAACAAAGGTTTCTTTGAATAAAATTGCTTTGATTTTCTCCAAATTTCTCATTAGTTTTTTCCTAATCTTGGTCCTCTTTGACATCTGTGACCTGTCAGTGGATGTCACTACTCTACCCCTTGTGTTTACTTCAGGAACTTCTGTCTCTGATCAGAGACAGAGATAGTCAATTCTCAGGGTGTTCCAATCAACACCAGCTCCTGGAATTACCCCAGCACCAGAGTGCTATGCTACTCCTGGGGCAGCTGCAATTCAAAAACAAAAACAAACAAACAAACAAACAAACAAAGAGATGCACAGATTCATTCACAAACACAGAGAAGCTCATGCTAGATCTTCAATTCTCTCTTTAATTCTCTCTTTGCATCCTCTGGATGTAAAACTATGGAATAGAAATCAAGCCTTGTCCCTTCATGAATTCAGCAGCAGCCATACAGGGATCAGATATGTGACCTTCAGATATGTGACCTTCATGGATATGGTCCAGTAATAATTGGTGTAATCATTGGTAGAAATGTATGGAAACCAACCACTTTGATGTATCTAACACTGATGAAGGTGTATTTTTGGGTGGTCATTCACAAACACTGCAGCATATTTGTCTCCAAAATATATATATATCCCTTTCCATGTTTTAACTAAATAAAAAAGATTGGAAAAGAGGGGTTTTTTTGTTTCCACTAAACACATCTGTCTGCTCATCTATATACACTCATGCAGAAATTTCCAGTCACTCAAGTCTCCAGGGTGTTTGAAAATGTCTGAAGTCTCTTTAAAGAGCAGATTAGCATGTATCCTAAAAGTTAGACTGTAATACTATTTAACTGCTCTATTTTTCCATTATGGGCCTGTCAGGAGGAATATGTTGCCCTATAGTACATGACAAGTGAAAACGCTAGTAACATTGTTTTTCATAGACAGAAAAAATACCAAAGAAGCAATTTCTTAGCTAAAATGTCACCTGTTAGATGTATGGGGCTCACTATATTTTTGTTGCCCTGGTAACGAATGGTGTAAAATGACTCCTTTGCTCAGCTCCATCAGAATGATTGCATCCTGGTTTTTCCATCATTTTACAAGAGGCTGTTTTCATTCTCCCTTCCTGACCATATTAAGTGTAAAGAGATTGAATTACTGTGCTGTACACTCTCCATCCAATGTGGATTTAAGAGTTGATATTGATGTACTGAGAACCGCGTTCTTCTTCAAGAAAAAAAACCTACAAATTATAATGAATTTGACTTTTATGTATCGACCACTCCAGTAGTGAAGTAGTGTTTCTGCACCCAGGGGATAGACATGGCATGATCAGCATTTTTCACTTGAACGAATCCAATTGATAAAGCAATATATTCAGTGTCACTTTGCTTGATCTCCAGGTTTAACAATAGTCATGCTAAAAGTAGATACATTACTCCATAAATTTCACTCATAAAAAATGTGCTAGCCATTGCTTTATAAAGATGCACTCTTTCCAACTTTTCACTGAGCAGGGCAGAAAAAGACAAACAGAAATATGCTCATCTAGAAAGGTGGTAAGAATGGTTTTGTTAGTTTGTTTAGGGTTTCCCTAAATGACATAAGATTTCACACTATTATCCCTAGAGAGTCTGTAAATATTCTTTGAACCATGACAGTTCCTGTAAAATCAGCTGAGCTTTGTTAATTTGCAGTTTCTTCTGCCTTCTGAATTGCCCGACTTCCTTTGCCATGTTTTCCCATCACTTTTTGTACCTGGGACTGGATCACACACAGTATGTTTTGGTACACCTCAGATGACAAGGATAAAAATCTCTGCTCAAAGAGAGTATGAGTAAATTACAAGCAGCAGAAGTCACTTCCTGGTGAAGGCAAATGGATAACCAGAGGAGGGTTAGAGTCAGATCTGTGTAGTGCCTGTGAACCTGAACCCATTGTCTGGCTATATGATCTATTGTTATCAGCTTGTGAAGCAGAGCCTCAGATCCTCAGAAAATTTTAGACCAAGGGCAGATGAAGATTCCCATTTGCTTAGCAAAGCTGCAATAGTAGTAGTAATACTAACAATAGTTAACAATACTAAAAACTAGTACTAACAATACTAAAAATAGCTTTCTAACAAATAACAGCGTCACAAGGTCTAGCTTTTGAGCTGCTGAGAGTATGCACATCGTTACCCTAAAAAAGCTGTATTTGATATAAAGTACTGTTTTGATTTGTTTTGTTTTGTTCTTTTACTGTGCTGGAACGATGGTATAAAGGATAATCTCCCTTTGGGGGAACTGGAATAAAGGCTTTTTCATTTTGTGCTCAGTCACTGAAACCATTCCTCATCCATATTTTAGGGAAGGTGAAGTCTGCCACGCATTACTGCCCTGTAAAAATATTTCCTTTGCAGGATTACAGCAGCAGGAGGAACTAACAAGCATGGAAAGCCCTTTCTGGAGTGCGTCACACCTAGTGGGCTTGGGCAGTCAGCTGAGAAATTTCAGGGTGGCCGGGAGTTTGGGAGATAGGGCACATATCAAGGAAAGAAATGTCGTGAATGGTTGGAAAAGCAAAAAGAGTGGAGTCACTGCAACAAAATATAACCTGTTCTAACCTCCCTCACCTTTGAGATGTTGCTGCTGTTGCTCTCCTGGCTAAAAAAGGCTTCTTCCCTGCCTTCGCAGTATTATGAAGGCAATGACATATGTTTTGCATTCATGAACACACTATACTTACACTACACACTGTACTGCTGCCCTCTCCAGAAGGAAATAGCCTGACAGCTTCCTTTATGCAGCTCTGGGTTAAATTTCTGATTATCATTTTTCCTGGGCTGGTTGAAGAGAAAGAAGTAGGGAGAAAGATTTTTTCCAAAGTAATTGGACCACCTGCCTGCAATCATCTCTGACCTCTGGATAAATGGAGGATTCCACTTTGCTGCACTTACATGGTCCTTCAATACTTGCAAGCATAAATAAGACTTATTTAAAAAAGGTAAATCCCTCTGTAAGGATAATTAAACGGTGATGAGAAATCCTACCATAATAAAAGCTCTCAGTGGAAAATGAACTTTGCCTCCTTTACGCACATATGTGCGTGTCTGTGTCTGAGTGTATGTATGTGAGATAATTCATCCTACAAACACATTGACAAATGTAATATTTCTTCACCTCTATTCACTGCAATACTTCACAGTAAGGCAGTACAATTGTCTTTTTGAAACCTCAATATCCCTCTCTTCCAACGTTGTTCCCCCCGGAAGGTCATTTTAAAATCTTTTTTGACAGTCCTTACTGATCTTATCATAAATCATCCAACAGACACACACACACACACACACACATACACACACACCCCACAGAGGCACAGCACCTAATCAGGATGTTGCTGGCTAATTTAGGCCCACTGATTTGATATAACTGGGTAGAGTTTTATTATACCCTGTGATTGTAAATATGTCTGCTCTCATTCACAGCCTGGGGAGGCTGGAGGGCCATTACATGTTAATTGAGTAATTTCTTTTCAAATCTCCACAGGCTGGGTTGCTGCTTCTGCAGTAACCAATCCAGGGCATTGATCTCAGTCTCTGCTTGACTCCAGAAAATTTTGCTAATATGTCTCCCACTTATTTCTGCAATTTTGTTTTTTAAGTGTCCTAAAAGGCCACAACTGGCTTTTTGGTATACACAATGAGGCAATGAGAAGAGCAACCTGGAAGCAGATAACACACTCATGTTGAGATAGACAAAGCATGCAACAAGCACCTGGTGAGGCCAAGGGATGGAATGGACTGAGCTGTTTGGTGGAGAAATTAATCAAGGATATGTATCTGTGACGGAAGATGATTGGAGTGATCTTCATGTTTTCTCATATCTAGACCTTAAGAGGAAACTGAATTCAGTTTTCAATGTGGAAGGACAATAATTCTGGACGTTCATTCCTCTAAAGTAGCAATATTGCCTTTAGAGAGGTATACTAAAAAAATTTTCAAATAGTGATTATACACATGTATCCATGCACAGGTATGTGCATGTTTTCATGTACATATTTTTCTTTTCCCTTACTTTTGGACGTATTTAAGAATTATTTATCCAGAAAAGAACAGAAAAGCCAAGGATTTATCACAGTTTTTATGTCTAAGGTCACTGTTACAGAAAATGTTTGACTGATATTTGTAGGCTGAACACTAGTCCTGTAAAATTATTTTTTTATTCCAAGTATGTCTGGGCAGTGTTAGAAAAGCTACTGATGAATTCTCAATATTCTTTTAATTCATGCACATACAGATTAAACTTATGCCTGTTTAAGGACACTGTCACTTGTTCCAGTAGGGGTTCTTTTGTGGTCTCAGTCCAGTTTCAGCTGGAAAAGGAAATGTTTTCCTCCAAAGCAGAGGCATCACACTTTACACTTCAGACGAAAAGGCTAAAGAGCAAGAAGTAGGAGTAGTCTGACTAACATCACTCCCTAACGTGGTGCTTCAGATGCCAAGAGGCATACCAGTGTGTCAGGAGAGTGGAAAACACCATGAAATGATTTTATGGACAGAAAGTCAAGCTCATCCAGCTGATACATGTCTCTACAGCTAAATTTCTTTACTTTGTTTTAATGTTGATTTGGACAAATAAAGGGCCACACCCCCCTCCCAACAATCCCAAATATATGGTTTTTAACTATTTTAGATTATGTGACAAAATCTAGCCTTATGAATGCTTTAGCCTGCATGGTAACACTGCCAAAAGATGAGCAGGAGAGCGCATGCACTGATTTTGTAAGAAAAAAGACCATGGAGTAGGAAATCATGGGGTGTGATTCCCACAACCTCTGAATCTGCTCAGTTTTTTTCTTTAAAAAGAGGCAGCAATCAGTGCTGATTGAAATACCTTTGAATGCAGTTATAATGAAATTCCGTTTCTCGCCCATGCCAGAGCTGCAGCCATTGTTGGTAATGGTCTCCTTCAGAGCAATACAGTCACTGCTGCCTTGTGCGGTACCATGCAAAGCAGAGGCAGGCAATCCCTGAATACAATTTAACAAGAGGAGTTTGCTGTAGAGTTTTACCCAGGGCTCATCTCTCTGCTTTCTGGATCTGTCCTGAGAAAAGATAAACTCTGCATATTCTGTGGGAACAAAGAAGAAGACCTGATAAAGTGAACTTTTATTTCCAAACTGGCAATTTGGGTAATTTTACTTTCCTATTCAGGTCCCTATGATGGTACTGTGTACATAAAATGATCCATTGTTTGAGACATTGATTATGCTGTGGCAATGTTTTATGTACAAATTATGTAACTTGTTTTGTGACAGGTCCGTTCAAACCTACTTTAGTTTGACATGCTATGACACAGCCCTGTGGATGAATCAGGAAAACTGCTGCTGTAAAGGAACTGAGAAGCACACGTAAGACTCCAATAACTCAAAATTGTTTCTTTGCATTCAGCCTTGTTATTGACCTGCAGTGAGTAACAGTTCATTTTTGTTGTTATTGGATATGATGCAGAAATTAAGGACCTTTCCTTATTTAGTTCCAGTTTAAGGATTATTACTAGCCAGTTGGGTTTCTTACTTTCCCATGTGAGTAAACACACAAAAGAGCCTTGGTGACAGATAGTGAAAGAGTTTATCTGTCGTTAATGTTTTCAGTACTGATAATATGTAGTGCTTCCTGAATCAGCTCCAAGGTCCGATGTTAGTTTTAGAAAGAGATTTATGTATTCCAGTGATCTTTCATCCCCCTCTAAATCCAGTTCCTAAAGAATGAAAATATCCTGAAAAACAGATGTCTTTCCCAGTAGTTCTTAGTGTGGAACACATTTCGGCCTTGTAAAATATTCTTCAAAATCTTCCTCTTTGCTTTAAAATGAGGGTCCTTGATGGATTCCGATAGCACTGGTACACCCCACTCAGTGTCAGGAGCTTGGAAAGCTTAGTCAACTACTTCCAATCCAGATGAGCTGCAGGAGAAGTGCAGATGATGGAAAAACTTGTGATACTGCAAAACTCAACATCTATGTTTCAGCCCTAGGACACTACATGAAACAAAGATTTTACCAGCCATTGATCCCTGAATTTTTTGCCTGCTCCAGTGGCCTAAAAAGGTTGAATTCTAGTAAGTCTATTGCAGTTTGTAATTCTAAGTGAGATGGAAGCAGTTACACCATCTAACCTTAGGCATCTGTAGGGTGGATGCCCTCCACCCAGTCATCCTTGTGTAGTGAATGGGAAGAAAGAGGACAGCATTTGAGTCCATCTCATTTTAGTGAAGGCTTGAATAGGTCAGAAAGACTTCTCCTTACATGTAGCACTTTCTCTATGGGTACTGCAAAAAGAGTCCAGAGAACTAAGCCTGGTGTACACACACACTTTGCAAACATCTAGAGTTACTGAGATAAATCCACCAAGCTTTTTGCTGCATGATTCCAGCTGAAATCAACAGAGGTGACATGGCAGAAACTTACCTTGAGAATGCCTAGCTCTAAGAGCTGTCAGAGTAAGTTTGCAGAAGGAGAAAATATTTTCATAGCACTACTGTCCTCTCTAAAATATTGTAGCCTTAAAAAGCCACCACACAGAACAATAAAGGCCAAATAAGAACTCTTGTACTGCCTTATGAATATCTTAAAACAGTGTTTCTACAGGATGATTTGACTGCACAAGTTTAAGTAATTCTGAGAGAAAAGCCAAGCAAATGTAGTTTCCTGACCAACTTCAGAAAATTATTTGTCAAGAGTTTTATATTGTAGTGACATTTTGGTTTCAATTTGAGTAGAAGGGGCAGCATGTCTTTAAATTTTGTACAATTGGGAATATGTCTGCCCCCTGTGCATTTCAGTAGCCACACTTTGGGAGAGATCCAAGGTCCTTGGATCTCCTTTGTGAGACAATGTCCTGCTTGAGAAATGCAAAACAAGAACCGATGCCTGGACCTGAAGTAACTTTAAAAGCCCCCAAAATTATACATTTCTAATTGCGAGGGTGATTTATGCTTTTGCCAAAACACAATTTATGCTTTGGTTAGACAAATATTAATATACGCAGTGTTTAAATAACAAGATGATGTTTTGAAATGTGTGATATAGGATGAGGTGATTTGGGATGATCTAGGGGATCTTTCTGTGTTTCCTGAGACATGTAATACTAACCATTGACACAACAAGAAAAAATTTACTTCTTTCATTGACCTCTTTTCCTCTCTGCATGCAGTCTCTTACAAGACAGCGTCTCCCACATTTTACAATAATGCATTTATCATCTGATTCTGCTCTCAAAGCAGCATAGTAGTTTTAAGTGGGTGACATTTATTTCACATGTTCATCCTTCAGGGATGCTGCCACATATTAGCCAGATAGCCCTATTTGACAGTCTTGCCAAATTGTCTGTTTTAAGTTGACTCTCACAAACTGAATCAGAGCTTCCAGAAGCAGGTCATTGTCTTCTCAGCACGCATCATTTCCTGAGACACTTAGCAAAAAAAGTTTAGCACATAAGTGCATAGGAACCTATTGGCTGCTCCCCAATGACTGAGATCCTTGCACCTTGCCATGTTCAGCTCCTAGATTTTTTCAAACATAAGTGATCTGGAGTTCAGGTGCCAAGGGTCAATTTCCTACAAAAGAAAGGAGAATAGTGGAGCTGCATAACAGTGCACTGCATTTGAATTATTTGTGCCAGATGAGGAAAATAGCAGTAAGAATTTTTCTCCTTGTTTAAAAAGACAGTAAGTTTCTGTAGTTCATTTACCAATGAAAAAATTACAGAGGCATGATGGCCATGAAAATGTGGGACTCTATCTACCTTCTGCTCTTAGGCTCAAACAAGGGAGATCATAAGAACAATGCTGAGAGAAGGAATGGAGCAACAGCAGTAGAAAATGATTACACAACGATTAACATATTGATTAATTTTCTGGACCAGCTGTTTCAAGTCATCTTCTTCTGTTGGTAAGAGATGTACAGAGCTATTTGATTTATACTTGACTTTAGTGAAGATCAGAAAATTCCCACAAAAATCAAGAAATGAGGAAAAGCCTATTAGGTATACTTTCTGGAGTGAATTCTTCCATCAGGACAGCCAGATTTGTGTTTGCATAACTGGCAAGATTCATATTCAATGTATTGTCAAAAGAAGAGGACTGTAACAATGAAGACCTTTTTCTTCTGTAATGACTTTGCATCTTTTTTTTCCTCAGCTCTCCACATGCAGAAAATATCTTCCACATGTGCCTTTTCCTTGATACCTGCTTTAAACTGCTCAAGGCTAAAAACGGAATCATGGTTCCCAGTTTCTCATGGTATCTTTCCATACACATGGCTCCAGCCCAGTGAAAACACTGCAGGAACGTGTGTGCTAGATGTCAGGGTTCCGGCTGCTTCGTTTGCCAGGAGCTAACTCCCTGTTTCTATAGGGTCCCTCACTGTGCAGATCTAAAGATGTGGTCTGGCCTCGAATCTTTAGCTAGTCAGAATACAATTCTTCAAATTAATTGATCTCATTTCCTGCCAGGCTTCTGTGCTTATTAGCCAATGTGATGCCAGCTGTAGTTCCTTAAGTACACCAGAAACAAAGGGCTATTATTTCTGGCTAAATTCCAGTAGGCTTATTACCTTCTGCTTCTTTTAAAATTCCCTCTGCAATTATACTGCATAAGATTTTATTTATTTATTTATTATTCTTTATGCTGCTTTTTGTATAGCTGTGCTCTGTGTATTGTCTTCCACACCAGAAGAGGCTGTATTTAAGCAACAAAGAAAGTAATGTTTCAGAATGCAGGAATCTGACATATTGTGCAATTTAATGATTTTGCATTTTGCCATTAATATTATGCCGGTTTATTATCATTTATGTATAACCAGGTCTGCCCTGCATTTTTGGGCTGCTTATAAAAGATGTTCTATAAATTTCAGCAGATGCAAAAGGTGCTTTTGAAGGTGGATATGTAAGATGTCTAGAAAAGTGAGACTTTCATATCAGAATAGCAGGCCATTTCTTCAGCTGACAAATTAACTTCTCTGACAAGGGCTGGTGGTCAACACAGTCTGTTCCAAGAGAATATTTCCCTCCTTTGCAACAGATGAATTAGTTTCCCCCCATTAAAAGACATTTTAAAGCAGAATATTATATAATTCCTGAATTAGATGTTACAGAAAATGAGGCACACCAAGAGTTATCAGATTGCTTCAGGCATGATGGATGATGCTTTGACATTGTTTTCTCGAGCTTCGTGGATTATGTACAAGCACATGATGGAATCTATTTTTGAACTAACCTGTGTGAAAGAGTTTGTTACAAAGCTAATAGAGTAATGAGTATAATCTAGGAGTTTGCTGGGAAAAAAAAGAAACAAAACATGGGTACAGAAATGTGTTTGCTTCATTTTTGGTGACTGGAAAATAAAAAAAGGGAGGGTATACGTCCTCGGCAAACGAGGTTTTAAGACGAGTGATGTTCCCTCAGGCTTTCCTGCGGACAATTCCCCGGCTGGGGTTTGGTGCCCGAGGTCGGGCTGGCCGCAGCCGGGGAGGCAGCAGAGGGCAGTGCAGAGCTGAGGCTGAGCCGCAGCCGCAGCCCTGGCACATAAATCTTACTCTTTATTAAATAAATTCATAGGGCTAATTTAGCCTCTGAGGAAATTAAACTGCTAATTACATGTATATAAACCACTGAAAATGGGCCCGGTTTTTGCATCCAAAAGAAAAAAAAAAGAAAAATCAAAATCGCCCAGCTTTGTCTCTCATTTTTAAAATATGATGTTCTGGTGATGGAGATGACTTTGAGGAGATTTTGTTAAGGTTTTATGTGTACTGTACCTCTATCTGTGTATATGTGTGTGTGTCTGTGTGCATGTGGTTATAATATTGTGTGTCTGTACGAGAGGGTAATCTAGCCATTTCCACAGTCCATCTCCTGCTGAGTAAACAATAGTGCTTTTTTTCTCATTCATTTATCCAAGCCAATGTCTTTATAAATGCTGGATAATATGCCCTTGGG
Source organism: Rhadina sibilatrix (assembly GCA_013400275.1). Classification (NCBI taxonomy): domain Eukaryota; kingdom Metazoa; phylum Chordata; class Aves; order Passeriformes; family Phylloscopidae; genus Rhadina; species Rhadina sibilatrix. The sequence goes on from VWYO01011318.1 coordinate 28,855, forward strand.
TAACATAAGGGCAAAGCTCTAATTGAATCAGGTCAAGACTCCACACATTATCTCTGATAGCACTTTTAAAATGTAGCTTCCTCTGTCAGATCATCTGCCTCTGAATCACAGTATTGGAGATAATTCTAACATTAAGATATTAGTATTGGGGAGCTTATAAATATACAGTTGCAAGAATTATTGGCTGGTGATGTCAAGCTTTCTCTGATCTGTTAATAATTCCGATAGTTTTTAAAAACCATCTCAGCAAGATCAATGGCTGTTTTATGACTTAGAAATGCATGTAATCCATAAAGAAGGATAAATATCTAGTGTTTTAGATCACTTGAAAGACTTCAGTATCATGAAATGCTTACTCCCTTCACATGCCTGTTTCTTTAAAATGTTTGAGAACAGAATCCCAACCAGTGTCCAAAGGAACAAACCACATATTTCTAATCCATGCCAGGATTTAGCAGCCAGCGTTGCTGGAAGATTAGACACTAAAACATAATTGCGCACTCACCCTTGCATCACCATCATAAGGCTTGTCTGATTGACAACAGCTTAAAAAAAAAAAAAAAAAAAAA
>VWYO01011318.1:34633-46592 GCA_013400275.1 Rhadina sibilatrix
TTTCATTCATCTGATCTCTCAACACACCCTGCTTTATCATTCTAATCTCTGTGAGTTACACAGTCTGATGTTCTGCAGGCCATGTCCCACTGTTCCCATGAGGCCATCAAAGTACACAGGAGGACTTCTCTGGTACAGTCATCCTCACATCACAGAGGCAGCAGCTCTGAGACACTCTTTAAGGTCTCTGTGACAGCATCTCACTTTATTGAATTAAATTCTTACCTGTGAATCCTACAAAACTGAGAGGAGTGGCTAATACACAGGCTGTGCTGCCATTCAGCAGGGCCTCGTTCAGTTGAAGAGTTCAGTAGAGGTTCCTCAAGGGCAAGGGCCAGGTCCTGGGGAGGAACAACCCCAAGTGCCAGCACAGACTGGGGACTGACCTGCTGGAGAGCAGCTCTGTGGGGAAGGGCTGGGGGTCCTGGTGGGTGACAAGTTGTCCATGAGCCAGCAGTGCCCTTATGGCCAGGAGGGCCAATGCTGTCCTGGGGTGCACTGGGAAGAGTGTGGCCAGCAGGTCAAGGGGGGTGATCCTGNAAAAAAATACAGATGGGTAGCAAGCCCAAAATATAAAACTTTCAGAATAACTGGAGCAAGATATTATGTTGTGGCAAAAACCAGAGCTTTGACAATAACATGTTCAAATTGAAATGTGTACTTCACTTAACTACTACAGTACATATGGAGATTGTAAATAAAATGGAATATGTAAAATGGAAGTTAAGCAGCACAGGTTGTGGGAAATGGTTTCTTTAGCATGGGAAGTTCAAAAACAAACTGAAGTAATTAAAAAAAATTGCTTTCCAAGTTTTACTAAAGAAAAAATGAAAACAGGAACTCAAATTATTTTCTTTCAAATAGAATAAATGTGCTTTATTACTAGGGGAAACATCTGTCTTAAATTTAAATTGAAAATATCAACCACCTAATAGGTTTTCCTTTTTTTTTAATAATAATCCCAGGTGCTTGCCTTTTTTAAGCAGGTTTTGTTGTTGCTGTTGTTGGGTTTCTTTTTGTTTTGTTTTGGGTTTGGTTTGTTTGGGATTTTTTTTGTAGTTTTCTTTATAAATTGGAATGTGAACCTAGATGCACTTCAAGGGGGAATTGCCAAATATTGATCAGCTTTATCAATTATGAATAAGTTTCTCACCAAGGTTCATGTTATCCTGGAATTGTGTGAGCCATGAGCATTTTACAAGATGAAATCCACTCTTGAAGAGATCATTAAGTCCTTTGTCTCTCTTGGGTTTATAAACCATGCATATTTTCATTAGCTGCATATAGTCCTTTTGATTTCGGTTGGATTGCTTGCATAAATGAAGTTATACAGACCTGTGAGTTTTTGAAGATCAGAGCCACTGGGGAAAAGATGCAGCATATAAAGTGCAACAGGAAATTTAAAATGAGGTGGAGGTGAGGATGGCATGTAATGACAATGGATGGTTATGTGCTCTAGTTATGGACAAGTAGGTTGCAAGTTTCATTTTCCCTCCAATAGATAAGTAACCATGGATGATTTTGTTCCTGACAGTCTGATTGTTATCATTCAGGGACTCACTGAATACAGTGGGCATCCTCCAGGGCAGGTTGTTGAGAGCTCCTGCATGAGTGAAGGATAAAACTCTGTAAAAATAGATAAAGAGACAAAAGAACAAAGTACTATTATGCTATTGTGAACTGGAGTGAAAGCAGGCATCAGTTAATGTAATTTGGATTGTTTCATATTTAATTAACTAATAGTTGATTGAAAAATTCTGCCTGAAGTAAAATAGTACCAGGTATTCAAAATCTCCAGTAGTGTAAGTGCTTGTAGAATGTCTTAATCTGTCTAAAATCAGAAAAAAAACTATACTTTTTTTCCTGACAATGCTAGTTATTGATCCCACTTCATTTTGAATTTTTCTATTGTGCACAATTGCTTGTCCACCTCCAATGTCAGTTTGCCAGTTTCTCTTGTGATTTATCAATAGCAGTTCCCAGCCAGGAGGTTATTATAGTTCAAGTGGAATTAATGTGGCAAAGGAAGTCTATGGGCTCAATGAACAGAAAGATAGGATTGAATTATTACCCAGGAGATGGTGGTTCTCACCCCCTTGCAATGAATTCAGAATCAAGTTGCTCTGACAGCCAAAGGCCAGATTAGTGCTACCTCTATTTTTGCTATCAGCTCTAAACCTTTCACAAACAATACATTCATTATTACTGACTCAGGGGGAAAACAAAAAAGAGGCTTCAGCTGTTCATTGACCTGACCTCATCGTGTAGAGAACAGGGTAGGAAAAAGACACTTACAATGGCAGTATATTAAAAATGAAGTGTGCTGAAAGGAGTGTTGAAACAAGTCAGGTGCTTAGCAAACTGTCAGCTTATAATTTTTTTAGCTATATTGAAAGGAGGGAGTAGAATCTGGGCTGGTCATTACAAGAATTTTTAAACAAACACAGCATGTTGACACAGGTCAAACTGTAGTAAATTAGCATTCTAACTGAAAGCAGAATCAGCTGTGGTATCACTCACAATAATAATGTTACTAGTTACAAGTTAGAAGTTATTTCCAAATTTGAAATGTGATAAATAATCAGGGCTATTTTTCTCGTAAAAACTAGAGAACACATATTAAATGAAGACAAGAAACCACAGAACAAAAGATCAGCAGTTTTTGGATTTTGAAAATTGCATAGGATCCAGGGCTCTTAGTAGGTTTAAACAGGGGATTTGCTGACATGGGACAAGCTGTATTCTCCTCACTTCTTTGTTTCATGGGGTAATTTGCTGGAGAACCTGTATGCCCACCTTTTCTGTGTTTCAGAGAGTAATGGGTCTTTTTGTCAGTACATCAGCAACATCTTGCACCGGTGTCTCTGAGGGAACCAGCTCCACACACCTCAGGGAAATTGATAGGTAGGATGTTTTACTGATACCATAAGTAAGCTTAGTTAGATTTCTACCCAGTTCCTGCAATGAGGTCAAATACAGCACTTGGCAAAGGCAGCACTTAACGTGACTATTTAGGCTCTGTGTGTGCTGACTGGCTTACAAAATGGAAGAAGAAAAATTTTGCCAGTGCTTCATCTTTTTCTCTCTTCAGATGCCAATTTTCATGACATCTGTAGGAACCTAACTGCCTTCAGACTCAACCCTGCTGATCAGATTCAACTATATTTGACAGAAAGATATATAAAATTGTTAGGAGAGGGCAACTAGACAGCAGGACAGAGAAGACAACTGAAAAATGTGGAATCCTAAAGAATAACACAATGCCTGCTGTAAGTATATGTGGATTTTCAAGTAAAACAAGAATGAAAACAAAGGCATAAACTAATAGATAAATGAGAAATATCGTGGTGGGTCTTCTGCTTTGGAAAATGAGGAATTGATGAGGAAGCATGAGAAATCCTATAGCAACCAACCCACCTCTTTTTTTTGCTGCCTTTGATGGCAGCACAAGTCACAAGGCACACCATGATGAGATATAAAAGGGTTCTTATTTAAAAAAAAAAATCCTTGCAAGAAGTGCTGTATCAGAGTAAAATTGGATTATGGATTAAGACTAACTAGAGTCTGTGGTACAAAAACAAAAAGAGGTGTAACTGCATATCAGCTTTTCTAATGTCCTGATTCAGATAAATACTGCTTGCAGCAGTAATAAATTCATTGTTACAGAAAAGTTTAGATTACAGACTTCTGAAATTGTACATCTCATAAGCAGGAGAACTTCATCGTTTTTCTCAACAAGGGCTGAAAAATAAGTCAAAGACAGTGCAAGACTTTTATCTCACTCTTCTCATAGAGATTAATTCATCACAACTGCATTTCTCATACCATAACTTCCCCAGCTGACATGCTGTGGTTTCTGTTCACTAGATTCAGAAATGTCTTGTAATTCTCCAGTCTTCATGTATAAGCCTCTCCTCAACTCAAATATATTCTGACTGAATTGGATGTTACACATTGTATATGTACACAGGTATTGTTCTCCTTTTTGCAATTAACAGATTATTTGATTTAAATAAGTCTGGTTTGTATTTTTTTCTCCTACTATCGTTAATTGGAATAATTCTAGACATTATTATATATTGATAATTTTATTATATTCATCTATATTCATATTCATCTGACTGGGCATTGGAATGGGCTGCTCAGGAAGGTGGTGCAGTCACTGTCCCTGGAAATATGGAAAGGCTGGATGTGGCACTAAGTGCCATGGTCTGGTTGACAAGGTGGTGTTTGGTCATAGGTTGGACTTAATGATCTTAGAGGTCTTTTCCAACATAATTGACTGTGTGATTCTGTGAGTCTATATTTTAAGCTGCTTTATTGCCTTTACTTAGGGTTAAAATTTTTCAATTATGTATTTTCATTTTGAAATGTTTCATCTTTCTTGGATATCTGAATTGCTAAGGACTGTGTTTTCTCTATTAGAATTCAATAGAAGATTTTAACTAAGTTTCTAATGCTTTGAAAAACAGTTGTTCCTTATTTTTAATTATTTTAAAGCAACTGATTGGTTATGTTCTGTTTACCTTTTGTTATAGTCTTCACTTCTTGCTTGGGTTAATGTCTCCTACAGATATGTTTGTAGTTAGCTATTTGTTACAGAGAGAACTATTAATCTTAGAATAACACAGGTCTGTTGTTGAGTGCAAATCCCAGTTCTACAGGCAATTATGCATTAATTAATGGGAAAAAACACTGGGACAGGTCCTGGAATGTCTTCTGTTTTACTTTTATACAAAAAGGAAAAAAAGAGAGGTATTATTTACATCTGAGTTTTGACTCTCCAGAAAATGGTATCTCATGCAGTTGAAAACAGCCACTGCTGTGGTTTAGAAATTGTAGTCTCCAGCTTAGTACTCCCATAAAAAACCCCATACATTGCTTTCCCTCTCCCACCCCCCTCCATCAGGACCCAAAAAGGGCAAAGATCACAGGTTGGGATTAGAACAATTTACAGGAAACAGCAATGAGATATGAAAATGAACAGTAACAGCAACAATATTAATAACAAAAGGTGTAAGAAGAGAATTGATTCCCACAGAAAAAAACCACACAATAATAGATAGCAGCTCCTTCCACCCCATTTTCAAAAACAGAAGGAGCCCTTTCTCTCTGGAAAAATAAAAAACCTGCCTTCTCCCTGCCCCCCGGCAATGACAAGATGTGGTATAGAATAACCTCTGTGTCCTAGCCATGCCCCCTCCTGGCTACTGCAAAAATAAACCCTTTCCTGACCAGAATCAAGACAGCCACATTCTAGGAGGGCTAGCATCCCTTTATCCTTTTTCCTCATGCATTTTTTTTTTTCTAAAGTAGAGAAAAGAATGTTATTTGGACCCTCTCATAAACTCATCATTTCAGACATGAAATGTTAAGAAAATCATCAAATGTTACAAGACAGATGTTAAAATTACAAGAAATGGTAACATTGTGGAAATGGAAACATTGTAAATTTCCATGTTCTATCATCATGTATATGTTCATACATTTCTGCACAGCTTCTAACTTGTAGACAGACAAAATACTTTTCTTACTCACATAGATTGGTCCATTCCGATGTCTGAAGAAAAAGCAGAGTTAACACCATCACAAATACCATGTATTTACAAATAAATTATTCTGGCCATTATTTACATTGTTTCAATCTTAGCAGGGTTCATAAAACATGGTAAATTCAAAAGAAGGTCTATGCTTAACTCCTGCAATATGAATTTTGAGAGCTCCACAAGTGAATAAATCACATCAGAATAGATTGATTTTCTTTGGAAATATCCCTACAGAACATCAGGATGGGCCATAACACTGCCTGAATTCAAGCAATTTGACATCACTGTGGAAGGAATCTTGTTCAAGAGGTTTTAAATATAATGATCATATTGTCAACCTTTATAATGTAAATTTCATGACAATTTGAGCTTTGCAGCAAATGCTGTCTTGTCAAATCCATTTTTTGAAATATATATATTAAGGAAATGCATTTTTGTGTAGAAGGAACATTAAAGGAATTAATGAAACTTTGTTGCTTCTGATTTAAGGCACTAGCCTTTGCTGCTGCTGCAGTGGTGACTGAAGAACTTACTACTGGTAATGGGTCACACAACACAAGCTCATAGTTTCAGTGCATCTTGAAAAAGTTTGAACAGTATGAAATTCAACTCAGGAAGGCAAAGCACTGACCTCATGACCTCATCCATCTTCAATGAGAGAAATGCATGAATTCCTTTTGCTGAGTAGCATACACTAATGTTTCTCTATGTGTTGAGCCAGCTGCCAAAATGGAAATCCATGACTTGTCATAGGCTCATGAACTTCTTTTATATTCCATTCACTCCCAATTTTTTTTTAATCTGAAACTGTAGGTGAACAGTTCTTTTGCTTAACTCATCTAAAATGCTGTGTGACAATCATGTTTGTAGATTGACTTTTTTAGTCTAGCATGCTTCCTTTATCTTTTATTTTTTCTTATTTTACTTTTTTTACTGATTTTGGTCATTTGACTACCAAACTGTGATTGGTCACTTCTGAAAGTGTTTCTTTTTATGAGAGTGGAGTGGTCTTCAGTGACTTTCTTTTTTATGTATGTGTCTTCCTTGGCCTATCCTTGTGGGTCTGCATTTGCTAAAGAGATATTGGTTGTTGTTACACCATTTCCTTCCCCAAGAAGATGAGTTTCATCTCCCTGATAAGCGTGAATGGCATACAATAACCTATGCTTTAATTTTCCCTTATTCACTTTTGGTCTGCTCATCATGTTGTACACCTTCTTACTTTTAGAAGTGGACAGCCTTACCTCGTCAGGGCAATAATTAGCTCAAGGTTCACAGTCCCTAAAAATGTCTTCCTTTTAAAAATGATAATCATAATGATGATGATGATGATGATGATAATAATAATAATAATAATAATAATAATAATAATAATAATAATAATAATAACAACACCATCACTACCTTACACACACACTCCTTATATACTCACTCATAAAACATTTACCAAGAAAATGTCAAAGTGCTGCTGAACTAGAAGTAGGTAATTGACTTCATAGGTCAGTCACAAATTTTATGGTGCATGTCATTCATCACCAGTTTTTTTTTTTATTCCAGTGAGATATCCTTTGGAACAAACTCTTATCTTCCTGAAGAAATTAAGTGCTCAATATATTGATATAAAAACAGTAAGCCAAGTATGTTAAGAGAAATTTAAATTAAGTACTGAACATCTTGTAAATATCAATGTGATACATAACATATAACTTCCTACTTAGCTAAATTATTTTAGACCTTGTAGAAGCTTGATTTTTAAACAAACTGCAGTGTTTTAAATATTCTGCAAGAAAAACCATGTTTAATTTTCATGTGAGACTGATTAAAATATGAGCTTAGAAATTCAAAGCATGGCCTGCATGGTATGAATATAGAAGAAGACATGAGTAGTCCGCATCTTCTGGTGCTGACAAAAACATAAATAGTGGTGAAACATCACAGTCTAGCAATTCATGCCACCTGATCCATGATCTATTAACAGGTATAGCAAATACCTGTTAATTACTGACTCATTCTCTGCTCATAAGCATGGTGTTTAGTTAGATTAGAAGCAAATGAACTGAATGATAAAGTGTGAAATTATACATAAACCTTGAGATTATTTTGTTCCAAAATTTCTCAGATGGAGAAGAAAAATATGCCAAAATAAAATGAGGTATAATGCTTATGGAGGAATGGAATTTACTAAGATATGAGAATAATATTTTGCAGCAATTTGATAAGTGTTCTTTAGGAAAGTCAACAATAATCTCCAAATGCTGAAAGTACAGGGTATTTTTTTCTAGTATTTTTAAACATTCCCTGCTTAACTGAATTTTCTTCCAGATTAGATTAGATCCACAGTTACCAATTTCTACCATTTTAACACAAGTATCTCACCGCCAATAGCAGCAAAATAAGAGCTACATTTCACACCTTTGTTAGCAAATGTAAGAAGTGAGAAATGAAAGAGCAAACAAAGGCTTCAGAAATTACTAACAAAGGCATTGACATGCCGTATTTACTGGCTTAAGTATAAGCATTGGATTTTTTTGCCTATAATAAAGAAGAAATTATCAAGCCAAATTATTTTTTCTATTGGTTCACCCATTTCAGAGTGCACTGCCAAGACCTTTCTAGCTAATTTAATGTACTGCTCACAACACAGATGAATGATATCTTCATTAGTGATGGGAAATAACATATTAGGAAAGTTACCCCCAACATTTTTATTAATGTTTGCCAAATGTTATCATGTTCATTAAGAAAGTAAGATCTAAATTTCTCAGATGGAGAACTCAGATGGAGTTCAACTTCAATGAACTGTGATGTTTCAATGAACTATTCTTGAAAGCAGAAATCTTTACAAACTGTTGTTAAGAGCTGTCTGCCTAAAAGCATTTGTTCTTTCTATGTTCATTTAATGGACTTGAAGAAATGATGATGTATCTAATGGCTTAATATGTTGTCTGGAAACAAATCACAATTAAATGATTAAGGGTTGATTCACAGTACAATGACATGCAGTAGTCTCGAAATACTTATAAAGACTTTTCTGTAAGAGAAATATATTCTAATTCCAAACTGAGGAGCATGATTCTTCTCTTTTGCCAAAACAAAGAGTTTTTCTCTGTTTTCCCAAAATGCCATAATGTCTACAGAAGTATATGTGCAAAGGGCAAATAATAATGGCAGCAACCTTGTCAGTACTGGAGATATTTTAATACCTTCAAGAAGAGGAATTGTTTGAGAAACATAATCTGACTAAAGTTAGCCTCAATCTAAATCTGAGTATGTTCTGTATAGGTGAATCATGGAATCATAAAATCAGTAAGGCTTGGATTGGAAGGGACCTTAAAGATCATCTGGTTCCAACCCCCTGTCATAGGTATGGATACCTGCCACCAGACCAGGTTGCTCAAAGCCCCATCCAGCTGGCTCTTGGACACATCCAGTCATGGGGCATCCACAACTTCCCTGACAACCTGTTCCAGTGGCTCACCATGCCTATGGTAAAGGACTTCTTCCTAATATCTAGTCTAAACACACCCCCTTTCTTTTTGAAGCCACTCTCCTTTGACCTGTCACCACATGCTCTTGTATGAAGTCTCTCTCCATCCTTCTTATATGCGCCCTTCAGAGACTGGAACAGCCATAGTCAGGTCACCCCAAAGCCTTCTCTTCTCCAGTTCCAATTCTCTCAGCCTCTTCTAATAGGAGAGATTCTTCACCTCTCTAATTGTTTTTGTGGCCTCCTTTGGACTCACAACAATAAGTCCATGTCCTTCCTTTGCTGGGACCCCAGAGCTGGATGCAGCACTGCAGGTGGGGTCTCACCAGAGCAGAGCAGATTCCCCTTCCTAGCCCTGCTTGCCAAGTTGCTTTGGATGCAGTCCAGGATACAATTAACCTTCTGGGCTGTGAGTGCTCTTGGCCAGCTCATATCCAGCTTTTCATTCACCAACACTCCCAAGCCCTTCCCGGCAGGGCTGCTCTGGATCTCTTTATCCTCAGCCTATGTTGATACCAGGGGTTGCCCTCACACCAAGGTGCAGCACCTTGGTCTTTTTACTTTAATGAGATTCCCATGGCTCACTTCTCAAGCTTGTTCAAGGCCCTCTGGATGTCATCCTCTCCTTCAGGTGCATCAACTGCATCACTCAGATTAGTGTCAAATTTGCTGAGGGTACACTTGTTCCCTTTGTCATGGCCATTGATGAAGATATCAAATGACATTTGTCACAGTTTGGACCCCTGAGAGACACCATTTGTAATTGATGTTCATCAGGATTCTGAGCCATTGACCACTACCCTCTGGATACAACTGTCCAGTCCTTCCTTATCCACCTAACAGTCCACCCATCAAATCCTTCTCTTTCTAATTCAGAGAGCAAGATGTTGTGGAAGAATGTCAACACTCTGGAACTCCAGAGGACTTCCAGAGAAAGAAAAACATACAGTCAGATCCTTGTTATCTAATCTGAACACACACTCCAAGGAGGTGCATGCGGCACAGAGGGTGACTGGCTTGTGACAAAGGGCCTTGAACAGACTCTGCCACTCCATGCTTCGCATCCTTCAATGGTCTGTTCTGATTGTAGTGGACTGCACAGTCATTTATCCCAACAGAACAGAGCAACAGAATGGCAGTATTGTTCTCTGCTTCAACACCGACCTACAACAAATAGAAACAATTGACGGAGAAGAGCTAAGGCCACCCCTTGTTTCAGGGTCTCAGGAAACACGAAGGGTAGATATCAATTGTACTTTTGCTGTGATTGTTCTCACCATGAGGGTCACACATCCACAGGGCAGGGGACACCAGCAGCTGAATCCACATCAACTGTGCCATTAACAGCACAAGAAAATATCTGTGGACAACTTTAAGACAAAGGCTGACAGGATGTGAAGTACTATCTTTTTATACAGCTTACAAAATGTGCTAAGATACCCTCAGGGCAGGAGAGTAAGCAATAGGATGCAGATACAGTCATAGCTTGTGTTGTAAGGAAAGGGTGGGATAGCCCCAGAATTACAGTAGGTTCATTCTCATATGAAACTCAGTTTCTTAATCTTTGCGAAGTTTTGCCTTGGGCCACACTAATTTGAAATCCAGGGATCACTTTAACTCATGTGCACTCCTTCCTGAGAATGAATAGCCAATATTTATTTTAATATTGGTAGTTGGGATGGAAATTTCTAAATTGTAACAGCCACACCCTATTACTTAGTGAGAGGTCCTTCAAGAAAACCCATGGGGGTTTGTCTGAGGTACTAGTACAGCAATTTTAGTTAATTTTAGCACCATCTGTAAAAAGAAACTGAAACATTAAAGTTCAAAAGGTATCCAAACCAGTTTCTCTATTTTACAGTTTCATTGTAAAATATAATTTTTTACTTTCTTAGGTTTTAGATCCTTTTATAGAAGAGGGAAAGAATACCTCATGAAATCTCCATACGCATTACACTCTATACATGAAACTTTCAAATAATCTGCATTCAGAAATAGTTATGCACCTTCTATTTTCTCAGCGATTTCTCTAGGACCTAGAGAATATGAAAGCAAATACTGAGTGCCCACACTAAGGTTTTGAAATCTTCGTATCTGTTATCCAGTTTTTAAAACTTTGGCCAGAGCTTTTAAAGTAGTATACAATTCAAGATTAATTTAGCCATTTCTGAGACCTCACTGTAAAATTCTGAACAGTGGACTTCCTAAAATCAGGAAGCAAATGATTTTTTGTGAGAAGGAGAAGCTTAAAAGCCATTGCTTGGGAGAAATAAGTATTAAAAGATGTCAATGTTAGAGCTGCGTTCAGGATAGCCTTAGCCGAAATCAGAAGGTTTAGACTGCTTTAAATAATTTAAAAATATCAAATCCAGTCTCTTCCATCTGCATATCATGGATGACTTAAATCAAGTTGTAACTTCTCAGACACTGATCAAGCTAAGCTGATGCTACCTTCTCTGAAGTCCCATCAGGGAGGAATCCTCACCTCAACTTCTTACTCACACCTTGAATGTGAGCAGATATTTGTAAAAACAAATCCTGCTTTTCAACCAGTGATCTGACTTGCTACCTAGGTAGCAAGGTATGAGCAGCCAAGAAAAGAGAATGGGTCCACTTTCAGCAGTAGTGGCAACTTGTCTTATTTGTCAAATTATGGGATAGCAAATTTTGGGATGGCCACAGCTGACTCTAAAGTAACGCAGAGCTAAAGTCCTTCATTAGGGATTTGACTCCTTGTCTCATTTAGTAAAAGGACTCTATCCAAGTGCTCATCCACTTCTCTCAGTGATATTAACTGCTCTCAGGCCAGATGCTGCACAATTTTTGCTTGTCACAGCTAGAAAATGTAGAGTTTCAGACTCTTGGCAAAAGTCAGGTTTCAAACTCCAGAGATCTAAACTTTGTATTTTGTTTCCTATTTAAAAAA
>VWYO01011318.1:46662-60639 GCA_013400275.1 Rhadina sibilatrix
AAAAAAAAAAAAAAAAAAAAGGTCATGATTTTAAATGAGAATGTGAATTATTATTTTTTCAACCACATTCAACTAAAAAAAAATAGCTGCAGGGGACTCTGAAAAGTCCCTTTCTTTCAGACAGAGGTAAAAATTGCAAAAAACCTGCTGGTCCCAAAAATGAATGGTCCAGGAAGTCATGAATCTGCAAAGACAAGTAAGTAAAATACAAACTACTTTGCAATGTTATATGTAGCAGGCGCTACCCATAACATTTCTACAGTAATATAAAACCATTCGTACATGAAGGAGAAAAGCATGTCATCAGGGGTTTTTTGAAAAGATTGATGTTGACAATATTTGTAAAGAAAATTTCTATAATACTCAGATTTGTAGTGTTGTTGAATACTCATTCAAGTTTACCTGAGCAACTACTGTCAGTTCTCTGCTTTAACTTGTCAACTTGATAGTTCTGTGGAAGGTTGTTTTTACTACCTCTCCTCTCCACCCTTAAATCTTTCTTATTTTGTATGTGGTGGCTTCCACACATTTATTTTCCTTTTTTTTTTTTCTTTTTAATCTCCCAATATGAAAACAGATATGTTCAAAAAAGCCACCAGATTTTATTTTTGTCCAAGAAATTTGAGGAAGTATAAAAAAAATATGACTTTTTTTTCTATAAATCTATCTTTATATGAGAAACGGTGAATTGTTTGTACTGAAGAATTGCTGTAGGAGAATTCTTTTCCTTACGGAGGTAGTCTTGGGCCAGTGCAGAGGTGGCACTATATCTCTTCTCCCAAGAAGTAACTGCCAGTGGGGGCCAGGGGAGTAGTAGTTCCTGGTCTGTAAGTAAATATTGTTAGGTGAATAACAATAATAGTATATATAACAGTAAAAATTGAGCAGGTGTTAGCAAGTCACAATCAGAAACCCAGGAAGGACTTTGTGTAGAAGGTCAGATCTTTGGTCTTTTGGGGATTAAAATATGGGTTGGTACAGAAACAGAAGAGGTGAACTACTCATACTGTACATCTGAAAGAGGCAGGGGACTGTTAGTTCCTGCTGCCTGTTAGTAGCAGGTGGCTCAGTGCCTTCTATGAGTGTGTCTGAATGTCCCCTAAGCACAAGCTAATGAAGAGATTTCCATAAAGAGTCTGCTCTGCAGAAATGGACACAGTGGTTCAAGAGGCTTCCTTAAAAAGAGATTTTGGCACTGGCATCTGTATCATGCAAACCAAAATTAATCACTCATCCCTTTTGTATGTACTATTCAAATTTTCCTCTGAACCACCTAAAGCTGAACTCTTCTCTGGCTTCAGGTCTTCTGTTCTTTTACAAGTACTGCAGCTGCTACTACATCCGTTTGTGAATTTGTTGGAGCACAGGACATCACAAGGCCTGAAGTGGGTATTTGTAGATAAAGAAGAAAGATAACTGCTATTTTCTTTCATATCTTAAATGCTTGAGAGACAATTATTTGACTTACATAAAACATATTTGTGAATCCAAGCTTACATACTTTCTATATATTTGTACAATAACTTATTAAATAGTTGCATCAAACAAACGCGTCATTAGTGATCTCCTTTAAAAAAATTAGAGACAAATCCAGACAATAGCAAAAATTGTAACAAAAATTATAAAAAAATATTATACTCTTTACTTTGAATGTCACCCTCTCTCTCTGCAGGAAAAACAGAGATGAAGTCTTGTTCTGCTTCTGAATCTGGTCTAGATTCTGCCCTTGAGTGTAGGTGGCTATCAGTGGAGAGTAGGAGGCTGCTTCATGCTAACTTAGATGACTCAAGCTGAGTTTCTGATCCCTGAGCGTTGACAGTGGCTCAGAGCTCACCTGGAACAGGATCCAGTGAGATATTACAAAGGCATCAAGCTCACCTATGATTTGGTACCTACCAAAATTTCAGCAATCAATGGCTTTGTCAAAGCCTTTGCATGGTCACTGCACTCTGAACATGGGTGTTGTTGGGGAATGGTGTAACTGAAAGGCAAGGGTGGAATGGAGAACGTACTGCATTTATATATATATATATAATTATTTTTTTTCCCCGTTGTCTGCTGAAACAAGTTTTGCTGTAGAGGTATTTCCTTATAATAAGAAGAACCCCGAACATATGGACCATATGGTAAATCTACAGGATACTATTTAGGATTTTATTTCTAATTAAATTTTAGCAGTGTTTGAGCCTAAATCTCATTATTAGTTAACAGGATTTGTCAATTAAACTTATGTACCTTGGAAACATCTTCTCCATTAAAGTATAGTCTTTGTACATTGCTAATTTATTCATGTATCTTGAATTTTTTTAGGGGTGTGCCTAACCAACCATATTTTTAGCAGCTTTGTAAATTCATGCATTAAATTTATTCAATTAAGGGTTGCTTTAATGTGTTGGACCATCCTATCACTGACCTGAGTTTTCATTTGGTTTTGGTTCTGTCCTCTCATTAAACATGTAAGAGGATTTCACTTTAGTTAGAGTATTTAAATTACTGTGCAATAAATCTATTCTTTTAATGAGTTTATTCCTGTTTTAAGGTATTAATTAAAGTAGGTTGTGGAAGAAGTAGATACAGTAAATGGATAAAGTAGTGTCCAGGCAAAAGGTTAAGGATTTGCTGTCATTATACAGAATGAAAATCTTTCTGGAGACACCTCATTAATGGAAAAACCTTTCTCTCTTACATGCACCAACAAGAAGCTCATTACTCAGTGAACTTCTGCTTATCAGGGATTATTAGTTCTTTTTTTCTTTTAGAGAGACTTTATCCTCTAGTAACTAACACAATCATGCCTGTGGTATGATCTTGGCTTTTCTGTCTGAAATAGTAATGGATTCACACAGTTTAGCCCATGAATTTCCTTACTGGACAGAGTGGGAGGCTGGAAAAGTAAAGAACACCATCAGTGGAGTATTTCACATCCAAAGTGAAAAAAATCTTGCAAATTTAATTCACACACTGGGAATGGAAATGTCATTGCCTCGCTCAGAGGGTTAATCACTTTCTAATTTAAACTGGCAAATTTTTTAATGACACTGTGAAATTAACAGCATTTTATTGTGTTAATTATCTGCAGGACACTACATCATTACTTCTAATAAATGTAAATGTGATTGCCTCTCATAGGACAATATAGAGACAAGGTGAATTTTTATTGGCTATTTACTCGATTTCAGACAAATTGTCCCCCCCACCCCCCACCCTACTGCTTTGTAACACATATTCAT
The DNA here is from genome assembly GCA_013400275.1 of Rhadina sibilatrix. Classification (NCBI taxonomy): domain Eukaryota; kingdom Metazoa; phylum Chordata; class Aves; order Passeriformes; family Phylloscopidae; genus Rhadina; species Rhadina sibilatrix. The sequence goes on from VWYO01011318.1 coordinate 49,893, forward strand.
ATGGTTTACTGCACTACCTTGTCTTCTGTTCATTTTAGTCAATAGAGTATATAAGGGCATTTTAAAGGTCATTACAGCTCCTTGCTCACACAAGATAATTTTCACTTAAGGCAAGGCTTATGCTAAAGATCACATCAACTGTATTAGGACTGTATTAGAACTAGGATGTAGTATTGTAGAGATTAAGTATATCAATAATTAGATATTCAGCTTTCTTGACAGGCTTGAAATACATACTGGCATGTGCCTTTGTCAAAACACACAGGAGAGTGCTTTCCCAGTAGGTGTGTCACTCAGCACGCTTGAGGCTGCAGTATTAGGCAATGAAACAAATTACATAAGAGGCATTTACAAAGCTTTATAGAGAAGCAAAAAGTAGAGTGTTCTCCTTTGTCAGAAAACTCTTTTCAATCAAAGATACATAAAACTATCAGACAACAGAAAATACAAGTTTCACACCCTTAATATCCAAAATTCAAAATTCACCATTGCAAAACTACAGTCAGAGTTCTTTCCTGTTGTATTGGTTTGGCACAGGCTGGTTTTTGGCAGCAGGGTGGCCACAAAGATGGCTCCTCCTGGAAGCTTCTACCCTGTGCAGCAGAGCCAGTCTGTGATGGCTTTGAAGATGGACATGCTGCTGGCCAAAGCTGGGCCAATGAAAGGGGTTGGTAACATCTCTGTGATGAGCTATTTAAGAAGAAAATCGAAACAAAGTCACAGGGTTTTTGTTCCTAGTTAGAGAAGAGGAGGAGGTGAGAACATGTGAGGGAGACAACATGGAGACACCAAGGTCAGTGGAGAAGGAGGGGCAGGAGGTGCTCCAGGCACTGGAGCCAAGATTCCTCTGCAGGTCATGGTGCTGACCATGGTGAAGAAGCTGTGCCCCTGCAGCCCTTGGGGATCCATGGGGGATGCAGAGATCCACCTGCAGCCTGCGGGGGAGGTGCCCATGCTGGAGGGGGTGGATGCCTGGAGGAGGCTGTNGTCTCTCAGAGCAGTAGAAGAAAATCTCAGTGGTGAACTGACAGAACCCCCATGCCCTGTCTGCCTGTGCTGTCAGTGGGAAGGAGGGAGGGGCTGGGGGAAGACAGGTGTTTTAAGGGCTTATTTTACTTCTCATTATCCTCCTGTGATTCTGTTAGTAGTAAATTTCACTTTGCAACTTCAGTTGAGCCTGGTTTTGCCCTTGAAGTGTTTCTCCCCATCCTCATCTGAACTCATGAAACCTTCATTAACGTTTTTTCCTCTCTTCTCCACCCAACTGCGGCAGGGGAAGAAGATTGAGTGACTAATGGGTGCCTGATGTTGGGCCAGTGTCAAACCACGACATCTGAATGCACGCTTTTCTTCACCTAATTTATTTACCTAGCTCTCTAGCTAGCTATAGATCTACCTACATACCTATCTATCCATCTGTCTGTTACAGTATATGGGTGACTGATTTTTTTTTTACATGTATCTTTGCTATTACATCAAGATCCACATTCCTAATCTCTTTGTGTAAGGATGGAACATTTCAAAGAAGAGGCCAGTATTTTCAGGGGTATGATTTCAAGATTTCTGAAGATGTTTCTGAGCTTTTGAATGTTTATCTGATCATTCTTGCTACTATTATTTTCAGTTTCTGTGGAGAATAGCTGAGGAAGAGAAATAAAGTCAGAAACAAGAAATCTATTGATCATAGACTAAGAAAGTGCTTTGCTAGCATAGACCCTAAAACAGCTTGGTGTTTTTCTGAACCATAGTCACTTCCCTACAAATTGTGATCTTTAGTGATGTCACTGAAAAATTACTCCATAATTTGGCCTTGCTACTCTGTGAGAAAAGACACCTCTGAACAGAGATCCTAACCAGCCTAAGACTTGAACCTGTTCTCTGCTAATGATACTCATGATGGCTTTATTGATTGCCTGTGATAATAGTGGCTGGTCATGAATCTTTGGTTATCGCTCTCTTTTCAGGTGTCATTACATAGGCAAACATTTCCCAAATTGCCATGCTGTTTAGGAGGCACGCATCCAGATGGCTTCTGGCTCACCATAACCAGTTCTTCAGAAATGACCTCCTTAAGCCTTTTCCCCTTGAAAGCATCTGTAAGCAGTTGAAGGTCATGATTGTTCACTCCCAGATCAATATACCATTAAATTATGACAGAAAGCACTACCAACAGTATTACGTCTTCAGCCATGCCCTCAATAATCCCGATAAAATGATGAACTATTTTAACCTCTCAATGGCTGCAAACAGTAGCTTGAAAACACATCCCAGTAAGACAGTACTGAGATAAAACCTATGGAAATCCTACCTTTCAGGTACTATTACCCTAAGCAATTCACCTTGTTTGCTTTGTGCCCTTGTCAGTATTAAATCAGAGCCACACACTACCACTTGAAATAAGGTTGTGCAGAAGATTCAGCACAGGCTGTTTTGCTAAAGTCTCCCAGTCCTAGCAGAAATTCCTGTTAATCTGAGGCCTCTTGTAACTGAACTACCCTTTTCTAAGTAAAGAAGGATTGATGTGTCTCTTTAATAGCTCAGGGTATCTTGGAGTAAAGGGGAATTTTTGGCGAACAGGACCACTAAAGTGGAAATATGCCATAACTTTACTCACATGACGAAACCTATTGTGACTGACACAAAAGGAAATGTAAATTGATTGCATTCATTATCTCTCCCTTTCATCCCCATACTAAATTGCAGTATATTGGACAAAATATTGCAGCCTATTGGACAGCCCACTGTAAATTCAGTTCTATTAAAAAATTTTCCCAAAAGAGAAAACAAATACCTGAAAACGTCTGATATTCTGGCAGTGGACTAATAGCCCACACCTTATCTGTTTTAGCCATCAGCTCTCCCTAAACAGATCCCCCTTGATTTTTACTGGTCTAAATGTATGAAAAGATAGGAAACAACAAAGCTTTGGGTCAATTAAGGCTTCCACGGATCTAGTAGTGCATCATATGTAATGAAGGAGCCTAAACTCTCTTGGCTGTATCCTAGATACCATCCTAGATACTTTAATTAGGAAAAGAGACCCTGTTTTAACGGTACTAATAACCTCATCTAATTTATCTTCAGGGTTTTTTTAGACTATAGGAAGAGGCAGTATTTAATGTCATTTGCACTTCTTTGACGTTTCTAGTATTTCAAGTCATCAGTCTTTTATAACACTACAATGATGAGATTTTCTAGAGCATTCAAGCTCTCCTATTAGGTGAGGTACAGTTTCTGAGGGAGAGATGAGAAGAAAGAAATCTAAAATAGTTTTTTGCAATTCAATAAGCAGCAATAGAACACTGAATTGAGACATCAGATAAATGCACTTTCCACTTTCAACATGGAAGACAGTGACAGAAAAGGCACCAGAGCTGGCTACAAGCAGAAGGTCTGCACCCTCTGTGGACATACTTTGGTAAAGAGATTGATAGAATTTGTTAATCTGAACTCTAACCAACATTTCAGCTCAAGGCTCTCCTCCCCTTTTTTAATATACAATGGCTTATTTAGCACTCAAATTGACAAATGAACCCAGAATGAAGCAACAGACAACAAAAAGTTAAGATATTTATGATAATTATTATGCACTGTCATAGGGTTGACACGCCTAATGCAATTGCTGGGGTTTGAATTCCCTGAATAAACCTTGCATTTAAAGCTACTTAAATGAATAAAAGAGCTGGTCCCAAGAATGTTTTGTGTCTGCCTTAAAGTAGCCTCTCTACTTCTTTCTGGTATTCTAAATTAATTTCTGTTTTGCAAAGTCCTCTTGAAATGTCTCAGCAGGATGTCAAGTCAAGTATCTGGCATTGGATTGTTTCTACAAGGAAAGCTTTGTCTACAATATTAGGAACCAAATTGCATAGTAGTTTGCAGCACTAGCTAATACTTCTCCAGTGCATGCATAGAGCAGTTTTTAAAAGACTTGTTTACTTTTCCCTTTGTTCAATCAGCACAAGCAGCTGATCGTGCACGAGAAGTTAAAAGAGGAATTTTATGTCACTAATTATTTATATGAACAAGAATATGTTATACTTGCCTAAAAAGACAAAAATACTTACGTCTGAGAGCTGTCATACTAATTTAGCCAAACTAAGTTGTTTGGGTTTTTTTTCCTAAAGAAAATAAATAAACAAAACCTAAGCTCTGTCCTTAGAGCATATTTCTGCAGGTTTCAAGTAATGGAAATTGGAGTTTAAACACTTCAGTGGAATCTTAGTATAAGTGGTGTCATTAGCAAATACAGGAAAAAATTACTGCTTTACATTCCTGAGAATTTAAGGTTTATTTTACAGGAAGCCTTATTTCACTAATACTTATTAGTCAGGAAATGAAAATGTCTTATTGTATCAGAAGTACCACTTTGTACCATACATTCTGATACCATACATTCTGACTGTAGCACAATAGAGTCAGTACCTATAAAACAATTGTGTCAGCACTTTTTTTTTTTTTTNTTTTTTTTTTTTTTTTTTTTTTTTTTTTTTTTTTTTTTTTTGTCATAGGTCCTCCCTCTACTTGTATCCATACTTTATTGTAGATTTCTACTTTTGAGCCTTAGTCTCAAATAGACACCACTTTCCATTAGGGTTTAAGTTAAAAATAACACAAAGAAATGGATGATGGTGACATACAATTTCATTAATGAGCAGAGTTCTCTTTTGCTCCAAACATTCCGTGACTTCAAACAATACAGTTTTTATGATACACGTGTACTTTTGGTACAAGGACCCTACCTGGAGTACTGCATCTTGCTCTGGAGCCCTTGGCATAAGAAAGACATGGAACAGTTGGAGGTGATGCAGAGGAGGGCCATAGAAAAGATCAAGGTCATAGAACAACTGAGAGAGTTGAGGTTACTCAGACAGAGGAACAGAAGGCTCTTGAAAGACAAGATTGCAGCCTTTCAGTACTTCAAGGGCTGAAGAGAGATGGGGACATCCATCCTCTTTTCAGCTGGACCTGTACAAATGTAGTAGGTTTAAACTAAAAGAGAGTAGATTCAGACTAGACATAACAAAGCATTTCTTTTACAAGAGAATGGTGAAACAGTAACACAGATTGTCCAAAGAGGTGGTGGTTGTCCCATCCCTGGAAAATTTCATGGTCAGGTTGGATGGGACTCTGAACAAACTTGGCCTAGTTGAAGGTGTCCCTGCTGTTCACAAGGGGGTTTGAACCAGACGACCTTAAACCGTTCTGTGGTTCTATGTAGAGTCTGCTACAGCAGAACGAAATAATGATTTGAATACATAAATTGTTAGCTCCCTTTATCAAAGAACTATGTGTATAGCTATGCAAACTAAACTTCATTTTCTCAAAAATAAGAGACAGGATATTCACATTATTTTTACTGGTTAGACCAAGAATTACATTTGAGTTCTAGCATAAAAAGGCTGTTAGATCTGTATTATTTTCTTATGTCTTTGAACTGTGGTAAAGTTGCCCATCTCACAAAATGCAAAGCTCTGTCATGTCCAGCTGCAAACTCTTTGCTGAAAGAAGACAACATCTTCCCCCCACCTTGNTGGATTGCAAGGTCACAGTCAGGAGGGAAGACTATTTGCTTTTCTTGGCAGAAGATCACAGGTCGCCAGCTTTGTTCCTGCAATGAACTAGTAACGGTCAGACAAAGATGCCTACTGTGCAAAGGTTCTCTTCTATGTCCTTAACCTCTCCTCCTAGAATAGGATGATGTATAGCTGGCAACTTTTTCCCCCTCGAAAGGAAAAAGATGCATTGTCAGCTGTAAAATCTAAAGGAACATGAAAAAGGAAGCACAACAAACTATTATTTTTTGTCAAAAATGTTAACAGAATGACAGCCAGCTAGGAAGATGATATTCTATCACTAATTTATAGCTGAATGGAAATGGGTAGAAGGGCATTTTAAGTTTTCAGACTATTTATTTTAAACATGGTTTTATTCAATGATATTGCTTTTCAGCTGAGTGAATTCTCACTGAACACCTTATTAACAGTAGGCAAACCTCAGTCTTTGCAATTTTGCAGTACTTCTGGAAACATTTGATGTATAAGTGTCATTGAAAGGAGAGTCAGAGAAAACACTGCACCTTTTTTGGGGGGTGTGTGCTTTGTTTCAAAATTAACCAGCAGGTTGATTCTATGTACTAGAATAGAAGCTTCCATATGCTACCCTTCCAAAACTCAAAGTTTTATTCATGTCTATTGTAGTACAATATATGTGACTCTGCTTCTGTGTCCATAGAAAAAATATCTTGAAAATGCAAGAATGTACTGCACTTTTTTAATCCAAATTTTCCTAAGTTTCATTTTCCATTACATCAGTTTTCTATTGATTTTTAATGTAATTTTTTTTGCATAAGAAGTGGTGTATGGAAGAAAAAAATCTACTGTCCTCAGTTGAATATGAAACTATGTCTGCTTTTTATCTTGAGGCTAAAAAAATCCCCCTTTTCAACTTTTTTGAGACAAAAATAATTAACATTTTGTCTAGCATTGTTCTGCGTAAGTATAGCCTGCTGAAGATGTATCATTTCACAGTCTCATCTGCATTGCTAAACAATATTTGAAACAGAGCATACTTCCCTTGATATAAAATAATGCAATCACCCCCCTCTCCAAACTGAGTAGCTTCTTGTTTCTGAAAGATTAAAATAATTATTGCAGTTACCTAAAATCTGCTGACTCAGTACTTGATTTGAATCCTGATTGGATCTCTAATGAGCTAAAAGTGCATTTTGAAAATTGGATATCTCCGAGGAAAATAATTAACAAAAAATACGTAGCTGTACATACATTAGCTAAGTGCAGAACCCTAACTGGATCAATGCTGCAACTGGGGATATCTGCAGTGTGATAGTATCAACAAGCCACTCTGTTTATAAGAAGTAAAAAGCCTCAGAAGAAAAGTAGGTAGATATCTTTTGCAAGTCACTGTGGTCTAACTTCTTGTGGGCTTTTTTGTAGCCCATCAAAAAACCAGTGTTACATGGCAAAAAAATTGACATGATTAGAAATCTCTCCTCAGCAGAGTGCCAGCTTGGAATTGTAGTGATACAGTAGACGCCAGGTCCAAAATTCAATTTACAAACTGTGAAGGAAGGTTAGCCTGATGTCTGCGCTAGCCAGTGTTATATACACGTGAGTTCACTTAAGAAATTATCCAAACAATCACCCCTTCCCTTGTGCCAAACAAAGACCATCCTTGCTGTTAAAAGAGCAATCGGTTCCTAACTTGTTCACAGCGGATAAATAGAAGAACTGCTGAGTATGGAACCCAATAATTTTGTTTAATAATGAACGTAGTAGCACATACCAAGTCTATTATCTCTGAGCTTAAGCGCTCCATGTAGGTACAGTGTCATTTCTCTAAAATGCAGCCATTTGGGAGTTTGAATGCAGTTCAAATGCTATACTCTGTTTAGCTACCTCTTAAAACTGTTCTTTTCGCTCTAGTTAAATTTGTTGCACTTCTCTGCTTTTTTTTTGTCATTCTGTTACTTACTATTGGAAGAAAGGGAACCAGACAGAACCCTATCTTGTCATTTAGTATAAGCATATATTATTATATGATATTATAATACTATAATAATATAATATTTTTATAATATGATACTATAATATTTTTGCTTCTTCTTTTCTTTACCCTTTTGTCAATGCAGCCAAAAAGTTTGTTGACACTTTAAAAATGTTTTTCTAATTATCTACATTAATTTTAAAACTGCCTGATATTTATTGCCTCAGAATTTTTTCCTTTCACACTGTACTACCTTGAGAATTTATGTACCTGCTATTATATTGACTAAACACATATGTCTAATCTAAAAAGAAAAAAGAAAACTTAAAATGTCTCCTTCAAGTTACACAGATGCATTAAGCAAATGTTTTGGGAATGACTGTTAATCATCTGAATGAGAAAATATCCGTGCATGAATGAAAATGCTAATTATTTGTTGTTCACTGTTTTACTGTTTACTCTATTGAGGCAGTACAAAAAATATTATAATCTTTAAACAACCAGAAATATCACAACTAAGAATTAGTCATATTAGAGTGTTCCCTTGAATCACTTAACAAACTGGAAATTATTCATGTGAACTTTGTAGAAATATAAATATTTATCACAGCAGGCAAAACAAGGATCTGATTGCAAGTAATTCATTTACTGGGTCTTTTCTAAAATACAAAAGTTCTTCTCAAATAGATTGATGAATTCTACTTTTATCTTTCTTCTTATTTTCTTTTTTTCTTTTCTCTCATTTGAAATTTTAGTCTCAAATTTAAGTATTAGAAGGATAATGGATTAAAGTTTATAGCTATTTAAAGAAAATGTTTGTTCTATATATTCCACTGATGAAAACATTCCAATGCATGTTTCTCTGAAATGGCTGAGGAAGGTGGATATTAAGACTGTATCAGATGGAAGAGATCGTGTGAATATCAAATTATGAGAAGACTTCTTCTTTTTTTCCATTTTAATCATAGGAAACCCTAAAGTTAGAAGTGAAATAAAAATGCAAACTAGAGTGAAGCAAAACTAAATCTACAACCTGGATGCAAAATTGCAAAAAATCAGCACATGTTGGAAGGCTCTTGACACAGTCAGAAAAGTTAGACGTCACTCAGAAATGTATGATAGTGAGTTAAGTTCTCCACTCCACAGACAGAAATGATTTGTATATCAGGGTTAACAGGAAAAAGCAAGCAACACTGAAGCAAGTTAAGTCAATCTAAAACAGTAGTTTAGAGTTCTGTAAAAGTAGTAAGACATACAGAGAGATCTGTTTGATGACATCAGCAGAGAGGAACTTCAAAAGGCACAACATGGTAAGGGAATTGATTGGAAAAAAAACAAACTAAGCAAAACCTACCCAGGAATTAATTAAAAGATTACCTTACAGAGTGAAAAAGAAGACATACTAAGTAAAAAAGCAATAGAGTTTAAAAACTGTAAAAGGGATGTCAGGAAAAGAAAAAGGCTAAGGTATCTATATTTGTATTTGAGAAGCACGGAAAAAATGTTGCTAGGATAACTTATTCAAAGAATGCAGGAAAATACTCAAAATATATTAGGTAAAGTTTCATAGGGAAACAAGGAACAAGGAAATGTCAAGTAACTCCAATCCTCTGTTTATACAGCAACCTGCATTGCAATTGCTGCTAAAGCGTTCTTGATTTCCTTTTCCAAATCAGTGTGTCTGTGTACGCGCAGATGAACGTGTGACTGCACAAATTGCCTAAATGCAGAAGGCAGTGGAGCAGAACAGAGCAGCTGTTTAGAACTGCACAGTAACAAGACATGGCACTTTAGAACAGGAAGTAAAGGGGAATATGGTATCCAACTGAAGCTGCAGACGGGATTTTATGTCAACAGAATGCAATTACTAAAACTGGAATATTTCCAGAACAATAGAATGAGCATAAGGGAATAATCATTATTGCCTGAAATTGAATATAGTAAAGGAGTTAGTTAGGCAGAGATAACTTGTTCAGAAAAGGGAACAAGATGAGATGGCAGAAGAAATTGGAAAGGGTTGTAAAAGGCATAGTCTCCTAATAGTGAGTGATTGCAGTTATAAACTAGGTCATACTGAGTGATGGATATGAATCAAGCAGTTTTACAGATGTTAAAATTATTTGATCTTTTATATTCTAAAGAAAGGTAAGAATTAGGGCCAAACCTTTCTTTGCTTGTTCCTTCAATGAACTATGGGTGCATGAGACAAAAAAACAGCATCTGGCTAGTAAAATAGATCTGAATCTTGCCATAGCTATGAGTAATGCATGGATATGTGACACTAGACTCAGAGGCAGCATCTCTGCAAAACAACCACAAGCTGTTAAAGTTTGTCATTAGATTCGGAGACTATCCCTGCTCACCTACTGAATTTCTCTGTGTACATTTCAAAGAAAAAATATACAGAGAAAAAAAAGAAAATGTTGAAGATCTAAAAGTTTTAAAGATTAAATAATGACTTGTTTCTTTTCTTTGCAACTAAGAAACTAAGGCTGACATTTATGAAAACTAGAACGAAACTTGAAATATACAGCTACTTCACATATCTCATAATTTCATTTCAATAGCTTTGTCAGTGAGTAAAGCAGAAGCCAAAGTTGTCAGCTGCTGTGACTCTGTGTTAGTTTAATCCAGTTGAGGGCCCAGGAAGAAGATTTTACTATGTGTTTCATTCCACCCGTGGAGACAGCACTGTAAATTCACCTTCCAATGGAGTGCATGATTAGAAAGGATTGATAATACATGCACAGTGTTACCCTACAATACCAGAGAATAAATGCCAAAGTTGATGAACTCTGATCTTTCTTAATCATAATACAAGTCATCCTTTCCTAAGATATTTTTATTATTTTGCCCTAGGTTTTAATTCTTTGAAACATTAAGTAACTTTTATGTAAGTCATTAAAAAAAAAAAAAAAGAGATAGAGAAAAAGAAGGAATGAGGAAGGCAACACAGAAGGCTCTATATGAGATATTTGACTTAATTAAACATAAATCAACTTGAACTCATACAATGTGGTCATGCTTAACATATCTGAAACAACTATTAGAGTAAGTATTTAAAGGACTTCTCAGAGAAAAAGTTAAGGACATATTTCACCTGGATTTAAGCAAAAGCTTTTAATACAATTCTATATATGAATCTAATCCACCAGCTAATCACTAAATTTATTATGAGGTGAGCTACTTGGCTGCATTAAACTCTGGTGTGTGAGTTGATTTGGTTTAGGGTAGAAAGACTGTG
>VWYO01011318.1:60652-76627 GCA_013400275.1 Rhadina sibilatrix
GAAAGACTGTGGGAATTTAGTCAGAGAAACAGGTTCTCTTGGTGATGGCTGTCCCCCACTGTGCTAACCACCTGAACTGAGATTTAAGAAAAGGAAGATCAGCTATGGGTGAAATGTCACTCTTTTTTTGCTGTCATATCAATTTCTTTCATGGAGGCATCAGAACATTTTCCTGTGAAAAAAATTAATGAGCAAGTCTTGATTTTTGAGAAGCCATTTTTTTTTTTTTTATGTTTTCAGTAGCAAAATCTACTTGGATTGAAACTGCTGGTACCTGCCTACAAAATAATGATTTGGGGAGGGGGGCGGGGAAGAAAAAAGATACTAGAAAGATCAAAATTAAATAGTTTTTTTTAAAAATTGTTTTGATTTCTCTAATTTATTTTTTGTATTGCAGTTTTTCAATTTTTCAGTGGATCTCTTATATGCACATTTCATGGTAACAGCTACTGTGAGCATAGCAGGAAAACATTAATGAAACTAAACATACTTCCAAAGCTCTTCCAAGATTCTTGGATCATTTATAGGTTCATTAAGCCAGTGGATGTTCAAGGCAGGATGTTGTGGTTTTGCAAGTGTATGTGGTTCTTTCAAGCTTACAGATGTGAAAAGATTTACAGACTCCAGCTGCATTATTCCTGCTTTCCCCTCATGTTTTCAAAAACTCCAAAAGTCAACACATTTCCATAGATTCACAATTTCCTCGTGTCAATAGGCTTTACCTCTCTTGATGATATTTGGAGATAGAAATGGCAAACCTGTCTGTAAGCTAGATGAATTTACATGGATTGTTCAGTGGTTTGCAAAACTATTTCCACTTCTCCTTCCCCTAGATTTCCTCACTTTTTGGCTGACCATGCAGTGTTTTCCTACAGCATGGCTCTTAAGAAGGCTGAACTGCTCATTGATCTCTTCTTTCAGATCAGATATGAGAAAATTTTAACTTTCTATCTGTATAATTCTCTGTAGTCAATGGTGAAAATCATAACTATTTGAATAGGAGTAAGGTCTTTTTCTTTGTGTGTCAAACATATATTCCATGTTCCTTTGGGTTCAGATTCTACACTACCAAAAGTATATCTCAGCCATAACTCTGTGCTTACTACCAATTTCCAGCAATATAAAATAATTATGTCATGCTATGTCTGTTCCAGAGATTATGATAGAGATTTCAGAAGTTGTAAATTATCTAAATTATCAGTGCAATGTTTCTTTTTGTACTAAGGAATGACATATGGAAATAAAACAGACTGAGGAGTGCTACAGACTCGTGTATTTGCACAAGGTCCTTAAGGATGTATAGTTTTAGGTTTTCAAAGTATGTTTGAAGACAGGAATCAGATTGGAGCAGAAAAGAAAATCAATCAGGCTCCCATCTCTGACAGCCAATTCCTCTCCTAATATACTTGTTTTCAATAATATTGCAGGGATTCTTTTCAGTTTCAGGGTATTGCTACCACTGAGAGAATTTTATTCCTTAAAACACTTACATGTGCTTGAACCCCTATGACACCAAAGCATATGTATGCTACTTTTCAATCGTCTTTTTTTTTTGATATTGATAGGTCAAGAAAAACCCCCACAGAACATGCAGAGTCTGAGGGGAAAGTCTGAGGGGAAAGAATTACATCATACTCTGTAACCTGCTGAAGATGGCCACCAACATTAAGAAAGGGATCAGGCATGACATCTGGAGACACTGTCATGTACAACCTTCTATGGGATTCACTCTGGGTTTATGTGTTGTGGATATAATCTCTGCAAGAGAAACACTTTCTGATAGCAAACGTTGGCAGAAAAATCACCTCTCACTCACCTGTAGAATTATTAAACACGTTCTCAGTCTTATTTATTGCTGTCACCCACACTTCTCTTTCTTCCTGTTTTTCAACTGGCAAATAGACCTTTCTACAGAACATGAGCATTGCAATTCTTTTTAGTGTGGAAGCACAAATGTTTTATTCAGTTCTTATATCTTTGCCCAGAGCACAAAGCAAGTCCTTAATAATTTAGTCTTACAGATGACTCAGAATCATCATATCCTGGGCTTAGTCTTAAACCATAGCTATTCATGGACTGAACTTAGTATTATAGCTTATAAATTCATGATTTTGGGAGCAGAAAGTGCTTATAAAAGCACATCGTATATATTTTTTGTACTAAATGTCAAACTATTAAGGTTTATATTTCCTAACTTTTCCGAAGATTAGGGAAAATACAACTTAGTTGCTGTACTTCATAGAGCTGAAAAATCTTGAGAATAGTTTTTGTGAATTCAGCCTCTGCTGCCATCTTCATAATGCTGCAAGAAAATTACTTCAAAGTACTTTTTAACAGTCATTCTTGGATACATAGCAATTACTGTTATGCATTTTATGCAACCATCCTATAGCACTTCAGTGTATGTCCCTGCTATGGGGTTTAGGAGTCAATTTCATAGCTTCATCAGAAAGGATTTCTACAACTGCTTTGCCAGATAGATTTTTTAACAGATAATGCGTTCTTTTCTAGCATAAATATCTCACCATAATCCAGTCTGGAGGCACTTGGGGAATGTGTAAAAAATACAGGGCTCCAAATATGCAACATTGTCTCTTGAATGACATAGATCTCATTTGAGTGATATATCTATTTTATTTCCAGATCTCAGTGATTTGTTTATGCTAAGTCTGAAGAATGCTCTTTTTTTCTTACTGCATGTCCATGCAGATGTTCCCTCACCATAACTCCTCTGAAACATTTTTAGAAATATCCTGAAGTGTTCACTTAATCTCAATTAATTAATTAGATAATAAAATTTAATAATTTTAATTATTAGTAATTCAGCACTTTGCAAGTGTTAACAAGTGAATTCTACAGGTCAATAATATGTCAGATCTAAAAGTGGGAAAAATCCTATTAAAGAATATGTAGACAGCTTGATGGCAAATTCCTGGGGGATTACAGGTGTTGTCTCTGATTTGTTCTTTATCTTGACATGCCTTCCAGATGAACTGTAGCAAGATTACAATCATGATCATTCATCAGAACCTGTATCTTTGGTGAACAGCAAACTTTATGTATTCACATCCTGCAGAAATCAATCCTGTATAATCCTTGCATACTTACAAATCTTAGGATAACCTATGTGTTTTAATATCACTGCAAGCTCACAAAATCAAAACCAAATGAATTAAGGAAAGCTGTTTAAAAATTAAAGTCCTGTTTATCTTGTCACCTTGCAAACTAAGGTGAATGTTTATAAGCATGGCAGTAGGAAGTGTAATGTAAATGCAGCTGAAGTAAAGGAGAAATACAAAGAGAGAAGTTACTTCAGTTAAGCCATCTTTCTCTGTGTGTGTGGGTGTGAAATGACTGTGTATGAAGAAAAGCCACTAATGTAAGCTTCTTAGTAAGTTGGACAGCATTCATAAAGTGTCTGATGGAAGACTGAGAGAGCAGGCACTGATTATAGCTGTGAATATGACTGACACAACTCAAACACCTGGAGTAAAATTTTATGTAACTAAATGACAAAAGGAATGATTTTGTTTTGAAATCAATAAACCATTTATTAGCTAAGTTTTGCACAGGATTTTGGTTTGTAACACAGGTTTAGATTGTGCTTCAGTGAACACCAAAACTAACTAGAGATTTTATTTGGAAAGAAGAAAACAAACAAATTAATAAGCCTACCTTCCCAGCCAGGTTAGGCTGAGAGGAAAAGGAAGACTAAATGTACAGAATTGGAATCATCCAATCTTCTACTTCTACTTCTACTTCTACTTCTACTTCTACTTCTACTTCTACTTCTACTTCTACTTCTATTTCTACTTCTACTTCTCGTTCTTCAATGAGAAAGTCAAAGAAATCTCACAGGATGGAGCCTGCACTCAACAGTGATTTTAAAGAACTAAACCACTCAATATCCACTAGTTAAGTCATCCAGGTTTTGCAGGTCTAAGATGTGATGGCTGTGATACAAGGTACATAGTTCAAACTGTTCAGTGGGTTAAGTAATGCACATATATTAAAGTGATGTAATAGATAACCCGGTAATATGCACATCCTGCTTTGGTAAGAGCATGGATTGGCCACTAAATAAAATTGTTTGTGAATTTTGTGTAGGTGATATGGTCCAGGGTTAATCATATCTGACACCAGGCAAGTTCAGTGCCAGGATCCTTGTCGAGTTATCACAATGTGATAATCAGAAATGTTAAATGTTGCTTTATGGTGTTTATTCAAGTATAGAAATGTACAGTATGGTAATCAAAACTTGAACAAATGTGTCATATCCCTCAGAGATATTTTTTGTTAAAAGTTGTCCTGATAGCAAAACTTTTCCTTATTTCTAGCTCTTTTATTTAATCCTTGCTTATTGATCTCAAAAAAACTCATAAATTCACTTACATTTTATCATCTCAGTTGTGTAGTAATGAAGAACAGCTGCATGCAACCTTGCTAGTATTTCTAACTTCTTGTGCAGCAGTAGAAGTGCTGGTTTTTTTATTTCTTTATAAAAAAGACAAACTTAAGCATGTAACATACTGTCTGAGGGTCTACTACATTTTTCTTAGTGTTGTATCCTTAGACTGTGCTTATTAAGCCATGCTCATTTCTGTGTCCCACTCCAGAGCAGAGTAGCAGAGTTCTGGTCTCCTAAAGATCTGGTCTTTTCCAACCATAGAATTGTCTGATTCTATGTTTATAAACCAAAATTAAATATAGCTGGTGTATACACTGTGTCTTCCCCAAGTCAAGAAGCTAGACTGTACTTTTCCTTTCCTCTGTACGGAAACATAAACATCTTTTGAGAAAACAATTTTAAATGAGAATAAGGTATATGTGTGTCTCGTAAAATGTAATCAGTCAAACACCTCGAATGATATTAGAAGAAGATTGAGTGACAAAGAGTTTGATGTTCTTCCGGTGGCCGTTCCAGGAGAAAGAGTCAAATCACGAGCTTAAATGAGTAACTTTAAATTAGTATGTCTCTGTTTGATAACATTTATTTTACACTTTTTAAACAGTCATCTTTTAGAAGATAGATTTTATTTTAAAGGAAAAGATTTCTAAATCTGAAATATGCTTACAAGATTAGAACTAATATTATCATATTTTTTGGTTATCCCTGGAAAGTTGATATCAGGCATTGACTTGAATCAAATTAGAGTGGCCTTGGTGCCAAAGTTTAGACAATGATCTTATGACCCCGTTTCAGATAAGGGCAACAAAATTCAGCACTGTACAAGATTTCATCTGTACATCCTAATTATTCAGAATATTGATTATTTTCTGTGAATTTTGTATCTCCTTTTGACACTGGAAATACAATTCAGCTGCCTAATCAAAGGTGTGTGTGTGTGTATATATATATATGACATATATATATTATCATCATCTAGGATTCAATCCTTGTTCATCATAGCAATGATTACATGATGTGCAACTAAGAAGAAGAGGTTAGACCTGGAATACTTTATTCTTCTGCTGCCAAATTTTACTTTCTGCAGATGAAATAGAAAAGGAAACAATGCAAAGAGCTGGCTGCTTCATCTGCCTTTAGTTCAGTTGGAGGTGCAGTCAGAGTTCTCTTTTTTGAATTCTACATCTTCTTTGGAAGATGTAAAAACTGACTGAATCTCCAAAGTCACACTTTTGCCTCTTACCTCTCACTGTTTTTCTTGACAGATGGACTTGGTTGTTTTTTATTTTTCTGGAGTGAAGGGCTGCTGACATTTATCATCCCATTTGTATTGTTTTACTTCCCCCTTTCTTTTTTTTTTTTTTTTTAAACACAAATAATCAGGCACTGATATATTAAAAAAAAAATAAAATTAGAAGGTCATTGCAATTTGCTACTATGTGCCTTGCTTTTCATTTTATAACAATCCAATGAGTTGATTTGTCTTCTCATTTTCTTGAATATACATTATAACCCCAATCTGATACTCTTCCATACATCTACAAATTCAGCTTCACATGCAGTAAAAGAAAAATCTTAATGCCATTGGGGATATGCTTGTGCATGCTTGTATATATATGTACACATGTGTTGTTAAGACTTTTCAGAATTGTTTAGAAGTTTACAATTATTATTGTATATTAACTTACACTTACCCACTTATTCTTACTTTCACATAAGTGACTGTAAGGGTAATTGGAAATGCACCTGGATAAAATCAGAGCGATTCCTGAATGAGAAGGAGTGTCAAGGAGCATATAAATTCAGAAATACAGTTAGTTATTACCTGAAAAAAAAAAAAAATCAGTGATCACCCTCAACTATTTTTTTAATCAATTTTTGCTTTAGCCAATAAAATGTTCTGTTCTCTACATATTAAGTAGCTGAACATTTAGATTTTATTAAGCATGAAACAAACGAGATTAATTGAATTCTGACAAACCTTAGGAATTACAGCTCTTGCTTATAAAAATGGTTCAAATAAACAAATATTTCTTTTTAGGTGGTTTCCAAACTTCAAATCACTTCTTTCTCTTTCTGTCACTCTTTCTTCCTTTTCTCCTGCTTTCTTTCTTCCCCTCCCCCTTCCTCATTCCTTCTTTCCCTACTTCATCCCTGTTTTTCTTTTTTCTTTTTCTTTCTTTTCTTTCTTTTCTTTATTCTTGGAATGTATTTTATCGTCTGTCAGTTTTGCCCTATGATATGTCCTCTTAAATTGGATCTGTAAGCCCTTCATAAAGTTTAATAAATCTTCAGCATTTCACCCTAAGGAAATTATATTAAAAACCTTCAAATGTGAAGTTGGGCCTGCAGACGCACAGCACTGGGAATTATATCACCATAATCAGCTTGTAATGAAAGCCTCTGTCGCTGTTCTCTCCCAATCATAATCTGCCTGTCTTTATGAAAAAAGGGGGGTTTGTCTGGGTTCATCTGCAAGCTTTAATTGGAAGATGTCTTCATTTCATTCCAGCCTACTGGGATAATAACTCAGCCCCATGTTTAAACACAGGCCCTTGCCGCTGATATTTTTTCATTTAGTAAAGCATGTCTCTTTAAATGATTTAGCAAATCACCATGAATGCCAAGGCGGGATGATTGGCAGCTCATTGCTGGTGCACCATTTGCATGACATTTGTTCTTCAGCCCGGAAAGCTGCGGCAGGTAAACAAGCAGGCCCTGTACCGACTCCCTGTGAGTCCTTCCCTGTTTATTTTCTCATAATCAAATGACATTTATGGAGAGGCAAATGCAGCTGCACATATATGGAGAAAAAATGCAATCAGGCCAAACATGATGACTTCATTCAGGTGATATTTTGATTAGAGAAAGGACAGCTTTATGGCACAGAGTTTCTTGCAAGTGAAGTCAGTCAAATTCCATTTTACAATCTCTATTTTTAATATAAATACTAGGTTCAAATAATTCACTGCATCCAATGCAGTATGTAGATGTGCAAATTTCTTAAAATTCCTACTTTTAACAATGCTTTAATTTCCTAAAGTCCTGCTCTGCTCTCTTCTGGGTCATATTTTTTGTCAGGGTCGTATCTCTCTTTCTACATATAGAGCTGCTCTGTTGTCTCAATGAAGCTTTTTCCTAAAAGAGATTTCAGAGCAGAGAGGAAGGTTTTTTCTAAAGTTAAATGTTTTAAACTTATTTCCTAGCATATCATAGTGTCAAGAAACTTGGAGGAAAGCAAATTGAAATATATAACATATATATTGCATCATATGCTACTTGTACCGCAACTGATAGCATTAGTATTCTTCTATACATATACCACTTCAATTTCAAAGATTTTTTGAGAACAGAAATAAAAATTGGCAGTTACTGAGCAAGGAAAGGGTGTGTCCTGTGAGGGCTTTGCAGCTACCTTGAGTGGCTACACTCTGTTTTTCACTTATTTTTAAGGAAGTACTTTCTCATCTTTTTGCTGAAGGAGACAGCCTTTTTTTCATGTTGTCTGAAGATTTTCTGTAAGAGAAACCATGAAATTTGAGAATCTTCAGTACCTGTGTAAAGTGGGAAAGCAGAATCATATATTCCTCACACAGCTCAACCCATGAAAGCTGAGAGCAGAGGGCAGGATTTTTGCCCACCTGCCATACCAGTCCTTTTTGAAACAATACTCAGATATTAGAAGGCTGGTAGGTGTGCATGGAGGGAAGAATTAATGGTCTGTATTTAGTAGGGAGTTAAGTTTTAGAAAAATTTGCTGACAAGGGTCCCACAAAGGGGGGGTCCTACAAAGAGGAGGCTCAGCATGTTGTGAAAATTTGGCCAAAGAGTAAGAGAAAAAGTTGCTTTGGCAGAGAGGAGGGCCGGCAAGTTCTGCAGAGTTGTCTTAATCATATCTTTTCCCAGCAGAAATTCTACTCTTATATTTTTGGGCTGGGTCTTTGTCCAGATTTTTGGAAAGACACATGCTTCCAGCTGTGACACAACATAGATGTATTGTTATTTCAATATACAGGGTTTCATGTCCCTGAAGAGACTGGTTTTTATTGCATCAGTCTTTAACTAGGCACTGAAGGTTTCTAAGAAATCTGTAGATATCATTCAAAATCAGACTTGCTAATTGGGCTGATAGGGTTTCTTATTACTGTAAGAGTGTGGTCCTCACACAGAACAGGGGACAACTGCTTAAGCACTTGCTGTATTTTTGAGCATCTCAGCTTTATCTCAGAACAACTGAGCTTGGTGTGGGAAAAGACAATATATGGAGTGCAGCCTGAACTCAAAAGGAATCACTAACATGGCTCAAGAAATTGCTGGACTGGGTAACTGGCAGAAAGGTGAAATAACAATTGTGCAGAGGTAATTGAGCCTGCAATTGGAGCTGAGCTGAGTGAGAGGAACAGGAAATATTGCCTTTCAACTTGGTAGCTCAAAAACTATGAAGGAAAGAGTGAAGGAACATACAAAGAGGTAGATGTGACAATAAAACTGATGGATCAGGGAGTCATTTGGAGAAGTCTGGGTCTGTTGTACCCAGTGCTGAAAAGGTCATTTGGTTTCAGAGTTTAGGAGGAATAACGGTGATGATACTCACTGCTTGAAGGAGATGTGGTTTGGGAGACCAAAAATCATGCATCTCTGGTTGTGGCCAAAGGGAGACTACAAAATCAGAAAGCAGGGAAGGTAAGAAAAAATAATTAAGAATTCAGAATACTTGTTAACTATAGTGATTTGAAGTCAGTGGAAGTAGCTTAATGAGTGGGATTCTCAGGAAGCTGGGAAAACAAGGACCTTCTTGCCTGCTTTTATGCCTTTATGCATTGAGGTGAGTTGCCGTGTCTACAAACATATTTGATAATGTGCGCTTGTGAAAATCTCAATAGAGGAGTTGCAGCATCATGAAATTTTGAAAAAAATCACTCTTATTTATGAATCTTTTAAAAAACATAACTCATAATGTCTGTTCTTCCTCCTTCTATCATCCTGATTTTGAATTTTAGGCAGAACAAACCCCCATGCCTCATGTACCTATTATCAAATTAAGGTAGAAGTTGTCTATTTTACTTCTCATAGTTGCTTTACTAGCAACCTGATGGTGCACATGATTTTAATTTCTAATGCTTTTAATTCATTACTTTAAGCAGAATTATGTGAATAGTTGTGAAAGGAGATTCATCTAAAATAAGGATAAGAGCCTACAAATTACTACTGCTTAAGGATATCGTCAAGCTGGGAAAATCTGAAGGCACTTTGCAAAATCAGTAAGTTAAAAGATAAAAATTCCACCCCCACATCTCTTTATACCACTTCACCCCACACAGATGTCACAAAAATATAATTTCTGGAAAAATCTCTTTATACAGGAAATATGTCCAGCAGCTTCCAATGTGACCCTTTATGATTTCAGTACATGGGTCAGAAGGGTAGTGCAGAAACTGTTCAAGTTACCTTTTTTTTTTTCTATTATCCTTGACTGTGATGAGCAGAAAAATCTTAAAAACAGCTGAACACGCATCAACTTGGTATTTGACAAGACTGACAAGATGGTCTCCATGGACCTGTTTTACTCACTATGTGAATTCACTTTGCCTTCTCAGGTTGAACTCAGAGATCATCAAAAGATCATTATTATCGTTGTTTGCTAGGTGAATACATGCTTTATTCTCACAGATATTTGGAGAATGGCAGCCTCTTGTAACTATTCATCCATTCACGTATGCACAGGGACGGCTATAGGCTATTTATTATATATAGAAACTACATCACTCGGCCAGGAAAGAGAAAAACACTTTCAACTGTAGGGATATACCTAGAGGTACTAATGTATATACTAAACAGCTTGCAAGCATCACATAGTTTCAGTTCTGTTTGTTCAGACTACACAGCAAACAGAGATTCAGAAATCTCTCTCGCTAGAAGGTTGGGAGCTACATGTATGCTGCACAGTAACTGGCCATTCCTATAGAAGGAATTCACACCTTGAGCCACTGCCAAGTCTAAGTGTCTACAATGTTGTGTTGGATTGTCCCTGTACAGTTTTGGATAGCGTTCAAAGACCTTCCAAATATGAGGGATAAATGGATTAGCAAATGTTTTCAGTTCTGCTTAGATCATCACTGTTATGACCAGACTTGGGCAAAACTTCTCCAGGGCTTGAGGCAGAGGATGAAAAGAACGTTAGAAGAAAGGGATAAAAGCAGAATAAAAACAAAAGGGGAGAGGGAAAGGGAAAAGGATGAAGGAGGTCAAGAGAATGCAGGAGAGAAAGCAGGAAGAAAGAGTAAGGGGAAATGGGAAAGGGAAAGGGAAAGGGAAAGGGAAAGGGAAAGGGAANAGGTGCATCGTCAAAGATTTTTATTTCTCCTTTTTCTCTAATGAAAACAGCATTGTAGATTGCTGGTTTTGAGGAACAGCCCAAACCCACACTTCTTTAATATTCGTCAACTCTCAAGTACAGAAACTTTAAAAAACAACTCTGAAAAATTAATTTTAAAGAAAGTTCTTTAAAGACACTGATTCATAAAGAAGTAACTTATAAAAATTTCAATATTTTATTTAAAAATATTAATTATCAATGTTACTTTTTTATTGCAACTGGACTTAGTTTCATTCAAAGGAGCTGTCTTTCCCCAAAATCAATGTATTTAAATAATTTTCAGTGTCTCTATATTTATTTAAAACAGTGCCATTAAGATTTAGTACAAGCTGATTTGTATGTATTTTCAATGAGTATAGAAAGAAGCTCTCACAATATAAGCAACTGAAACAATACAAGTATATCTGTACTGCTACACACTATTGCAAAAGTAATGAAAATGGGACTTAATGATCAGAAATCTCTACTTTAACTATACAAAATAACAGTAATGCATTTTCTCCTCATTTTTTTAGAATAATTTAATTCTCAGCATGAAATTTTGCATTCTACATGGCATCTTTGCTTCTAAATATTTTCATATTTAAAAACCAAAGTGATTCAATATTCACAAATTTTGAAAGCAGTGGATGATCATATGCAAAAAAGAAAGGCATGGTAATCAAAAATTTTAGTAGAGTCATGATGCCTTTTGGAGAGAAATGTGAAAGTAAAGGGGTTTGATAACATTATCACATAGAAAAATATCCCAGAGTCTAGTTCCAGGTGAAATTCTTTGACTCTTCTAGTTGGCTAAAAATCATATTGAAACAAAAAGTATTCATTGTCTGCCAACAACTCGTAGTCTTTTGCTAGAGATACTAGATGCATTTCAGGCATTTCAGAGTACAAGAGCATATATCCGTTTTGGAATAATTTGAACACAAGACAGAGCACCAAGGAGATTGGCAGTGACACTGTCTAGTCTGATCTCTTCATAGCAAATAAAGCTGCTCAGCGATGAAATTTTTTTTTAATTGAAAAAAATTATCAGACAAAAGTTTCATCATTTTTCATGCATTTTTAACCAAATTCTGTCTGAAACAAAAAATAGACTTTGGCAGGATAATACTTCAATAGCATGTCACAGCATGTCTAGTAATGGCATTATCTAAAACATGAAAAATTCTGATACTAGTCCCCACATCCTAGATAGGTACTTTAAGACATTTCTTCTGAGGTATGTTTCTCTCAGTTTATTATAATGGAACTGTTCTATTTGCCTAACAAACTAAAGATTGAAAGAAGGCACTTGTTTCTTCTGCCATTAGTCCACTAGTAGGTTTTACATGCAATCACTCTGCTGTCATGTCCCATCTCACCATAGCACTTCCTGTCCATGCTGGTTTTGATTCTGTGGTCAATAATTTACACAGATCAAAATGGTTTCAATAGAGAAGACCAAGGTCTCTCTTTTCCCTTTCATGCCTTATCCATAGCATCAAGAAATTCAGGTCCACATCATGCAGCTGCATTTGGGTAGCTGGTGCTGTGGACCTTCAATGGTCAATGGCAAAGCAGAGCCTAGGATCTAAGCCCCAGCTGTGAGCCATCTGTCAGTAGGTGGGCTGACTTTCTCTCGTACCCTGAAGAGTATGGGTTTCGGTAACTAATGAGCAACAAAATGTTTGACACCTCTTCACTACAGCAGTATAGAATATGTCAGTGATCTTTCTCCTCTGAGATATGTGTTTGACCCTCTCTTGGTACAAAGAGAGTATGTGAAATGCAGTACATAACCTTTGCTCAGTCATTTATTTTCTTTTTCACTACATCTTGAGCCATGGTTGGCCCATACTTTCTATTTTATTAATTCAGTATGAATATTTAGAGAGCAATATATACTTGGCTACAAGATCACTTGCTTTTAATATTCCTGTTTGAAATCGTTATGTAGATGTTATATTTTCTATATGTGGAGGAGCAAAGTCAAGTGGAGAAACCTGGTTTCTGTTACATCCTGACCAAGAAAACTGTCAGAATTGTATTTAACAATCTCTGTCTCCCTTTGAATCGTTGCAACAAAGTTCAGAAAGGAAAGATAAAAGAGAAACAGGGAAATGCTGTTTATTGCCAGAACTGTAATGAATAAGAGTTAATTCAAAACATGGGCAATAAAGAAACAAAATCTGTAATGAACCTGTTGAGACCTTTGAATTCTTGAATAAAAAGTAAATGTAAATACAGATAATGCCAAAATAAAAATCTTCAACAGGCTAGAGGGCATCTCATAGAAAAAAAGCTGGGCTACATCATATATGTAACACTAGGCAATTACATATTAAATATAATCATTGTTCACAACAACTCTCAGACAAATAGAAGGTAATAGGTTTGTTCCATACAGAATTAAATCAATGGCAAAGCATCAAACAACCTTGACTGAAACAGCACTCTTTTCTTTGTGTCCATTTGAAGGAGGTTCACCGTGTTTCAACAGTGTGAAAAGCTCATTTTCTTGTTCAGTTTTGGAGTTCTCAGATCCACCAAGAGCTGAGACAGAATTCAGCACAGGCAGAATTCACCAACATGATCAAGACAATTATATTTAAGATTTTGGGAGACAAAACCTATTCCTTTCTTTAAAGTATGGACTGCTGGGAATGCTAATACAGCAATAACAAATTGAGAAAACAGTGGTCATAACTACACCAGTAACTTTTTAATATGATTTTTCATAAATCTTGTTCTAACTCTAAATTGTTTGCTAGTTTGGGAAACAAACGTTTAACTCTTCTGTTCATTTCCTTCAGAAGCATCAGGCCTATATATTAGAGAGTTTTAATTATAAAACAAAACTCATTCAAAAAGTGTTTTGTTCAGGTTGTGAATGAATTAAAGGTTGGGATCAAATACTAAATGTTGTCTAGAAGTACAACCTTGTCACAATAAGACACAAATGAACAACACTCACACGCTGAGATGTCCAAGGCAAAAAGAAGCAAATTTATTTACAGAGCTCGACATTTATAGAATTCCAACAGTGACCGTGGATTGAAGGAAGAAAATTGTCCTCTCCAACCACACTGGTCAACCTAACAGTCCATCAATGCTCTCCTCCTCTAGAAAGGAATGTAAAACCATCATTATTTACATGAAAAATGTGTGAGAAACACCATTACAAACATATAAACAGCAGAAGGCTTAGAAGAACTTTAGAAAAACAGGGCGACATCACCTAAGAAAGAAGTGCACTATCATAGGGAAGCCTGTTCATGCTAGCTGACACCTCTGGGTTTCTGAACTCCTTGTGGCCAGCTGCTTAGGCAATTGCCACCACAAGTGTAGCAGCTAACTACACCATTTTCCCAGGGTGTTCTGTGTATGCCATGACACCTGGGGCCTGGTCAGAGTTCTGCACCGATGCAGGGTCTTTGGTGTTCTGACAGCCCCCAGAGCACAGCAGCCTGCATGGGCCCCTGGCGAGGCCCGCTGGCCCTCAGCCACCCTGCTGGATGTCCTGCACTAGGTGTGCAAAGCAGCTTGCCTAGGGTCCTGCCTCGCTGCGTGCTGGGCACGGTTTAGGGAGGTGGCAGCACAAATATGGGGAGGAGAATGTCTGGAAAGCATGACTAAGAGGTAGGCTGGACTAAGAGGTAGGGAGGGGGATAAAGGATAGCAGGACGAAATTCAGAGAGGAATATGGATATGGCAGGTGTACTATCTCATCATGGTTACATACTGGTATCTGGTAAATTCATTGCTGTAAATTTGCAGTTTCAGTAATAATATATTGCTCCATGGTGATTGCTTATTCTCAGGAGTAGCCACAGTATGAAGCAGCTGGTCAGCAATGGCAGCTTTTGTCCAAAAATAAGCAATTAGTAGTGATGAAGATGACCACTGGTCAGAAGGTGTGAAAACAGCTCCTACATCCCCATAGCTGATGGACAGTGATATCCTGCTCCAAGTAGTAATTAATCACTGCCTTCAGCTAGGCAACACTGATTCCACCAATAGAAATTTGCTCCTAAGAATCAAATACTTCTCCCTGGAATTTCCTGTAATTCAGTATTTTCCACATATGTGCTACTTCCTGAGCACCTGAGTTACCAAATGCCTTGGAAACGTGCTAATGCCATTGACTTGCCTGGCTTTCTGGCTGTCTGGCAGAGCCATTTAAGCTAACCTGTGCCGCTCTGCTGTAAAATGGACTGGAAGCACTCATGCAGATAGTTACTAGGTAACAGCTGTGAGGATGCAAGGATAAGCTTCCCAAATTGTTTTCATATGCAAGTCTTCTGGGTAAAAGGTTTGAGCAATTCCCGGGAAAGCTGATTTAAGTCTTGAGGTCTGAGTGCTGTGCTGATTTACTTCATTGGTGACTGTAATTACCCTGTGCTCAAGTTCCCAGTTATCATTTTTGTTTCAAGAGCGTTTGCTATGTGAATGCTTAGAGTGGTAAGCCTTAAATTTCAGCTCATTGACATGTTGTCGCCATACAAAAATACCTCTGAATTTGTCCTGAAACTCCCCCTGCTTAGACCAATAATGCCATTTAGTTTCAGGACTTTAATTCAACACTTACAACAGCCCTTCCTAACTGCACTTCAGAGACAAAGTCACTTGCACATACCTTAACTATAAGTCCACACAGCAGATCATTTTCCTTGCAATATTTTTATCCCTGTTGTCTTAATGACACAGACCACTGGTTCATATTGCTTTATGTATTCCAACTCTGTATCATGTTAATTTATTTTAATGGAAAGAAGAAAATGAATTCTGTTAAATAAAAACTTCATTCTGTAAGCTTACACTTTTCAGTCTAACATTCAACTATGCCTAAAGGAAGGAAATGTTTCATTTATTTTATAGGAAAATGACATTAAACAGCAGAATTTATCCTGCAGGACAGGAAGAATTTTAAAGTAACGTCCCTATGGTGCTTCCACAGTTAAAATATGAGCGGCTGCTTTCAACCAGAATTTTGATATTGTTTTCTATTGATAAGAATATAAACAAAAGAGAAACAATTGAAAAACTATTGAATAGACAACTCTCATGCTGTTGATTCCAATCATTATCACATGATACAGAGTGGAACACTAATGAATCAATTTATTTATTAATGCAAGATGAATTGAAAGTATTCAGAATTTACTGGGTATGCCTTTGTCCTTTTTGAGAGAAAAAAAAACCCAAAAAACAA
>VWYO01011320.1:0-55792 GCA_013400275.1 Rhadina sibilatrix
CCTGAGCCATCCATTCTTCCTCAGTTGTGAAAATGTAATAAATTGCATTTTTTTCCCTAGTGTATTTAGCACTCATGAAAACTGACAGATTGACAGCTGGGAAGCTGAAGCATTCTGTTTAAATCACAGAGAAAAGGAAAGAAGCACCAATGACAGACTAAGGAACCAAAACTGAATTAACCCTTTGCTTAAGCAGCCAGCTGAAGACAAAATGGCAAGGGCTCAATGGAGCAATCTGTGGCCTATGACAACTGAGATCTTACTTGGTGATGAGAGATATAAAATTAAATAAACCCCCTGCATTCCAGCATACACATGAATATTTGCATATTCATATGCTCAGCAGGACAGCTGGCCAGTTTACAGTAAAATTATGAAGAAAATCTCAAGCCATCAGATATTTGATACCTCAGCTCGTTCAGAAAGTAAAACTGTAGTTTTACTCAGTTGCACTGTAAGTGCAGTGTACTTACCCTGCCGAGTAAGTTAAATGCCTAGAATACAAAGGAAAAATACTACTGGGAAATTTTCACATTTTACACATTTTTGTAGGTTTTTAAAGCAGCCTTCAGCCAATCTAAGACCTACTGTCTACAAATTCAACATTCAGCCATCACACAGCTCATTAAAATAAGGTGGATTTTGTAGAATATTTACAAGTCTCTCTCTTCTGCTAATATCTCCTTGTCAAAATTAATGACAAAATCTTGCCTCAGCTTTCAGCACCAAGATGTAGTAATGAGTCTGAAATGGTCTACCTGCTTATCTTCTAATGTGGATAAAAAGATCTAAGCAGGCTTTCTTTAATAAATTGTCTGCCAAATTTAGAGGTCTTCAACAAATTCATTTGGACACAAACTAGAAAGAACTAGATGAGTGAAACTTTTGCACATTAGCAACGGACTGTTGTGATTTAAGCATTGGAAGCAAATCCTCTGAGATCTAACTCTAGTGGTCTATTTTGTATGCTATGGCCAAATAATATTTCCCCTATGGAAGAGAATGAGCCTGAAAATTTGCTGAAGACCTCACAGCCAGTCCCATTAATATACCTGACTCATCACACGTGTCCTGAAAACAGGCTGTAGTCACCAAAAGTGTAAGGTCCTGTCCCAGCAAGGACACAGGCACAGAACACGCCTCAAGTACTTACTCAGCCTGGGAACTGGAGCTGCCTATTCTACTCCAATTAAAAAAAAAAAATTACTCCAGGACCTCTAAGATCCTCTATAAGACATCTCAGGAAAGTTAATATTACATCAACATAAGGATCTGAGGACACCTCCAGTGCCTGGACTTAAAGCTGTGACCAGATTTATTAATTACCAAACAGACACTCTGGGACAGACCTTTAGTCAGTGCTGTTCTACAGAAGGGCCTCAGAAGAAATCTAACTCTGAATGGCTACAGAAGGATGTAGAAAATAATTTTTTTAAGACACTGCAAAAAACAAACTCCATGACAGTGACAAGGACAGCAAATCAAACAACACTTTTTAGACAACAGGCTGGTAAGTTAACCATCAGCTTCAAGAACAGTAACATATGCCACTGAATCTGAAAAATACATGGTTTTCCAGAGTCTGTATTCACATCCTGCACAGCAGAAATATGCAAAGGGCTACTGAGATTTAGAGAATAGCTTTGAAATAATTTTCAGCTTTATTTGAACTGTAAAATCACAATTTTGATCACATTTACTTATCAAAAATATGATCAAACTTATAAGAACCATGAAGTATTATTCCCTGAAATAATATAAAGGTAATATTCAGAACTGCAATTCCCAACTTGAAGTTATAATTACAGCAAAGCAGAGAATACATATCTATGTCTATCTATCTCTATTTTTAAATGGAACACAAGTAAGTTATCCTGTCTTCCAGGATACATAGAAAATGTTGAGGAGATCTCCTAAGCAAAAATTTAAAAAATAAGAATTTCTTTCACCATAAGGAATTTGACCCATAAAGGTACATCACAGAATTTTCAACAGGAGACCAGGAGAATATTTTTCATATTCTCCCATCTCCTCCCATACTGTGAATAGGCTCAACCACTTGCTCTACACCAGCAAGCATCACTCATGTTCTGCAGCACAGATTTCACTGACAAAAAACCTTCTCTTGAGAATAAGCCTTTGGGTACTGATGTGCACATCTACTTGATGTAACAGCACAGTACATGGGTCACTGATGCCACTTGTCTCACACTGCTCCTTTATCCCTCCTTCCATGAATATGTAACATAAAAATATGCTCAAAAACACCAAAGTTGTCCAAAATTATTTTTTAGATTAAGTTTGACAGAAAATGATAAAAGAGGGCTTTGTGCTAGTTTTTGTATCAGTAAAGGACAAAAACCCAAGAGGCTGGTTCTAGCAAGACACAGGTAACAACTAACAAAATGAACTTCATAGCAGCAGCGATTGGAAGGGCAATCTGACAGTCCCACAGAACTTAACTCCTTTCTCTCATTCTGCATTGCTCGAGTTACAACCCTACAGCAGCAAGGTCCAGGGGCCTTAACCAGCCTCACCATATTCTGCCACTTCCAGGGATGAACTGTGCTCGTGAGCACCAAGGGAGCCTCCTACAGCTCTGGTGCCTCCTTTGCAAGGAGCACATGTCCTGCTTTGCCGTGCAGGGTTTCCCCCTGGGAGCTGCACGTGTGTCCCTCTGGGCCGCTCGGGGACACGCTGCCTGCGCCGATGATTTCCAGCGGGCAGATGTTTCTCCCCTTCTGTTATATTTTAATTTCTCAAGTGGGTGGCAAAAGCAGATGTTACTGCACGTGTATATATATAAGGTCTCCTGTTTCTCACATTATTCTGAAAGAAACAGGGTATTATACTGATGGCTTGATTCAACCTGCAGATTTCATAAATGTAAGTTTACCCACGTGCACAGGCATTCAACCACATATGTATCTTTAAATACATATGGGAATGGTACATGTATATAATATGATAATGTATAAACATGCTTGCATAGGCCAACATACATAATTTTCTAGATTGAACCAAGTCCAAAACTCAATGTGCTACCTGTTTCAGAGTATTTAGCATTCTGGGTGGCATAATCTATTTTATACACACATAATCTACGTGGAAAAAATTAGACATCTCTGCAATAGATGGCAGAGAAACTTAACTAGCATCACCTGTTTTCTCTTCCTCCTACAATGCCATCTATTCTATGCATTCAAGGAAAGCTCAGAGAAACCTGAATGACAAGTAGGTGCTGAGGATGACCACAGAGAGCACCCTTGACAGAAATGGTTTCAGTATAGTGATTTTTTATATTCTAGCAAGTTCACTGCAGTCACTGGGAATGCCTCCTGCAATGTTACCCAAGCTCAATCTAACAAATGAATCCTCTGATTTCCTTCAGGTCTCTGATCTCTTCTCCTTCAGTAACCAAGCATCAGAGCTACCAAAATGTTATGGGGGCAGAATGCAAGAGCAGGGGATAGTGTGTGTGAAGCAGCACACCTGCCCTTCCCGTGGCACGTGCAGCCTCTCCTTGCACTGCCAGGACAAGACACGTGGTAATGTACCACTAAATTCCTTCCAAGTCTACCATTTCTCCCTTTGTGTGGCACTTCAGCTGACAAATGAACCCAGCAATAAAGCAACACTCACCACAGCATAGAAAAGATAAAGTCCAAAAAACCCTATTAAAATGTATCTGTTTTAATGAAAATTTTTCTGAGTTCTCTACCAAAAATCTCCATAAATTACTGCACCAGTCTCAAGAAAAGAACAAAAGAAATTTTATTAACTGATAGCCTAATTTTTTTAATTAATAGCCTATTTTTTAATTAATAGCTTATGTTTTATAAAGATTAGATATAAGCTTTATAAAACATTGGCTATTAATAAAAAAAAATTGTCATGGCTAGATATGGTCCTTGGTTTTAGAATGATTTTTTTTCCAAATTAATATAAGCACAAATCAAATCTGCCTTTACTACCAAGAAACATTAGAAATTACTAACAGACCTTTAAATATGTAGTCAACAGTTCCATAAGTAAACAGCAGTGGAAAAGCATTGTGCTTATATTATCCTCTTAAAATAAGATTTTTTTTGTTGTTGTTTGTTCTTTAGAGTTCATGATGAAATGCAGCAATTGTGATTCACTAAATGTCAACTTAAAGCATTGCTTAGAATTTTTTTGTTATTGTTTGTTCTTTAGAGTTCAGAAAATCATCTTCTAAGAAATAAAAATCACTTGAAGTGCTTTAAAAACAAAAGAAAATTCAGGTGGAATGCCTGGTAGTTACAAATGAAAATTACATATAATTCAAAACTGGCATTTGTATTACTTCTGTTACTGTACTGAAAATAATACTTTTTTTTTTTTAAAGAGATACAAAAATTAATAAAGTTGAGTCCTACAGTTTTGTCAGTAGCATATGCTGAAAGGGAGAAAGACCAAGATCACTAATTTCCAATGATTATTTAATTTGTAGGAGAACGGAGTAAACCCCTGGCTGCACATGTCAAATGTGCATAAAGGATGAAAATGTAAAAGCAATACACACATTATAAAGGGTAGGGAAAACACACTTTTTTCAGACTTTTAAGTAGCATTTGTCATGGTGGTAAGGAACCTGATGTGACATTTAACATTTTACAGAGAATATTCCAGTCTAAGTTTACCTACTTGAATGACCAGAGCACTGCTATTGGCACACTGAAAACACTTCTATTGATTCATTAAGTCATCCATGTTTGTTTTCTCTAATCATAAAAGAATATTGCCAAGGCACTGCAATACAGTTTAGTGTTGTCAACTAACCTCACAGCTTGATCAACATCATTATTTTGGAAATGGAAAAAAATACTTCAATATGAAAAAACACAATAAACTGAGGTTCCCACTCATAAGCCCCAACAACAGACTGAGAGATAAGAGACTAAGGGCTAACTGCCTCTCTAGCCTCTTTATAAAGAACACTTCATCAGCATGAATAAACAATATATTTTCAGTCAAAACAGACTTGTTTAGACTATTGCAATGATTTTTTTGTTGTTTAAAAATAATGATTTTAATGTTATTTAAAAAACCATATTTAAACATTTTCCCCATATGTTGATATTTAAAATTTTTCAGAGACACTATTTTGTTCTTTGTCCTTCCCATTCTTACACAAAAAGGTGACTTTTACATCCAATATCATTCAGAATTTCTCAAAAACAAGGTCAAAACATGCTGAAGTTGTTTCTAACAGAAAGCTGAATGTTCAAGGGATTAGAATGTGATAAAGTCAGTTTTTGTTCTATCCCAAGGAGCCATCAATAAAGGCAAGAAATAGAAAGTGACTTCACAAATTCTCTCTAACAAGTTTTCTGTCATCAATCAGTTAGGAAATGATGTTAAATCTCTTTTATGAGTAGATTCTTTCCCATAATAATGAAGAACCTGGCTTTTATTAGTCCAGATAGAGATAATTCGTTTGACTGTAATCAGGTTTAAGGTTTACTTTTGGCTGCTGTAGAATTTCCTTGCTAATAAAGAATAAACTGGACATTTGTTTGTAAAATATTAATTTTACATCAACAACAAGATGATCTACCTTCTCAGCACTTGTGCACACACACAGATTTTGCATTCCACAATCTGGGTAGGGCTTTGCTTGCAGAGGATAATGTGCACATGCAGAGCTATCAGCACTGGAAGCTCTGGCTTAGTCAGCAGATACTTTAATATTTTAGGCTTTCATATTTTTATTTGCTCAAGAATTGGAAGTTGCAACGCTGAACTGTGTAGTGTGTATGATGCTTTTGAAGGGAGCATTAAAACAATCAGGAGGCTCTCCAAATCATGAGCAAATAAAACAAATGTTTTTTAACACGTTCTTTGTTATACATCCTGTAACAAAGCTACCTTACAACATGTGATACTAACACAAACTGACAGAAGAGTTGAACCAAAAATCACTTCACAACTTTTCATTACAATGGTTTCTGTATCTATTTTTATGTATCTGTAGAACCTGCACCACGCAAATGACTGGTAGGCCCTGAATCCAATATTTTCCACGTTTATCAGGGGGCTTAACAAAGAATTTACTCCTTCTGTTTTACACAACAGAAATCTGTAAGTATCTCCAAGTCTCATCTGGCTTTCACAATTCAGTTGCCCACATATCTGACTAATATTGCCTGCAAAAACCAGTGAGTGGCTGTTCTGATTGTCTGAGGGAGCACAGCTGTGCAAATCAGCAACCCAGAGCACACACACCAAACAGAGCTCATGGCAACACCTTTACATCAGCTAAGAACATCTGCATCTTGTTTTCCATGGTGAACTGTTCTAGATTTTAATTAACAAATGCTTACACTTTTTATTCTCGTGTAAAAATTCACTTTACTGATGTTCTGATTTGAAAACACCCTGTTTTTTCTCTGCATTCATTATGCTGCAGGAGAAAAAACTATGTTCAGTACCTTTTCGTGTATTTTTAGTAATCATGTAAAATTAATAACATTACTATTGATTTTAAATGGATTCTGTGGCATTACGTGGCTGAGGTTTTATCTATTTGGGTAATTTTCCACACAAAGGTAATCTCCCATTTTATTATCCCATGTATTAAAATAAGCATCCCAGAAATCCAGGTGAAACCTCAGAGCACTCACATGAATATAAAAGTGATATAGTAGAATATTATCAGAGGAATGTAAAAATCAAAATCTGTTTCTGGTTCTGCTACAACCCAATATTGCCATCTCCCTTTCCAGTCTCTCCTTTTATGTCTCCTGTCTATTAAGTCCATAAGCTTTATCTGTCATTATGAGCATCACTAATGATCTGAGTGTAAGTTCTGCTTTAACCACAACAGATTATGTCAATAAAGATTATTTTGTTCAAACTAGAAGATGGCTCCACATGAAGAGATACCATCTCTATTTATTATTCTTTTGAACTTAATACTACTGAAACTGTGAAGAAAAACATCACATGGTCACAAAAATGGTTAAAATATTCCCTAGTATTTCTAGGCAAAAAGACCTGAAACTAGAAGCAGTTCCCACATTCCTAGGATTATTTTATTCAGAAGTAGTACTTGGCTGGGCATTTTTGTTGCATGTGGGTTCCATTTACTCTGTTGTGATTTTAGAGAGCAGCAAGATTCAGGAAACATTAATTTACATAACTAAACTAAGTACACCTGACACATCCAAACTTCATGCAGTTGTTTTTTGCAGTAATTAAATATATTGTTTAGGATTGAGTTTAAAGGATTCCTGAAAAGTAGTCTAAAATCTAAAGATAATTTTTTAAGCAAATAATAATAATAAATATTTCAGAGATCCCTTTGTACAAGAGACTTTCCCAAGTTCTTTAAACAATGCTTGGTGTCATGTTAGACTTCTACTAATTTTCTACACACAAAACTCACCTTCAAAATCATATAGCCAATAAGTTCTTTAGGAAAAAAAGAAGGATAAGCTAATTAACTGAGACAACTGAAATTTTCATGATCTACAGCATGAGAGGAAATAAGTGTAGCTGGTGTGCATGTTAATAATTTTCCTGAAAATTACTTTTGATGAGGAGGGAGGGGGACAGACACACAGATACAGACAGACATGACATGACCTAAACGTGAAATTCTCAGATCCTAACCCTGGTTATATGGTTTTTTTCAGCATTCCCAGTGGGCCTGGCAGTGCTACACTGCCAGAGCTCCAAGTCAAAATTACTCAGCTGAGCAGATATCGGGCAAACATGCCCAGCATGGTTATGAGCCTGTGCTGGCCTTTCTCTGCCAATTTGGTGACTCCGTAACTTGTTTCATTTCCATGCTATATCTACAAGCACAGGAAAAAGTACAGTTAATATCTTTTTGAACAATGTCTGTGACTTACTATCTTTAAAATACACTCTAAATTCTCATTGAAGGATTTTCAGTACTGGATTTTTAATTTTTTTTTTCCTATCTTGGTAAAAGAATGAATTAAATAAGTATAATCTATTCTATACACAAGTAGTTTTCAGAGTAAAATTTATATCTTTTTTTCATCTATTTAATTAATCAATTAATTACATGAAGTAATGCATCAAATATATATATATTAAGAAAAAAAGGGTTTTTTTCCTAAGCAGCAATAAGCAAAATAAGCCCATAAATCCATGCCTCATTCTTTTGAATCTCACTGAAGTCTTTGGTTTGCACTATTTTATGATCCATTTTTGAAGAGTACTTTGACTCATTCACTGTATTGCTAAACATTACATAGAAATAACAAGTAAGATATAGGAGCATTTAACCCATAAATGCAACTGAAAATACTACACATTTTTCTTGTGGCAGCTCTTTAACTGATAGGCTCTATCTTCTCTGGAATTAGGCAGCTCTGTGAAAGGAAACTTTATTCATTTCCCTATGTTGGTTGTAGGAAAGCAGAATTTTCCTTACGTTTGCCCTGGGACATGTACCGTACGACAAGGAATGGCCCTTCTGTTAGAATCAGACTTAATTTAGACAAAGTAGCTTAAGAAATGAATCTGGTAAACTGAAACAAAGGATTTAATTTTGACTATAGTATTCATTAGTATAGAGTCTTAGTGCAATATTCATTAAATTCCTTGCCTGAAGACAGTTCCTTGAATTTCAGAAACTCAGGCTAAATTTCAAGAGCGCTCAGGTACGTAGTACAACCCCTCAGTTTTATGAGCTCTCCATGTCAGTGCTGATAACTGAACAGCACCAAGTCAGTAGGGTTCCTTGGCCTTCTGCAAACATAATCATCTATCCTCTCTTAAAAATCTAATTACTGACAAAGAAAAGTCAATCTGCTGTAAATATAGTATAGCATGTTCTGTTTGAAACGTTTCTTCTAATAACAAATTGTCTTCCTTAGTTCTACTAGTAATTTCAGCAATAAAATGCGTAGAATATACTTTTTTTTCAACATTTGGCACATTGGCCAAAATATATATGTTTATTATTGAAACTAATATATTAATAACCATGATGAAAACAAGAATAACTTGCATTTAAGACTTTACTGATTTCACTCCTTTCCTTCTCTTCCCCTATATCCTAGCAGGACAATGTGTGTATCTTCTCACTTACAGGTCCCTTACCATTTTGCAGCATTAAGCAATGTGCCTTCAGGAACATTTTGCTTGATCAGGGACATGGCCAAAACATTTTACCATTCCCACATGATGACCCACATAAAGGAGGTGAGTCGTGCATTTTCAAAATGCTTTCTGATAGGGAATTTTTACAATGAGAAATATCAGCCTTTGGAATCATCTCCTTGGGATAGTGACCTTGGACACTTGAGATTTGACTAGACAGAGTGCTGGGCCACCTTGTCTAGACCACAATTTTACTAGGAAACAGTTGGAGCAGCTGATCCTTGAGGTCTCTTCCACCCTGGTATCCTATCACTGAAAATTAAGAGGGAAAAAAAGAACCAAAGCACTTCAAAGATTAAAGAACAAGTACAGATAATAAAGGCATCATAATCAGACCTGATGAGAACTGTTATCATTTTCTTTAGGTTCATCCTGCAAGTGCAGACACCATGATCATTTTACACAGCTGTGCAGTAGATCCCAGCTCCCAACAGTCTGATGCTGCTCCTTGTCCAAGCTTTACAGACAGTGCCTATTCTGTGGAAAGCTGAAAAACTTGTTTCCTCTGTTTGCTGTGAATCTCACCCTCCTTCAGTTATAGGCAGGAGTGAAACCAAGTGGTGTCAGCAGCAGCCTGGCTAATGCACAATTTAGGGCAGTCACACAATTACTCAATATGGAAAAAAAATAAAAAAAGAAAAAGTCACTGCTTTGGTGAAGCATCACCCTTTCGTGCATTTAAACCAGATCTGAAAGTTATGGAAATGACAGGTAAAAACATCAGGAAAGAGGCCAAGAAATGGGATTAACAACATTTCTCTGTCACAGCCAGTTCCATCACCAAACCTTCAAGAACATAAGCAGACTATCAGGAATCACCTCAAAGTGTCCATTGGGCTGCTCTGACCTCAAGTTCCAGATACAGAATGAAAATTTACAGAAGCACGGGAATTAAAAATGTTGTACACAATAGCACTTTGTAAGGATCTCTACCAATTCACACCAAATGAAGGTCCTACAAAAAATACCTGTATCATCCATATATCAAGTTAGTTCTTCTAGAAATACAATTGTTTTTTCTTCTAACCTCTTTTCCCAATTGAAATCACCTGACCTAATCTGAATCCTGTTATATTCCAGTGCAACTCTTAGCAATGCACATTTTGTAGAGTAGTTCCTAATTGAAAAAGCTTGAGTCCAGATCCATAAATTCTTTGTGCACCACTGCATGTAATAATCTTATGTATGTATTTATGCTATACAGCATAAATAAATTCAGGAATACCTGAAGTTCTTCGACAATATGCTCGCTGCATTTCCAGACACGTTTATATTTTTGATGAACCCATGCAGAATTGTTTTATATGACATAGATATTCATACCCATAAACTGAAAGAGAAGTTATAATTACAAATTGGTTTGACCTAATATACAACAGAAGCATTACAACAGTAATTGACTGCTCACCAGTGCCCTAAAATTGCTAATTGACTGGTAAGGCACTAGTTTTTTAACCTAACTCATTAGGTAGGAAACTCTTGGCTAGGAAATGACCCTGAATAAATATTAGTATCCATTCAGAAAAGGTCAGATATTTTGGTTCTTCATCATTACATTCTAACTGCTTATTTATAAACCATTGAATTTCAAAGGAAGGTTATTCTTAATGCACTATCTGGCAAAAATATTTACTACAGTATCACAATTCGCAAATATAAAAAAGGAAAGAATATTCCTTACTCTTTCAAGCAGGAGCAGCATGACTTCACATGATTTCTCAGACTAACATGAAAATCACTGAATGTCATTCATTCCAAATCAAAGGGAAGAGCTTTCACACTAGGTCCAAGAATGGACAGACAAACCATAAACAGACAAACCCTCTGCTCCTTTAATTCCACTGGCTTCAAATAACAGGCAGTGGTGAACTCTATCCCCCCTAAAAAGGGATAATTAAAAATGTTTTCAAACTCCTTAATTAGCAAGTCAAGTGAAAAAAAATCACTAAATTCTGATTTTACAATTTTTTAGACAGAGCACATCCAGTCAGTGTAGACATAGAAGGAAAAGAGGCCAAACCCCCTCACTCTATATCAGCTCTGAAGAACATCAAATTTCCAATGAAATGTGGACTTTCCCTGATCAGCATCTTGCAGCACAAGGAGTAAGTTGTACAAATCATCAACATCACAAGCGCAAATCTTGGTATTTCTTTCTCCTTTTTCATCCTCAAAGAAGTACATTTCCACATTATTTCCTTCAGCAGGAGAAACTGCTACAAAAAATTACTCAAAGACTTCTCACTCCCTTTATTAAAATTACAGGATAATCTAGCAAATATTTACAGTCAGTTATTTGCCTGCCTTAGAAAATACATTTGTCCTAGCATTTAGGTGAGCAGCACAGGATTGCATCAAACTTGAGAATAGTGTATGAGGGCTTTTTCAACAAAAAAACACAAAACAGAATGAAGGAATCAGAAGCAGCATGAAGCCTTATCATGGAGATTCTGGAGAAAAGTCCTACCTACAGCAACCAAGTACTGATGTTAGACTTACCTGTTTCCCATTAACGTAATTCATATCAGAAGTAGTGAAAGGCCTCCCTCTGCCAACCAAAAGACACTGCTTCTTTAAATCCAAGATTTTGCCTGTTATACAGGAAACCCCTTTTCCTTGAGGCATATTCCTTCAGGCAGTATACAAAGGTTTCAATTACCATACAGGAAATCCAGCCCACTTTTTTATCTGGCTGTATACAAACAATCATGCAGAAAAAGGTTGTTTGTTTGTTTTTTCCCCCCAGGATATGCTTTGCTTAGACTTTTAAAACCAAATTTCTTGGCCTAACTACAACAGGGATATTTTCCCACCTACTGTGTGTGGAGCTACAGTTCTAGAAGAGAAATATCTGCCAAAGTTATGCAAAAATATAAACTGCCGTATCAAGGATGATAAAAGGAAAATAAACAGCACTTATGCATTACAACCTACCGTTGTGCAGTCCTCCTGTGCTGGGCTAGACTTGCTCTTAAGACCACTGAGACATGACCTTTGATGCTCCTCTCCCCTTAGGTGCAGGACACTTCAAGTCCCAACTCTTCAAATCAGCTGCTGGAGGCTTTGCAGCTGTGTTGGCTGAGATCCTCCTTCAGAGATTACTCTAGAGGGGAAAAAAGACAAACAGGCATCACCATCTCTTCAGAGGACTTCAGGTGCTCCCTATAATCTACAGGTAGTGCCTAATCTCACTGCCCTAAGGAAATTTTAAGTGTCTCAACTTCAGGATTTTCCCACATCTAATTTAGCAAGCTGGGTGCAGTTGGTTTAATATTTCCATCCCACAGCCCAGACCCCACACTGCACTAACTCTGGAGAGTTGCTATGAGTGTATTTCAGCATCAACCTAGCATGCCATGCCTTTTTTACCAAACTGTAAATATCTCAGTCACCAAAATTCTTCCCCTGGGAGACTGAGAGGAAAAACTTTGTTTCAAGCAGAAGTTTGCGTGGGAAATCTGGGTGGGAAACCTGTGGAGCCAGTGGTCAGCAGGCACCTCCCAGGGATGGCACATGGTGAAATAAGGCTTCTGTACAAACCTGGGATTTCAGAGAGTGAGGGGGACAGAGGGGGACAAAAGCAATGCACCCTCACACACTAGCAGGTGTTCCCATACTAGGATAGGGTTTGAGTTCCATTCTTTGTTTCACTTATAAAGCAAAGAACCAGAAACTTCCATGCTCTTCTCAAAGTAATTTGCCTTGTGCCAGGACAAAGGCACCTGTTGCATCCTTGAAACTCAAGACCTGTAGTTATTTCTATCAGGCAAGATGACAAGGACACCCCCACCCCCAAATTGTTAAATACTTAAAGGAGAGCATGGAGACTCTTGGTGTATTTTCGGGGTGTGATAGCAGGTGTGTGGATCTTCCCTGCACAGCTTATACCTCTTTGGTTTTGTATAGTTTGTTATTTTCATCTTTATTAAAACCTTTTGCTTCTCAAACAGCTCCCATCATGCTGTCTCCCTATTTTTTTTATAAGCCATTTCTGAGAGGCTGCAGGCAACCCTCAGGTGTGATGCACCTTCCTGGGGCTAATAACATTCTGGCTTCATGCAGAAATGCATCAGGGGAGAGAGGGGGCTGTGCCTCACCCCACAGGGGGATGCTGCCCATCACCTGTGTCCCAGTAAGAGCACAAAAGCCAGTGCCAGGCACAGCTCGCTCTGTCTCAGGCTGTCCTCAGGCTCTGTCCCTCCAACACCTCGTGATGTTTAGTGCTGGGACTGACTGGGGATTTCTTGCTGTGAAAATCTGACGTTGTCCAGGGTTTCTTGGCACACATCCTAGTGGGATGCTGTGCCAAGAAATAAATACACAGCCAGAGGGCTGGGCTTTTTTTTTTTTTTTCATAGGCAGAAATAATGATAGCTCTTCGAAACCTGAGGAAAGTTAATTACATGTTTCCATTTTGTACTTACAGTATTAGTAAGCAGTAGAATTTCTGAGTGGTATGAATTTGAAGAACTTTTTTCTCATGTTCCTCAGTAATTTTACAAGCTATTTTCCATGCTTTAGAGTGTGAGTTTTATTTCATTATCTAATCCATGTCTACTAATTAATCAAATTGCTTTAAACAGTGAAATTTGATCTAAAATCTTTTGTTCATTTGCAACCAAGTAAAGTTTGATAAGAACAGACAGTTTGGCAGTGCCTGTAAACCCTTGTGGAGCAAGGAAATTAACATCTTGGCACTCAGCTCTGTAATGATGTGCCTGATTTCATGGAAAAAAAGACAACAAATTCATTTCCACACCTCAATAATGCTTCTCTTTTGCTTTAGCCTAATTAACTCATCGAAGGATGAAAGCTGAACTTTTTTTAGGCATACCTGGTTCCTAGAATGTGCAATAAGGTGGAAAAATGATAAATCTGAAGCTTTGTGATAAGAATACTTCAAGGCAAAAAGCATTTGCATGCTAAGAATAAATTCATTGCAGTCTATTTTGCAGCTGAAGAGTCAACAAAATCGTTAGTTAGATGTACTTTAAGGGTTATTTTATATGTGTGACTAATTCAGCACTGATAATTTGCATGAGCTGTAGCCTGCTGCTCATTACAGCTCATACTGTTTCAGGAGAGATTCATAAGAAAGGGAGAGGGACATCCCAGACAAAGCTGTGAAAGGTCTTCTAACATTTGTTCTTCTTGGTTTCTAATGCAGGGATACCCACCGCTATTAAGTAAAATAAAGAGAAAATTATGTTCCTTGCAATACTATTCTATGTATTTTCTTATATGTATTTATTCTCTTCCAAGAGCATATTACACCAATATCTAACTCTTCCTCAGGCACCTTTGGATAATATGAGCCCTGCATCTGTTTTCATGCACTTTTTTCCTTTACATATCCCCTCTCTTACTGGTGAGATACACTGCGATAAGATTTTGCTATCAAGTAGGACATAAAACACCATCCAATAGTTTCAGCTGTATAAAGTTTTCTTTCCTAATATAGTATTCTTGAAATTAAAGGCATGATATTTACTGTTTTCATTTTTGAATCTTCACTGAGTGCAAGATATGAACAGAGAGATTTAACACATTCCATCTACCCTGCTCAAAATTTCTAAAATTGTACTACTAATATTTCAAAGAAACTCATTGGCTTCTCACATAAAGCACCATAATAACCTTTTTTCTTAACTTTTTCCTTCTTAATTTCAAATATGGAAACATGAACATTTCTGTGTCTGGAGGATCCTGATATGTGCAGAGCCATGGTGAAAATGACAAAAAAACAAATGAAGAGAAAAAAACCAAACCAATCAAAAAATCTGGAAAAGTCTAAATGGTTTGCTGGTTTATTTTAAAAATACCTAAATGGGGAAGTCATATTCCCAGCTGTTGCAGGTGTTTTGAGTTTTAATCAAATAAAGGTTTGTTTGGTGAAAAGTAAAATCCCATCTCTTGGGAAAATACCCAACAGATCACAAAAATATGAAAAAAAAAAAAAAATCCTTCTGTTTAAACGCCCAGAGAACCTGATAACACACCTTACTTACAGCCTGGGACATTCTGAACTTCATTTTGAACTGAACCAAGAAAAAGTTACACATCTAGGAGACAAGTTTTTAAACTTATTTGTATGTATTTAAATAGTATTTCCCAATCGCATACTAAAAATGACATTTTAAATGTTTTTCATGTCATTGAGAGATAGAGATTCCCTTAATGGCCTGCAGGTGAAATCAACAGAAATATTTTACAAAAAGCTGTGCAAAGAACATTGCATAGGAGCAACATGACCTGAGAAGCCTGCCTGGAAATCTTGTTCATATACTACAGAATGTTAAAGGGAACAAGTTCCCTGAATTAAAACAAAAATATGATAATAAAATTTGGAAAATTGGGACAAAACATTAAAATATCCCACATGAGGATTGTGGAAATGTAATGTCTAATTATAACTTAATTTCGGAAATACTTCCTTTAACCTCATCCCCACAAGCTGAGAATATTAGAAACCTCCTCCTAAACATTTGAAGCAACACGTTCCCTTCCTGTAGTCCTTAGAGTTTCATACCATAGCTATAATGTGCCATTTTCAGAGGTGGTTAATTTTAAATGTTAATTTCTTTTTAAGAGTTACTTTCAAAATCAGATCACACATTTAGGTATCTAAATTTTAAGTACCTAACCTTAGATACCCGATTTTGAATATTCAGGGATTAATCTTCACATGAACGAAATTAAATTCACATTTTGTGGAATCAATTACTCGTTAACATCTTTAAAATGCTGGCATACTAATACAGTAAAAACTAGAAAGAAAAATGATCCAAAAGAACCTATTTGAAAGGAAGGCTGCCTTTGACCAAGCCAGAGAGACTGCATTATAGTTATGGGCACTTTATTTCTGTAACACCAAAGGTAGCACCAACCTACAGGCAAGTTCATTAATCTCCCCAGCTCCAAGGAAATGGAATGTCATGCACTGCAATGTATTCTTTATTGCTACTCCTGCATAGCTTTTCCATTAACTTCTTTGTTAAAGATAAAACTGAGAAAAGTTTAGATGGGATTTTTAGAATTTCAAAGCTATAGGCTCACTAATATTCTTCCCTCAAGATCACCCACAGTCTCTCTGATTTATAGGGCAAGAATGTAAAACATGGTCACTATAAATGTTTTACACTATCTCCTTATATATCAGTGCAGAGATAAAATGATTATGTGTATCTTATAAGGACAACAAAAAAACCCCCTCAATTAAGGGACAAATAAAATAATAAATCTGCTTTTATAAGACTTTCTTAAAAATGTTCATATGCCA
Organism: Rhadina sibilatrix; assembly: GCA_013400275.1. Taxonomy (NCBI): domain Eukaryota; kingdom Metazoa; phylum Chordata; class Aves; order Passeriformes; family Phylloscopidae; genus Rhadina; species Rhadina sibilatrix. The sequence continues at coordinate 16,442 of VWYO01011320.1, forward strand.
TTATTTAGTGACAGATACAAAACCTGAATATTTAATCAATTTCCTAATTAATTCTAATCGGTCTTCCCAGATTCATAGCTGTTATTAATTCTAATTCCTGGTCAAAAGAATTCAGAAAATCAGTAAAAACAATATCACAGATGATCTCTCTGAGGCAGAAAAGGTCCCTAAAATTAAAGAAGTTCATGCATTTAAAACAAGCATATATCAGTATTGATAGAAACACAAATGCAGACTCAGGCATTCTCAAGTCAAAAATCTTTAAAAGTGTGATAATTTAATTACACTTGACTTAATAACTGCAACCTCAACCCAATAAATTTTTATTAGTTAAGATGCTTGACAGCAGCAGTTTTAGTAGGAAAACACTTACTATTTTAGATAGAAGCACAGAAGAATAAACAGATTTCATATGGTAGATGTAGCATATATTCTTTTAGTATTCTCTGCTGTACAATGGGAGCATGTCCACAATAAGAATATTAGAAACCTCCTCGAAATAAAAAGAAATCACCTGCAGTACTACTTATTTGTGTTCTTAGCCATGTTTTTCTTCATGTTTACAGAGAACCTGTGATTCTGCCTTGAATCTCAGTTTTCTTATTGAATATTTCAAGTCCTCACTTTGTTCTTCAAAGGGAAAGCCACCTGATGCTGTACCTTTTACATCCACACACACTTTCATGCCAGCACAGTTTTCCAGCTCGCTTTCTAATACTTGTGAAGCATCACAGAAGTGCTGAACAATAAGCATTATTTAGCACAAAGCTTGGGCTGTTTTGTCAATAGGCTTCATTGAATTTTACCAAGATAAACCAGCACCACCTTGCCTCATAAAGAAACAGTGATGAGAAATGCCAAGTGACTTCACCAACTTCAAACAGTAAATACTGAGAGAAGCAAGGATACAACATTTCTGACCATCAACCATATTTTGTCGCAGCAATGAATTCCATTTCTGGTTGCTTATTAGCTGTGTTGTTTTCATTAAAATTTGTGAAATTAATCTGGGTATCAACAAGTTCCATGACATTGATGGATTTTCCTAAGTAATTACTGAGTCTTTCAATTTCCACTGCCCTTCAGTCTGCAAAATGTTCAATATAGGTTACTTCAGTCTAAGTCTTTTTCTAAATGGCAAAATGCCTGCAGTCTTCATAAAAAGTAAGTCATGTGAACCTTCAGGCCCAGAAAATGCAACATAAAGGCTAAAATAAGCAGTCTGGCTCGGTCAACACGACTACAAATGGAGTTGAAAAACCACTGCAGGAGTTGTCCTTCTGAGAGCAAGTTATAGAAACTGCTCATATAAATAGAGTATCAGCACTAATTAAAATTCTGATTGATTCCTGGCTTGCATGTAACTTCTGTAGTGTTTATTTCACATTGACTAGCATAGGTCAGAAATAACCAACCTATGTATTGCAGCTAAACTTCTATCTACCTGCAATGCTTGCCAAGTTTAATATTAATGGAGCGTTGGAAGGGGCTTGAGTTTGTTAGTTGTGGTCTCTTTCCTAAACCTCTGACAGGGAGAAGACTGGCTTATAACCTTCCGATAAAGACAGACATCTTGCAACAACCTTATTTACTTTCAAATTTGCCTTTTCATTAATTTTGTCAAATCATCAGTTAAAAAAAATCATTAGTCAGAAATTGGGTTGCTCAAGGGGAAACTCTATGTTTACCCAAAGTCCAATACATACACAACAAGCTATGTGATCAACAGCACAGATCTCAATATCACTTTAATATTTTCTGTCCATATAATTCTAGCAGCAAGAATTTAAACTTCTGAGCACCTACAGCTTGCAGATATATGTGCTGCAATTTTGAAGTTTCCTTTGTTATTTCATACAGAATCTCCAGAAGGCTCTTGCTAAAACAACTAACTCTTTGAATATAAGACTGAAAGAATATCCTGAAAATTTATAATGCTATCAGTGACCACAAGGTAAATCAATAGTTTATTTGAGAAAAATAGACCTTCTTTTTCCTGAAGCTAATGTCAAATTTTTAAAGCATCAACCTGATGAATTCCAGTTTTATGTGGATAGCATTATACCTATAACCTTGCCAGACTTAGTCATTATCTACTGATATAAAGCACATATACTAGATTTAGGATTTTATTTTTTGACAAACAGTCCTTTGATGCATAATTGAGACACTTTTGCTTCTCCAAAGGAAAAGATATATTAATTAATTAGTTGCAAAATTACATGTATTACATCAAGATTTTGTTTGACCTGGATAATATATGTGTTTTTTGAAATCAGAAATGCATACAATTAATGCTTTGACAATTTTATTGTAGCATGCTTTACTGATTTGTGGTTTAGGGGGAAGGTGAGGGGTTAGAAAGGAAAAAAAGAAATTCTCAATATAAAAAGTGGGATCATCAATGGAGGAAGAAATCACAAAAAATTCTAGCAATGACAGTATGCTAATAAATATCTGATCTTTTAACTCTGACTTTTTAGTTCTGGGCAGCTGTAAATAATACAGCACTTAAAAGCTCTTGGGCTAAGATGTGTACGACCATGTTTCAGTGCAGCTGCTTGCACGTGATGTGTGCCACAGAATATTTGCCTGGAGATGTTGTTCCAATTCAAAAGTGGCACCAACTAAAAGATAATTTTCCATGTATAACAGTAATAGTGATAATCAACTGAGAGATTCAGACCTCCTCCAGGAGAGGCACTCTTTTAGTAGCAGGATGAATGTATTTATACATGAAACGTGCATGGATGAATTCTTGCCTTAAGTCTTCAACTCTGTTCTATGATCACAATCACATGTGGTAGGAGATTATGCTGATCACGTTCCCCTGATCACAGTGCCAAGGGAAAAAGCTCTCTCCAAAGATCTATAAATTGGTAAAAAATGAATGCTCACTGAAACCCAATGCTTATAAAATTAATGAAATTGTGTCACTGCCTTCAAGGACTTCACTTAAATAATTTCTGTTTGGAAAAACAGTTTGTCTAATATTGTCCTCCAGAGTATCCTGTAACCATAATGAATTCATACAAAAATATAATTTTTTTAGATATACCCAACAATCTTATTATGATGAAAAATTCACAGTGTATTATATATTTCCTAACACATTTTGGATAATAAACACGATATCAAGTGACATCTATTACTAATGTCATAAATGAAAAATCTTGCCCTAGTTTAAGTTATAAAATGTAGTTTATTTACTACTGAGCAAAGTAACAGTAACACTAGACTGTGAACCCACACACCTGTGTCCCCACTGTAAAACAAAAATATCTAGGAGCTTTATTAAAATGTTTTCCAAGGATTTTCAACAACAGAGTAAATGGTAAGTCTCTTAGTAAATTTTTCAGGTCCTGGAGAGCTGCTATATTGGCATCCCATGGATCATATTGTTCATTTTAATGATGTAAAATGTGGGCATTGACTTTCACATAAATGGTCTCCATGAATTTGAATTGTGGGATTGAGGCCTACTACTATAGATTGGTAAATTAATTTTCCCCTAATGCTACAAATGCTGTCCTATTTATCATTACTAAATAAATTTACTATTTCAGTCGTTAAGAATTCCACACTGGAAACAGCTGGACTTTTTAGATTTAAACCAGGGAATAAATTCACTAGCAAAGGTCTATAAAACAAGGTCCTAAGTCTCTGAAGGATGTTAGAACCAACCAATCAGTTCTTTACTAAGGAAACAGTATTTATGGAAACTTCAAGAGTTCAAATTAGCTGTAGCCCAAAGAAAAAGGATTTCTTTTTCCCCTCTCCCTTTTTTTTTTAATTTTTTTTTAATTTCTCAAGGCTTAGACTGTTCCAAAATAAGAAGCAATTTCTGCCGTGTTTTCAAGGAATGGAATCATAGCAGAGCTCTAAAGCTTAAAAATAGATTGCCCTGCTAATCCCACATCTTACCCAGGTTATTGTGTTTGTTAATCTTATTCACTACACCAAGGAAGGATTTCCTGTCTATGTCTATGGATTTTAACATGTGATATAATCTCAGATTACAGTTCTTTCACTGTGTACAGGGGAATATAAAACCAGGGGATATGGATGGGGATGGGTTAAAGAAGTGAACTTTAAGATAAAATAAATTTCTTTTAGAAATATGCAGAGTGAACAGGAGTCAAGTTCTTGGGTAATGGGAAGCATACTGAAGCGTGTTTTAATAAAACATGAAACAGATCTCCTAGAAATTCTTGTGTGCACCTATGCTTTTATACTTAAAATCCATGCATATGAAGAGAATATTTTAACAGTGCATTTCGGATCTTCAAGATATTGACAGTGTAATTGTGGAATATCCACCACAGGTGCAGACCTTTAAAGGAGAGTTTCAATATCAGATGTTTCTTAAGATATACCTTATTAACTGTTGCTAAGTTGTTTTGTTATTTTTTTATTTGTTGACATTTGCAAAAACTCAATTAATCATAATTTATGTTTTATTATTTGTTATCCACTTATATTTTTAAAGGTTTCTCCTATGAACAACTTAAGCAAATACTATTATCCCATTGGAGAGTGTCAGGTGTGCTGAGTCAGGCAGACCTTCTGCATTGAGGTAATTTTGTGGATGTTCTGAGATACCCTATTTGAGGGCAGGCAAAGGGCAGCCCTCATCCCCACAGTGTTTTATATTTTTCAGTAATTCAACAGCCTATATTCACTAGCACTTGGCAGCTCCCTTCTTGTTTAGTGCAACACTGAACACTACTTTATAATTTTAATTTATATTTATTCATTATATTGCTAATGAAAGGTATAATTAAAATAATTTTAATGAGAACAATGTCCTCAATTTAGCATTCAAGCTTCCAGCCTGCTGGAGCCAGAGGTTTTCTGCCAATACTACTCAGGAAACAACAGAATATGAAATATTGTACATTAATTCTTTCAGAGTGACTATGAGGTACTAACCTTGGTTCACATTGCATGGAAATCAGAAATCCTTTTTACAGACTTTGGAGATGCCTGACCAAAAGCACAGATTAAACCATCATTGCAATAATTCCACTGACACAGAAAAGAATCAAAGTCAGAATATTTGTATCAGCTACAATATTAATATTACCAAAATATGCGTACCGTGAACTACTTATTTTTGTTTTTAAAATATTCACAAGGAAGAAAAATAAAAAAAGCATAAACGATGCTTACAATGGAAGAATAGGAGATATACTAACAGGCTAAAGGAAATTTTTGTAGTTAATCATCACAATAGAAGTAAATTATTAGATATAACACCTGAATATTAAATGTTAATAATGGGACTATTGTAGACATTTTAGGCATAATCTCAAGAAACCTCTTTTCATTCAATATTTTTCCATTAATATGTTGTCTTTCAACAGACAAATTTTTCAAATCATGTACTTCTAAGTACAAATCTATTCCTTATGAACAATACTATATGTATAGAAATATATTTAATATTTCTATACATATAATAGCATCTTATATGTATAGAAATATTAAATACAATTAAATAGCATCTATTTAATTTTTAGTGTAGACAGGAGGTCTGTTTCTTTTTAAGTGAAATAAAAAATAAAGGGGACGATCAACAAGGGAAATGTTGCTGAAATTTTCAATCTGCCATAATTACAGAGAACTGAATTACCAAAGTTTGGAGTTCTAAAAATCTGGACCCAAAATCATTCAGCCTATTACTTTCAACCACAGAGCTGTGCTTTACATGTGTCCATGCTTGACTGAGTAAGTGATGCCATGTGGTGGACAGCCTCCAACAGCTGATAGTGAACAAAGTCCAAGCAGCACCTTGGGGTGGGCAGGAATTAAATAAAGCCTGAGAATGGGCTTTAGGAGAGCACTGCCCTGCCAAGCTCTGGCACAGCCTGAGAGCCCTGGCAGCAGCCCTGCTCATCCCATCTGCCCCATTAGCCCACACATCACATGTGTGTCTGTACCCAGTGATGCCCCTCACACCCCTCATTTCCTGGCTCTCATTTCAGAGCAGGGAATCCCATTATCTGCTCCTTCCCCCCCCCCCCCCCTTTTTTTTTTTTTCCCCACCAATTTCTATGTCCAATTACTGCAAAAAATGGTATAAAATCCTTCAAAAAATCTCCACCTTCTTAACCCTGCAGTGCCCACATTCCTCTAGAACTGTACTTGCCCGCTCTCTGACATGAAGGGATATCTGCCTTCCCCTTTGAGACACACTCAGTTCCATATTTTTACTGTAGAGACACAGAAACCCACTCCCTAAAACTAGACTAAGAAGGTACTTTTTAACTGGGCACATTCAACAGGAGCTGTTTTGCAGATTACAGTTGAGCAAAATGTCCATCCATAATGAACACCTTTAATTGCTACCTAACATTCTTATGGAAGTCAGGCACGCTTTTAAGGTTAGCCCATACTCATGAATTTAATTAAAAAAACCTTTCATACCTTGACAGTACTGAGAGGTGATATTGCCTAAGTAACTGTCAGCTTCTTCAGGTTAAAAGTATCTGAGCTAATTACAGATACACAGAACCATCCTAAAAAAACCCCAAGAACTATATACCAGCTATAAACAACACATTTGCTATGTATATTATTTTACATAGCTGCTTATTTTTAATTAATTTTAATCCATTTCTAGGTATTAGTCATTAGATGGCAAAGTGCCATAATATATGCACATTCTCTTTTAACAAAAGCTAATATTACACATTGCAGAAGGACAAAGAAGAGAGTTCTTTTAAAGTATCATTATTTCAAACAGAGTAGAAATTGTAGATATATTATTTCAAGAAATCTCTTTAACGGATACAATATAACTGCATCACCTGCTGAAAGAAACTCCATTTTAACTCCTAGTGCCACTTAGCTTTGTTTTATGACCAAAATTGTTCCACTGACATGTAAAAATGACCTATATCCATAATTCACCATGAAGCTCAATAGATTAATTTCCTTCAATGCTTGTTTTTTGTGGAAGTAGCTGACCTAGTGATGCAAAACAGAAACCCCACATCAATTTTTGTATGGCATTTATAGCAGTTAAAGAGAAATGGAAGAAATTCTATTTCCCCCCAAATTCAGGCTATGTTCAAGTTTCTATGGAAACCTTGAACACCTCTACAGAGATAAGCAGCAAAGGGTAAAACCGTTCTCCCTGTTTTTCACCACTTTCTCTTTTCTCTCTTTGATCCATGTGCAAGTGTTTTATGTATAATTCACTTTCTGCTGTCCCTTATTTCTCTTTTCACTCTTCATGTATTAGAGGCAAATCTAGGGAAGCTTCTCTCATTATTTGCTTCCCATTGGGTACCCAGATGATTTTGAAGTGCAATGACTAAAATTTAAACATTTTCATGTGTCTGGTCTATATGATTTTATACAATCATTTATCTCAAGTGACCTGAGCAGAGAAACCTACTGGAAACTCTAAGAAAACTACTTAGAACTGGCCACTATAACTTTGATGATCCTGTGAGATTTTCCTCAATGGCTGCTTCCAAACTCTGGGTTAAGCTCCTGTAAAATCCCAGCGATCAAACCAAACCCAGCCCAAAATGGATATAAACGACACACATCAAAGAGGTCCCTAAAGAGCCTTTGAAGAGTTACATTTACTTCTCTTGAAATGAAAGACTACAAACTATGTGAGCTAAGCATAAAAAATGTTATGTACTAAAATGCAGTTTTATCTGCAGACCTCAGATGACTGAGGAAACAGACTAAAAAACAGCACAAATACAATTTGCATTTTGTCATCTAGATTTTCTTTATGATTCTCTCAACCCAGGTGCAGCTTAGCTCTGCCCACACACATAAAGCACTGGAAATTAGAGTTTCATCAGAGCCAGTTGGGGTATGATTTGCAAAAAGTCTGCTTATTGAAGGCAGAGAGTACAACTTGCCACAGGAGGTGCTATAAGGGCCAACTAATTTAGGGTCTATAGATCATTCTAGAGCCCTGTGATGAAGGTTTCTATAGGCCAAACTATTCTTCCCTGGCTGGCAATATTTCTTGTGAGACCAATCCCCACACACACAAGAAAAAAAAAGTTGTGTTGACTTGATACAAATTTTAAATGGTTGAGCTAAAATCTTAAAGCATCAATAAATCCTACAAACAAATCTGTTAGGGTGACCTGGATAGAGATAAGAAACACAATGGGAAACCATCCCAGCCCACTGTAACTTGTAAATAATGTTAAGGGGATACATGATGGCCTCATCTAAAAGGCCCCAAAATAAAGTTACATTAAAAAAAAAAAAGTCTCCAAGTTAAAAATTGGTCAAATTTTGTGGAGGAGCTCTTAATCTAAGAGCAAGGTCCTTCAGCAGATAGTCAGAAAAGAGTCTCCATCAAAAATATGTAACACCTTTCATGCACAGGGATGAATGTAGGCAGTGCTTTTTGTGAGGGCATGAGGAACCGAGTGTTTTTTCTGGTGGTGTACACAAATTCACCGGACAACCACAGCAGCTGATCATCATCTCTGGAGTGACAGAAATGTTTATTTGCTTGCAGTAACCCCAGATGAAAAATCCTGCTACACTTCCAGCACTTTTGATCAACTGTCCAATCAGAGCTGTGCAGCAATCAGAAATGGCATTCTGCCATCACACATCTGCAAAGCTCTGCGGACACACACTGCCCAGTCATGACAAAAATTAACTTCATGGAATTCCCTTCTGTACTGTCCAATCCTGTGTGTCTTCAGTACCCTCTGTAATACTCAGACACCTCTTTGGTGCACCACGTGCTGCCAGAGGGCACATCCAGCTGCCCACCAGGCTGTGCCTCTGGATATTCACTGCCAGGAACTACTCATTCTCATTTATTTGCTCCTGCTGCTTTCCTTACACCAGGTGATTTTATTCACGCTAGGTAATGCTTGTCTTCAAAAGTTGAAATTGTTATTATTATTACACTTCTGTAGTTTGACAAATTTGTCCCACTCCTTCAAAATATTTTCTTGGCAGCAGTCATGTAAATACAGACTGCACTAGCCCTGTTAGTCTTCCATTACACCAAATATTTTAGCAACAGTACCTGTTAGGAACAGGCACACTATGAGACCATTTCTGTCACACTCCATTTTCATCTAAGAATGTGTCTAAATATTTCTTAAAAATTGTATGGCTTTTTAAATGTGATATTCAAAGCATGGTTCCATCAAGAAATTAGAGTGGTATTGGAGCACAGTGCCTAGATGCCAAGTTTTCATGCTTATTTAATATCACTGTAATTTAATGTCTCACAATCAGCACAACAGTTTTTCTCACTTGCTACTGCTGGCACATTTCAAAAAGAAGTATACTTTTTTCCAGACAATATTTTTTTCTTCTATTGTGTTATAAATATTGATCTTGAAGGTATAGTTCACAAACTGTCAATGATGTATCAATTAAAACAAAATTAATAGACCGCTTCAATGCCAATTTGACAAACTGTGAACCTAACAGCATTTCTCTGTGATATTACACAAACCTTATACAGGAGAAATAGCTGATGAATAGATATGTTACAAATGTTTGGAAGAAATAGACAGATCTTCCAAAGCTCTTGATTAAGCAAATAAGTGACATTACATCTCCAGAGGTACAAATGCTCAATTGACAATAAATGTTTTGTTTGCACACCAAATCCATGTTTTGTCATGCAGATTCCAGAATTTTCCTTGTGGCACATTAGTATTTCTCAGTGGCTCACCTCTTTCCTGAGGCTTTGGAAAGAAAGCCACTGATAACGTTACTTACACTGCAAAGCTGTTCTTTCTGAGGAGGGTGCTGTGTCTCTTCTGATGAATTATTCACAGACTCGTGTGACTAAGCGTGCAGCTGATCTGAAGTGCCATTTATGTAAGGAGTGTGGCACTAACAAAATGGCTGCCTATTTTCTCCTAAGCTACTTAATTAGAAATGTTGAAAGCATTCTTTCTGCAGATGCAGCTTATTTCTTTGTGATCAAACACAGTTAAAGGATTTGGTACTTCCCTTTGACGCTGTAAATTAGACAAATTTTTCCACGGAAAGTCTTTTAAAAATTATCACAGTACTTCTAGTCCACATGTAAATCAGGAAATGTGTGTGGAAATAAAGCATTAAAGCCATCCATTTGAATGATAGAGCTGCTATAAAATGCATAAAAATGCAAGTCATATTGATGTCATTGCTTCTTAACAGTTGATATATTAAAAATAGTGCCTAATTAGATAAAACTTTAGGAAATAGAAAGCAAAACCTACTGGACTGAAGTTGTTAAGGTTAAATTAATTTCTTAGAAGTGCCCTTGGTGGTAAGAAACCACCAACACAAAAAGTTTAAAATAGAGAAATTTTGATTATTTACAGGGTAGCTTTGTCACTTTTTCAATATTTCTAGATCTGATTTCCTTTCCTGGGAGAGGCTTAGCAGCCTGTCCCCACAAAGGTCTGTAAGGTGCTTATGTATAAACTTCTCGCCTTTCTAGGGAGTGTTCAGTTACATTGTGTGTGGTGCATCAAAACAGAACATGTATGGGTGAGGGGAGTTCCTCTGTAACCTGAAGGGTAACTTCCAAGGGGGCCAGAACTGTGCTTCCAGATTAATTTCGTAAATTGTTTTCTAATCTAAAAGCTATGGACTCAATTTTAACTGCATATTTCATAGTTTTTCACTTCCCTGTTTTTAAATCAATTTGGAATTATTTACATTCCAGTTAAAATCACAGAGGTGCCTTGGAAGTTTCAGTGGCACCATCTTTTACAGGTGATACAGATATCAGCATTGAGAGTGTTGCTGAATGTTTAGTAAATCCTGACAAGGAAAATTCCTTACAAGAACCAAGAAGAGTGTGGCAGTGAAGTACTTCTACCTCCTGAGTCCTCTGTTAAAGGCACATACACGGAAGAGATTTCAAATATTGATATTATCTTGGGTTATGATTATTACACACCAGAAACATTTTGAGTAACTGAGCTCATCATTGCTTGTAGGCATCATTGATGAAGGAATGGCTTTTATTTTGTTGAAGTTTACTAAAATCTAAGCAGACAAGGCAAAAAAATAAAACAAACTCTTCCATTGTACAGTTACAGTAATTGGGATATTCAGATATTTTTTGGCAACACAGAAATTGAGACAGAAAAGGAAAATTTTCTGGTTTCAGCTAGGTGTCTCATTCACAGAATTATCTCTGCTCTGCAAAGGAGGAGGTTTTACAGATCTATCTCTATTCAGAAGCAGTATTTCCAACTAACGAGATAACTACATTAAATACTATAAAGCACCTTAGTTCTTATATATGAAGTACATGTTAGGTCACAGACATTCATATCAAATTGGACATGAAAAAAGCTAATTCCTTTTATTTTTCAATACCCTATTGCATGGATCCTATTATCTTATTATTATTTGTTTTGAGAAAATATTAGTAATTTATCATTTGATCTTTCTCCTCATTGAATTTAAAACTGCGAACTGAAAAAACAGTCATGTCTAAATTTAAGGTCTTTACCTTAAGTCATAGGCAAAATAGAATGTTGCAATTATGCTTTGGCAAATTAAAACACATTAAACAAGCCCTGTTCCCTCCAGTTTGAACTCACTACATGTAATACAATGACACACATTAGTTTCCCCACCAGGGAGTTAACATGATGAGTTCCTGCAGGCCAGTACAACTTGTCACTTCTCACTGGCTTTCCCTTGCACAAAATTGTTTCCAGTTTTCTCTAGATGACACAACACAGTGTAAAGCTGAAGGAAGTTAGCACTTGTCAGCACAAGGGGTTTTAAGCCATTTAATTAAAAAGGGCAGAAATGTACAAATACCAAGCCAGACTCACACGTTTCTGCTTTCTGTCAAAACAGACACAATTCAGTCTGGGAGGGTGTATAACTCGGTCTAATGATGCACACGACCTACTGACAATTGCCTTTAAACGAGAAATACACTCTTTTCTTATTCTGCTGTTACTGAGCAATAGTAAACTGTGGCCATTTTCACACACACAGGTTTATCATAAATTCATTAAGACTGCATGACCCTAATCTCTGAGGCTGCAAAATCACTGAGATAATTCATATAACACACAAAATATTGATGAAGCATAACACTGAACAGCTACTTAACTTCCAAGCCTCTGGATCAGTAGTTAATCAGTATTAACATGAGATGACACAATCAGTAGAACAGTTACTGAGACTAAGCACTGGCACATTTACAGTAGTAGGCTTTGGGTTGAATCTTATGAGTTAAGCCACCTAAAAACAGTTTGAAAGTTTACATATATGTGCATGTATATGATTTTTTTAGATGGCTATAAAATGCATCATTGTTTTAAACTGCGTGAAGTGACTGACATAAATTAATGAATAGTAGAGGAATTGTTCTTGTGTAAGCAGAAAGACATACCACTATTATGTTAATATATATGTGGGTACTGGGAAAGGCAACTAATATGAAAACAAGACTCTTATACAGTTGCAGGGTTTTCAATTACAAATATTCATTCTTTTAGTTTGCCACTGAAATAACTTCCCTCCTTTAGTATCAATAGATTACTACATTTGCAAAGTGCAACAGAAATATCTTCTGACAGACTCTATGTTCATTTCTTTCCTTGAATCACTCCTCACACCATTCACTCACTACTGGCCCTAAGCATGATGCTTTTTCTCCTTAGCTGGCTGAGAGACTGTAAACCAAAATCAAAACCTTTATCACCCTTGGAGAATGTATCAGTGAAAAAAGCACTTCCATCAAGGAGTTTCCCAGTTTTAATTTCTTTTTTTTTTTTTTTTTCTAATTTCCTGAGCAACATGCAAGATTAAAGACAGTATTTTTCAGCTCTTTATTTACAGCAAACACTCATTCTTTCTTTTTGAGTCTCTATATTCTCAGGACATGCCAAAGATTCATCAACACCCCAGGAGGAAGACCTCTTCTTCATCAACAGAGCCTGACTATAGAGTAAATTTCTGTTGCAGCAGCCCTCTTGTTAGAGGGTAGAAATGAGCCCAGACACAGACTTCTTGTTTATCACAGCATGAAAAGGGCCCTGGTTTATNTCAGGGGGTTTTTGATTGTTTTTTTTTTTTTTTTTTTTTTTTTTTTTTTTTTTTTTTTTTTTTTTTTGCTAATTTCCTGAGCAACATGCAAGATTAAAGACAGTATTTTTCAGCTCTTGATTTACAGCAAACACTCATTCTTTCTTTTTGAGTCTCTATATTCTCAGGACATGCCAAAGATTCATCAACACCCCAGGAGGAAGACCTCTTCTTCATCAACAGAGCCTGACTATAGAGTAAATTTCTGTTGCAGCAGCCCTCTTGTNCAGAAACCCATATGGAAAAGAACATTTTGAATATTGAATAGATACAAGTGGCATAAAGCATCTCAGGATGCACTAGCTGTGAATTTTGTCACTTTGCCACATATCTAATTCATACCTTCTTCCCCAGCTTGAGAAAAATACTCTGAAACAATTCCCATTTGTTACATGCAATTAACAACACCAGAGCATTTTGACACCACCAGCTTTGCAAATGGCATTTAGTAATATGGCTGAACTAGAGAATGGCATGGCACTGTTCTCTGCTAAGAGAAGGATATTTTCTCCATTGAATGAACAACTGAGGAAATATTTCAAACTAGTCTCTGTGCATGAATTTGCAGCAGGAAGGAAACATCATTCATGATTTAGAAAAAGCCCAAGGAATTCAGAACTTGCTCAAAAACATACAACTGAAATGAATATTGCAGGAACAGGATATGTAATTAAGAAATCCCAGAGTAAGAATGTAACATCGTTTTCTTTCATCATTTAGCCCACCACACACTTAACCTTGGACCTTTCCACCCTTCTGCTTCCTTTCACAGAATTGAGAATGAGGATGGCTGACAGCTCACTGAGCTCTCCATCCCTTGCTGTGGAACTTGCATGTGCAAGTTCACTTGAGCTGTGAACAAAATTTTAAAAAATCTATTTGTTTATGGGAAGTTTCTCCATACTTATAGTTAGAGGCACAAGTTGTAGTTTGGAGTGTAGGTTACTATGAATAATGAATAGCTGTCCAAACCAGCTCACATGAAAATGCTGGATCTTACTATTCTTCAGGTTTAATACAGCAGTTTCCGGGATTTTGGTTTTATGGTTATGCAGTTTCTTGAATCAATACACTGTACATCTAGCCTGTCAACTGCACCTACATTTCATTTAATATTTTATTGTTTACCTGGAAAGCCTAACTGCTTCAGCTAAAAAGCAAAAGTTGCTAGTGTATTATCTTTTGTGTCATCATAGAAACAATTCTGCCCAGTTGAACACAAAAAGGCCCTTTGTCATTATCTTGTCCAGTGGGTACCATGGTGTAGCCAGCCTTTGTTGGCTTGTTATAAGAATTAACTCCAGTAAAGTCTTGAGGAAAAAAATTCATTATATGGTCAAAATGTCTCCAACAGGACAGTACCACCATCAGGAGAACAAAAGGACAACTTCAATAAAACAGAGCAAAAAAAAAAATCCCTACTTTAGACTTTCTCAAAAATGGTCTAATGGTGAGCAATTTTAAATCCATTAAAAGGACAGAAAGAAAAAAGCAAGGCCATGTATGTACTCTAAGAGCCTTAGGATTATTTCTGTATCTGTATAAATATTTTCTGATTTTTTTGTTTTCTTTTGAGAAATCCCACTAAACATACCATACATGATGATTCAGAAGATCAGAAGAAATCAATACGGAATTATTTCCTTAAGACAAACTACATATATGGCCATACCTGGCATTTCCCTTGGTGAATGGACTTTAAATGAATAACATGGATATCTTTGCTGTTAAAAAAAAAAAAAAAAATCAAAGCCAAGAAAACCTCTGTTTTTAAGTAGCAGTTATTTGCTCTTATGTCCATAGCATTTTGAACAATGGTCTCAGCCTGATGCACCATTATCTACTAGCAATGAAGCTTAAAACATTGTTAAGTGTCCTTAAGGTGTGAAAAGAACAGGATACTAAAGAAGCTGCATAAGTCTCTAAAATACCACTCTAAAGATTTAGATGTTGTAAAGATGGCTGTACATACCTCAAAAAATACAGAGTTCATTAATACACTGCAGGACCGGTCTTGTGCCAATTTGTTTCTTTTAAGAAAATAGGACCAAATATAAATTACATATCAGCCCCTTGGTTTTACTAGTTTTGTATTTCATGCCAAACTTTTGGAAATATTAATTGTATCCACTCTAAGTATTGTAATTTATAGTGGCAAAATACAACAGAAATTGCTCTCAGTCAATCAAAGACATCCTGATATCAATCAGTTTCTTATAAGATAACCATGATTTAATAGTTAATAGTGAGCACACACAACGCACATCTGAAAAACAGATTATGAATTGTATCTTAATTTACAATATTACTCAAAACACTCAATACTTAAAGATATAATTAAATATCAGTAGCATGGCCAGACTGCAGGATAATGACTTTCAAAAAAAAGGAACAATATCATTCCTAAAACAATGCAAATTTGATGTTGCAATTTACTTTGCTTTCAGCTGTAAATAAAAAAGGAAATGAAAAAAATATTTTCATAAATGTCCAATACTCATTTTAAAGAAATATTGTGCTCAGGTACACATAGAAACCATCTGATTTTATGGAAAGAAAATTTGTGTTGCATAGATGTGTGCTGACTGTTTTCCTGGTTAACACAGTAAATATTTAGGCAGCTAGAAAGAAAATTATTTCTCTCCTGTTCTTTTTAAATAAGAAGCCGGATAATAATGATAGAGAAGTACAAAACATGTTATCAGCTTTCAGTTCAAGCCTCAGGGTGATTAGGATCTATTTTTATAGTGGCTTAAAACTTAATTTTTGTGTATGTCACAAATTTCAGATGAAGCCCAGTGAGAGACTAGAGAAAGGCTATAAACAAAATACCATCCTCATCTTGAGTGTTTCTAATCTAAAATTATTATTTGTTTTTCATTTGATCTTTTGAGAAACTGGGTGTTCTGACTAATTAAAGGGAACAAGATACCTTGACACAGTTACTGAGTCCCTTCCCAAAGGATGGTTTTGCTGGTTATGATTCAATTTACAGTCCAATACATTAAGGATATCAAAACTGCTTTTATCACTGCTTCATCTTACAGTGGCAGCTCAGTTTCTGTTGAGCTGGATTGCCTGCCCTGATGGCCTAAACTAGCTCTGGCCAAGCACAGGCATGGGAAGAAATTGATGCAGACACCCCAAAGAGATCCCAGAAAAAAACAAATATGTAAAACCTAAATGAAACAATTTTTATTCCAAATGAAAGCTGATCTTTAATATAATCTAGTTCTGAAAAAGTCATATGAAAAGCAACTAGTTTGGTTCCCTTGTCCTCTTTGATTCTTTCTTAAGCTAACCACAAAGGGTTAGGTCCCCAAAAGACTTTTGTCTAAAAATTCATTCAGCCACCCAATCTTCTTGCCTTTTTACTAGAACAAAAATCCCCTTCCAGAGACTATAAATTATTCTGACCTAACAGGATATCTCACTGTACCTCAGAGCCCTTCTCTCATAAATAATATGGGATTAAATCATTCGTATGTTGAATCTTGGACTGTTCCAAAACATAAGGGAACACTTAAAGTTTTCTGTCTGTTGACTTCCACTGTACTGCCAAATTTTTGAAGACTTGTGTCAGTGCAACAATTAAATGGCACAGATGAAGCTAAAAAAAAAAAATAAAAATTCCTTGGAGATCATTCCAGCTGAGGAGCTCTCAAAGCTCTGAAATGGCATGAACTCACCTGAAAGTGAGATATCCCAGTGCCAATCTCAGCTCAAATTCCTCCAACTGATTTGTCATTCCTTGCCCTCAGGTGAGGTCAGGGCAGCTCCAAATGCTGCTGCAGGGCTGCTGTGGAGCCGTGTCTGTCCCCAGACAGGTCCCTGAGAGCAGTCCCCTGGTCTGCCCTGGCACCCTGACTGTGCTCAGCAGCTCGTTCATGGCTAATGAGGGCTGCTGTTCCCACATTATGCACTCCCCAGAAGCCGGACGAGGTTGTAAGCTTATTTTTCAGCTCAGTTTGAATACATCACTAACCTAATAAATTTCAAATCACATAATAGCAAGCTGCACTCTGGAGAGCCTACCTGGAATGGGCAACATCCCTCCAGCTAAGTGCACATACAAACTAACAGTTTGCTTTTGCTGGAAAGGACGTCTCAGCACTGCTATTGTCTATGGATTTGCTGGTAGAAGTAATTTTTTTTTTTTTTAATCTAAGAGAAAAACTAGTTAAGGAAGAAAATATATTTCTTTTAAGTGAAATTTAAAATGTCATTTCTTTTTCTATGAGCTTTCTCTGCTAACTTTAGTTCTCTCTAGCAATTTGAGCTCAGACAATTGGGGGTATGGTTTGTTTCTAAAAGCAAAGATGCTTTCCTTGGCAGGTAAGTTTTTCAAATTCTTGGAGCTTTATTGTAAACAAATTCTTACTCTCCTAGGTACATATTAATGCTTTGAGAATGCTCTGTCTCAGAGAGGGAATTGCAAGTACAGCTGCATATAAATTGTAACAGCCAGTGATAGATTTCACAAGTTGACCGTAACCAAAATTTTGCATTTTGTTGTTTTTCTAGCTCAATCATGAAAAGATAATTTTGTTCTTTAGAAATTGTGATTAGTTGATGTGTCACGTCCAATGAACTTTTAAGGGAATAGCCATGAGTTGAAGTTGCCCATGTGTTAATTCCCACAGATCAAACCAGGGGATACATTCAGATTAGACTCAGGCTGTAGAAGGACGATTAAAATCATTCCCAGTTTACAAACTGTTTAATAAACACTTCAGTTAAATCCATAGCAATGATACATCAATTAATCAAAGTAAAACAAAACAAAAATGCAGATGCCTTCCAAAACAGTAATTAAAACTGGGGTTTTTTCCTGTTTTGTTTGTTTGTGTGTGGTTGGTTTTCTAAGCAGATTTCATTTTGATGGAGCCTTTAGAAATAAACACGAAAAACAAACACATACAACTACAGAAGCAGATAGGGTGATGACGTGCTGGTCAAAAGTATATTATATGAATGCTTCAGATTATAGACATTTAGTAAATCTACATCACCTGGAATTTTGATGGATTAAAGTTCTAGTTTCAGAAAAGAATATACATCTGGCAGCACATTACACCTTTCCCAAGGAGAACACCAAATATGATATTGTAGGAGAAATGAAAAGCCTGCAGAGACTGACAATTTTTATAATGAAATATCAGTTATCCCATTATTAGGGTAATTAGGTTAAATGAACTGGACGAAGATGCTGATACTGAAATCTTAGACTTCCATTTTATATGTGTTCAGGGAACAGCCAAATAGAGTGACAGGAAAAAAAGTTTCTGGTTAAGGCTCCAGACTTGGTTCAAAATGGTGTGGAGAAAAGGTATAGTGCTGCAGTAATTAAGCATCCTCTAATGTAGCTTCTTTGTGGGTGCAGCAACCTCCCAAAATAAGCTTAAAAATGTTTTCCTCTCCAAAGGAAAGCTACCTGAAAACACTAAGATTTGTTGGTATTAAACTTAGGTATCAAATCTTTGCAAGGTGGTGGATACAGCTGGAAGGTACTGTTGTGGAAGTCTGGAATAAATACATTCAGGTAAGACTTGAGAAAGGTCAAAATAAACCCAGGAGGATTCTTTTTTTCATGTAGCTGAAAACTCTTCCTTCTTACTTCACCATATGGAAGTTTATTCAGTAGAGCAGACTAAGTGCAAATCTAATTGCTAAAGAATTAAAGAGAAAAATATAGAAAACTCCAGAAATAGACACTTAATAAGGAATTAAATACATGTTTCTCTACCTTTTCTGAGGAAGCAGTAAGCCAGAACTAGGTGCAAAGCATAACATTTTAAAAAAATTACATCACTAATTTTTTTTGCTCTGATGTAATTTGAAATGATTCACGGAATGGTAACTCTTCTATAAAACTCCATTCCTTGCTAAATTGTTCAAAATGTATTTTTGTATATCCACTAGTAAGTTAAGCTGTTGTTCAAATTGTGAAGGACCCTACTCACAATGAAAATGGGTAAGACCTTTAGATAAAGCAAGTGTCATAAGCAACGAGGTGCTCTGTCTTATCATTTCACCTACACAACACGTATTTTGGAGTCAGATTTTTTTTCAATTAACACAACTGAAAGCTCAAAATTTTCTGTTCTAATCAAAGATCTTGAAACTTTGAATTAACTGCCTGCAAAGCTTGGCAACTTCACCAATCCTGAACCAGAGGTCCATTAATTTAGTGAAGAATGTTATCTCTCTGCCCTTACTGCAAAATCTAGCTCATTAGAGAAGCCTTTACTCAGGAAGGAAAAGACCAGGCAAGAAAAAACAAATAGTGCATCCCTAGAAGAAATGTGAAAATTAACACTAATCCAAGAATAAAATATCCACACAATGGCAAATGTAGTTGTCCCCCTTTCAGTTTTCATCCCAATTTGCAGGTCAGGAATCAGAGAGAAAGAGCTAGCACTGTATCACAAACCATAACCCGTCCCATAAATCAAAACTTCTCCTAAGCAGTGACAAAAAGCCTCCTCCACCTTACCTGTGTCAATACTGCCTATAGACTACTGAAGCTAGGAGCTTCTAGGTGCTTCCTTGCACCATGGAAATCTGTCACAATAATCACCAGGAAAAGAGCCATTTCAGAGGAACCAGACATCTCTGATGTCCCTGGGATCCCTGCATCTTCTCCCCCCTCTCTCTGGGTAAGGAGAGAAGGAAAGGGAACAGTAGACTTTCACTTCTACCTCTTAATTTCAATTTACCCCATACATGGTTAGGATTATTGCAAAAAGTTTATTTTAGTTTATGACAAACCTGTTTTAAAATGCAGTACTATGGCTTACTTAAGAATCAAAAGAATACAATACAGTATTATAGTGAAAGCAAGACGTCAAAATCCACACATAGCTCACAGCCCTGAGCCATTCACAAATCTCACTTTAATGGAAACAACTGCTTTTGGAACTCTCAAATGCTTCCCTTCCTTGGGAAATAAAAGCTCATTTTGAAAACTAAGTTAGTGCCAGACACATCACCTTTTACAATATGCATCGTACCCTAAACCTCTGAGTGCTGAAAAGCAGCATGAGACACACACAGAGGACCCCTCTTGTACAACTCAGTCATCTCCTATTTCTATAGGGAAACAAACCAAAAGCCATTATT
Source organism: Rhadina sibilatrix (assembly GCA_013400275.1). Classification (NCBI taxonomy): domain Eukaryota; kingdom Metazoa; phylum Chordata; class Aves; order Passeriformes; family Phylloscopidae; genus Rhadina; species Rhadina sibilatrix. The sequence goes on from VWYO01011320.1 coordinate 36,635, forward strand.
CTGCTGAAGCTGTCTAGGGTGCTCAGTTCATGATGAATCGCTGACTAATTTCTTTGGAAGATGGAATAATTTCTTTTAGCACTGACTGAAAGTGTACCAGTGTACTTTGGACTGATACAAATGAGGACCAGGGATTAATTCTGTTTTGCCAAGTTTTTCTTCTACTCATCGCCAGAAAAGGTTTGCTAAAAAAACCCTAATGACATCTTAAAATCTGTGAATTACTAATCATTGATTTAGAGGTGTTTCATTTACTGCTCTCAGAGGTTCATGAGTGGTTGCATGAGGAATGGTGTTACCACATTGCAAAATTTCCACAGAGTTCCTTTCACTTGGAACTTCACTACTTACACTGAATAAATTCACTTCATAGAAGCAGAGAAAGGAATACAAAACAATTTGGATCTTGCAAATAGTTTTCCAACATTGAAAGAAATGGAAATTTCCATGCAGCTTGCATGGAGGAGAAATTACATAGTAATTAGATATTTTGCAGAATATGGAGGTGAAAAAAGAATGGGGAAAACTCAGGGAACTAAATTAATATTTTAAAAATAACGAGGACTGACAGCAAAATGAAGGGAAGGCATTTAGTCCCTCTTAGCTGTGAAAACTTAAGACAAAGTGACAGAACAGTGAAGTGCTGGCCTAAGGGTATGAGAGAAAGTTTCAAAGATTAAGTTGTTTGCTTTGCAGCAGATTTCAACTCTGAGTTTGCAGTGCTGGCACTGGATTACCAGCGCCCTGCTTGCTGTAGAGCTTGGGGTGCTCAGCCCCACTCCTCCTTCCCACTGTGGCCACTTACTGCAGCTCCCACAGGAATGGAGCAAGAGCTGCTTGCTGGAGAGGGTCTGCACTGGCCATGGCAGGACTTGGTGAACCAGTGCCAGGCACTGGGATTACTGCTAACAGGCTACAGCCACGATTTCCTCATTTGCACAAAGAGTTATGGAATAAATCCCAGCACCTCAGTAACCAGTGTGAAGAAACTGCTCTAGCAAGCACAAGGCCTTTTTTGTCCTTTCCAACCTAACCAGCTCTGCTTGCTACAAATATTTATCACAAATCAATCTAGAGCAAACGCATTTTCCTTTTTCAATTTCTTCAACTTCTTGAAATAGGAATTTAATCAAAAGAATAATTGTATGAATCCTCAAAAGGCAAGAAATTTTTGAACTTCACTGCACCATGCGAGTAAGATTAATTTCCTACTATTGATCTTTTAAGAGCTCTTTCAATAATGCTACAAATTATATGTTAATAGAAAGTTCAAATGTCCATTATATGTCTGGAAAATTTGTGATAATAAAGATGGGTAAGAGGAATATGGTCTAAAAGCACTTAAATAGAAGCCTGGTCATTCTATTTTGAAAGATATGTTTTTTTCCTAAGCTTCATCAATAAACCACTGAAAAATCAAAGAAAAATCAAATAACAGCAATTTAATAACTCTAGAAATTAATAATAATAATAGTAATAACAATAATAAAAATAATAAAAGATTTGTTTCCAGATATTTCTTGCCACAGATTTTGGGAAAAGTCACTGTCACATTCAAACCCTGATAAAGAGTAAAGAGAAACCATATGAAAGGCATCCACTCCCCAAGTTCCTTTTTTAGCTCTGGTTCCATACAGTCATATTATACCCAGACAAAATATACAATTCACTCTACTTAAGGTACTTATTCATGAGCACACTCAGCCAGATGGGAAAAAAATTCATATCTGAAAGTAGGTAGGGAAGTTTAAGTACTTTCTTGAGGGACAGGGAAAGGTGAAGAAGAGGGAAGAGTAAGATAAATTTGAGAACTTCAAAATAAATTTTAAAGGCACTACATTTTAATCCTTGAAACTGCAGTTTTTCAAATTTCACTGAAATTCCTGGCCAAACGCTATTCTCACTTTCAGTACTTGGTAGCACTTAGACTGGAGCTCTAAATAATTAAATACTTGAGATTGTGCATGAGAAATTAGTTTTACCTGTATTTGCTACTAGTTTTTCTATGCAAATAATGGTATTTGATTTTTTTTTCAGAGCATCTCCATACAGGTAGTCAGGAAGAATTTAAGTAGAATACCTACAAAAGAGTGAAAAATTATCTTCATCAATCTGCCAGAAAAGGGAAATTGGAATTGTTACAGGTTAAAATTTTATGCAGGTTTTATTAGACTCCGCAGAAGCTTCTCAATAAAAGATTGCTTTCCATCTACAATGGCTGGGGACACAATCCAGAAGGTGAAGCTATCATTCAGCTCTTATTGGCATTTTACATATTCAGGCTGTCTTTTACTGTTTGGTCACAGAGTCAGATAGGAGTGTGTGCATAAATGAGCAGCTTTGGAAAGCAAAGCTGCATTCTCTCCATAGTCCCTGAAGGGCATATTGCGTCAGGAAGAGAACCTTGGTCAGTCTCCATTTGCTTCATAATATTTGAGCCACATGGAGTGAAAATCTATCCCCAGTCAGACAGCAATTGAAAGGCAATTTCTAATTCTTATTACAACCTCCTTCAAGCACCTGATGAAAGATTGTTTTTATTGCAAATCATATCCCCAGCAATATCATGTTTGCAATGTATAGTAAGTTAAGCATGGTTAAGAACACTGAGAATCATGCACTGCCTTTAAAATCTTTGCACTATCTTTTAATTTCTAATCACTTTCCAATACTCAGATTAAATCATACCTTTACTAGCTTTAGTTCAATTATTAAAATTATGAATGCAAAAGGAAGGATGTTTATTTCAAATCTGACTGTGCAATCTCAAGTATCATTTTAACAAAATCAGCTAGGTCATTAAGTCTTTATTCCCTGGAATTTTCCATCAATTGAGCCCATAATGTTTTAGTCCTCCCCTAAAACACTTAAGATCTGGATATCTTTTAGCAGTGAACATTTATTGCTCTACAGATGGACAATGGCTAATGCAAGCATCCTGTAAATGCATTATTACTCATGGATATGAGCTTAGCTTTTTAATTGGTGTACCTCTCCTCTCCCATCTGCCTGCCTGCCTTTGCTTTTTCCACACAGATAGAAAAACAGTTTTTATTTAATTATATATTTTATTGTTTTACTGACACTTTCCCATGTCATCCTCTAAAAATAGGAACGAACAATAACACTCTCTTTACGGGCTTTTGGACACCTCATTTACTCAAAGCCTAATTTGCTGCAGTTTGTTGAAGTCCATGAAAATAAGACATTTTGTTAAGCTAATCAAGTGCCCATCTGCTCCCTGCTTCAAGAATAATTTATTCTTCTTAGCTAGATAAACTTCTTGTTTATTTCTTAAACCTTCAGATTAACATATTAATTGCATAATTGCTGAACTTCTACAGGGCTTAATTCTGCCAGAGAAATGAGAGACTCACTAGGAGTGAGTTGATATATTTCAGAGATTTTCAGGCCTCATGCAGGGACCTGTATAAAGGGACAAGTTTAATTTTAACAGATTAATTAATTAATTTGGAAGGCTTTGCAGATTGCTGTTATGCCGTTCTGTTCCAACTTAACTGACACTTCCCAATGGTCAGTATATCCTGTATTTCAGGATTCAAAGAGGTAGGGCAAGCTCCCTCCTATTACCTGAGATCTCTTCTATGGACCTGGTCTCATATTTACTGATTTCCATGAAAACACAAAGAAAAAGACAAAACTGGCTTGAAGCAAACAGAGTACAAGAGAAAATGTTCTGATATTTAATAGTGTCTCCATTCCCATACAAATCAGTACCCTCAATATATTACCTGTGCATTATTAAAGAACTTCCTTTAAAATCCTTGGCTTTTTCAAATATTTCAGTGAATAATTTTAGAGGCTGATTACTTTGATGGGGAAATAAATTCTTTATTGCTGCCTGGTAAAAGTTGAGTTTTGCAAGGTATTGATAAAATTCAGCTTTTCAACGTTAAAAAAAAAAGTGATAGCGCCCATCAATTTTCCATGTCCCTAACCAGAGCTTTATATTATGAAAATAAATAGATGCATTGAATATAGGCAATAATATGTATAAATCATATATTAAAATATACTTTATACAAAATATATTAAATATGAGATATTAATATCCAAAGCCTATTTCAAAGGAAAGCACATTTCTCAGTGACCATGCCTAAAAATATATTAGATTTTATTTAAGTTGATTTGGTTTTTAAGTTGAAACATTTTTTTAATATTAATGTTTAATGCATGAAACAAGTGTCAACAGTACATTTGATTTTGGTATTTCCCTTCTGTTCCTCCTTTAACCTGGAGATATTACTAATTGAACGTGATTCTTGGAAGAAGAATCTAGAGGAACCACTGAGGTTTCCAGTATTTTGGGTAGTCATGGCAAAAAGAAGCAAGTGACAAATAAATGAGAAAGGTTAGGAAACCTCAGAACAAGTTTAAACACCCTGCTTTTCCTCTACTTTTTTTCTCCCCAGCCACAGCTCTTTCTGAGACCCCACAATTAGACATTCAGGCTGCTGCACCATTCACTAGCTAGGTACAACATTTACATTTAATTTTCTCTTATCAGAATCAGACTAAATAATTACTTCTGTGTGTCTGGTTCTGGTTGCAAAGAGCTTGGTCTCACTGTAAGCTGGCTGATGTAACTGCCTGTGCACTGGGGTCCTGTGGAGAGGTTTTAGAAAGCCTTTCCTAAGTGATTTAGAAGCCCCAGTCTGTGAATTAAGAATTTTAACTGGTATTCATGTAAATATTTTTCTTCCTGGAAATTAAACACTGAAAGGAAGAAAGAAAGGGTTTGGGGGTTTTAATTCAATCATCACTCAATTTTTGAGTACTGATATAATGGAATAAAATGTTCCATCTTCTGTTTGGGTTAGAATTCTAAGCATCCCTAATAAATAGTCTTTTTAATTTCTTATTCAAGATACTATTCTACAAGGACTAAACTACATGCTGTACTTCATAAGATAAAGAAGCTCCAGTAAAGACACTGATTAATAGAGAGCTAAAGTCTGAGGGAAAATCCTGGTATCCTGGAAAATGAACATTAGGTTCATATTAAGACTCTTCTGCCAGAATCCCCAACTTCAATGTACAGGTTTATATAACACCTTTAAATTAAATATTCAATATCCAGCCTGAGAGCTGCATATCAATGCTGGAAATCCATCAAACATCACCTCAATGTCCTGAAAGCCCATGACTCAAAGATAGTTGGAGAATAAACTTAGAACAAAAGGGAATTTTCTGTGGAGTATCTAACAGCTCTGTAGCACCAGTGATATTGCACAAGGTGTAAATATCTGCAACCAATACCAAATGGTTTGTACTGCCAGGAGCTGGAGGAACGTAAAGAAAGGAACTAGACAAATCCTTCCTCTGTAGCACTCCACCAAGAACAGAAAGTTACTGAGAAGAGTAGAAAAGTGTTTAGAGAGTCTGACATGCAATTGTCTTCAGAAATGAGTAGTGAGCATTTCTGCAGACATTTGTGACAGATCCTACTTGTTTGCCAGTGAAAGAATTCATCAATATTAAATAAAACTCAGCACAATGACACCCATTTAAGCTAATTCTGAAAGCAATCCTAGTCTGTATCTACATTCATAGCTTTGAAAGAAATTCCTAAGAAAAAGCTTCCTTTTAATGACAAATAGTGAAAAATATATATACTACACACCCATCTGCAGCATAAATGTAGATAACTGGAAGGGATTTTTAAACAGGCATTTTTAAAATTTAACAGTGTCTGATTTGCAAAGCCATATAAAAAGGTCAGAAATAATGAGTGTCTCACAATAAAATCATGCAGATTATGTGACACAGACTGTCTTGTTACAAGTTTTATTAGCAGCTGACCATTATTATTCTGCAGAAAGAGCCATGTATTCAAATGCACCTCCTTGTCAGATAAAATGTGTTGCTAGGTTGTAAAGCAGGGCAACGAATAAACAAAAAAAGAATGAGCAGATACCTGGCTTCCAAAGAATGGCTCTGTGGGATACAAAGAAGCAAAACATGGAGATGAAATGAATTGGAACTGAATCTATTTGCATTACAGATTGAACACGGTGGGAAGGCGAGCAACACTTGACTGAACGATAGTGAAGTTAAATATCCCAGCAATAGTTTTATGTTCCAGAAATGAGCTTTCATTGTTGTTAACACTTCAACTATACTTTTTTCACCGAAACTTGTGAAAAAAGAAAAATCTTGGTTTGCATCTCTGTTTTCCAGTCATGGTAGTTTTAAGTATGCTCAAGTGCTATAGCAAAGTTAAGAGATCCTATGGCTTTTCAATTACAGAATTCCTTTGAAATTTTTTTGAACAGATCCAATATTGTGCTCTCACTTTCTCTACTAAATCTCTTCTTTTCAAAGCCTATACTTATGGAGAATCAATTCACACTTGTACAAAGAAACACCTAACAAGAAAAAGTTTAAAAAGGTCCAGTTTGTTTAAAGGCTATATTATTTGCACAGACTTAGAAGAATGGAAAAATAATATTCAATCTTAAAAATAAATAGTAATTTATAACTAACATAGCATTCTGGAAAAGAATAAAATTTCCTATTTGTTTGGCAATGTCATGCCATATTTTATTTAAGGTGTGTCTTCTGTTCTGGTTCTGCATTACTCCTGACATAAAATATGCTCATCTTAGCGGTGATGAGAATTTTAAGCCCATCTGGGAGACTGAAACTGTTGGAAATGTGACATTGAATTCAACATGTGACATTGAATTCAACATGTGCAGGTGAAATGTGAAATTCACCTTTCCTCAGAAGACATATGGAAGACATTTTTCCATCTTTCACCCCAAAGGATATCTATGTAGCACCTAAATGCTGTATGACCTTACTTCTGTAAGAGAGAAATTTCCCTGAAGGAAAGATCTGTTGAATAAGGATGCCATTTGTTTACAGGCTTACCAGGAAAAAAACTAAATCCGGAGAAACCAACTGTCCCCTGATATTTTGAGTATTTCATGTTTGACATCATTCCTGGTACAGCACCACCTACCTCATTTGGCATCTATAAATGTGAGAAAATGTACAAAAAATCATCCTAATTCGGAGTACAGGAAACAAACATGAGGGAATAAAATCCAGAGCTCTTTATCTACTCTGTGGACTAACCCTACAACTAATATCTCAAAAACAGAGCACACATTTGGTACCACAGGAAAAAGCTTTCTGGAAAATTTGATCAGTCTGCAAACCCAGGATTTTCATGGGAGTGGGCCAAGTCACCTCAGACATATGGTAATTAAAATCCACGGTAATTCCAAATTTCAGTATCACACATGAAAAGAAACAAAACAGATATTTCATAGAGATTTATAGATCCAAAAATCAAGCCAGAAAAAGAATGGATTTTACATGAAACTGACATGGGAGAATGATAAAGTCTTAATGGACAAATAAAGGAAGTTCAATTAATTCAAATGCTGTTACAATGTGCACTCAGCTAAGGAAGTATTTGAAATTTTATGAGGTCTTAAATAGAACCAAGTTTTACTCTAATGCCCAGTAGCAGTTGTCTCTCATCCTCTACAAATTTAATACTTTGTAAGGAAGGACAACGTTTCTCATGAGGCCAGTCCAAGTACGGGTAATGACTTGCTTAGGAAATTAACAATCACCTGCCTTGGGTGCAATGCAAATTCACTGACCACAATTTCCCTGGCAAATATGTCAAAGTAAAGGTTTTATGAACAAAAATCAATTACTTGAAGACATAACCTCAAAACAAAGATACGCCACTTGATTTGCTGCTTCCTCTTAGAGAAAAGGATCGAAGTGTTATGACAACCATAAAATAGCACATAACATACCCTGAAAGCTGCTCAAGTGCCCTGCTGGGAAGTGACATACACACGTGTCATGTTCCACACAAGCAGTAAAAAAATACTGAACAATTCATGTGACTGATCAAAACAACATGATTGTGTATTACAATTTCAAAATTACTGTTAATTAGGGAGAAAATTACATTTGCTATCTTCACCAGATGATGTACGTCCAACTCAACTATGCAGCTCACAATTCATCCTGGTATGGAGAAAAATGAACATTAGGTTGATATTAAGACTCTTTTGCCAGAATCCCTAACTTCAATGTACAGGTTTATATAACACCTTTAAATTAAATATTCAATATCCAGCCTGAGAGCTGCATATCAATGCTGGAAATCCATCAAACATCACCTCAATGTCCTGAAAGCCCATGACTCAAAAATACGAACTTAGAAGAGAAGAATGAAGAGAATGAACTTAGAGCAAAAGGGAATTTTCTGTGGAGTATCTAACAGCTCTGTAGCACCAGTGATATTGCACAAAGGTGTAAATATCTACAACCAATAACAAATGGTTTGTACTGCCTGGAGCTGGAGGAATGTAAAGAAAGGAACTACACAAATCCTTCCTCCGTAGCACTCCACCAAGAACAGAACAACTTACTGAGAAGAGTAGAAAAGTGTTTAGCAGGTTTCTGACATTCAATTGTCTTCAGAAATGAGTAGTGAACATTTCTGTAGATTTCTCATGTTGTAATATATCCCAGAAGATTAGTTTGCCATAATTACACATATGCTGAGTGTGAGGGATAAGATGGGTGCACTCTTCATAGCTGCTGAAACACAAAGCACCCAAGGTCAGATGTTGACATGTAAATTTTAACTGAGGAGTACGAATGCTTGTGGAAAAAGCATTTTCAGCAGTGCAACAACAGCTGAAAATATCCACATTGTTGTCTTTTTAAAAAATATTTTACTTATTTAAAATGTGGAATTTCCAAGTCCATCATCATTAAGTTTCCATTTGCACAGCATTCTGCCCAATGTTTCTATTTCTTTTTAATGCACCTCTATATTGGGCTGAAACAAAGTTCTACAGGAGCGTCCAATTTCTTTCAATTATCTGCAGTATGATGCCAGATTTGTTATGTGCCACCTCATTCCATTTACTGCTATTTACTGTCCTCCAGCTGTCAGCATCAATGTTTATTTTCTACCTGCTTGTTGCCAAGTTGCATTTCTAGAGTTGTTATGTATCTACATTTCACCCACACTGCTCTTTTCATCATTATTTGTATCACCATCTATAAACATGAAATCCAACCTTCAAATGTCAGGGAGTTATCCATAAAAGGGTACCCAAATCACTAAATGAAGGGGGTTCCACTCATCTCTTCAAACAGATTTAATTTAGTTTGAAGAGTCATGCAAATAATATCCAAGTACACACTGAAATTAACATGCAGAAGAAAACATTTAGTTTGTTCCCTCAACTAGGCGACAGCAGTAAACATGATTGTCACCAACAGTATGTTGTTTTGTCCCTCTCTTTCCTCCAAGAGAGTTGAACTTGTAGTATTCCCAAAATAAACAACCACTCAAAACCTACTGTCATAATATTTACTTGTTTTACACTTTAAAACATCAGCATGCCACGCTTAGGGTACTGAAAGCAATTCAGAACATTAAACAATAACAAATCACCACTTCCTTCAAGCAAAAACCAAAAAATAATAATCCATTAACAAAAACATAATTTCCATGTGTTCTGTTGCAAATTGCACTCAGACAACAGAGGTGAGAAAGCCTCACAGAGCTCAAATTTTGCCTCCTACCTGTTTCACTGAGGCTTGAAATTTATCTTGGATTAATTAAACATTAAAGCAACCAAAGTAACCCAGGCCTTGAGCCTCATTCAAAAATAAACACGACTACTCTAAAGTATCCTTGCACTGGTGCATTGCACAGTTGTAAGCCTGGGGCACTGGATTGGAGAACACAACAGGATAGAATTGCAGGTAACATTTCTTGCAGGAACTGGCAGCATGGAAAAAAGCAGACATGGTTCTGGACAAACAAGGCCTCTCTCCTGTGTGAGACCAACTCAAATGATCTTTCACAATTGAAAGAAATCTTTTTCTTTCCTTAATACGTGTCAACATTTATTAAGACATCATTTCCATCAGCAGTGTTTGAATTGCCTGTGTCTGACACGTTAATATATCTGTAAAGGTCAGAGCAACACCAGGCCCAGAGCAGGCCTGGCTAGCAAGGGGGATTTCTTGTACACAGGAACACAAAAAACACAATCAGACTGTTTCATTTTGGCATGCATGACAACAGCAGGTTCTGTACTAGTTTTGGGAACAGAATTCTTTATCAACACAATAATTCATTAACTTCAATTCATATTTGAAGAGATTGTGTCTATTTGACCCCAGGGTTACATTGCTGCAGGAGTCTGCTATCCATGCAGCTTGGGAATATCTATGAGAACTGATGTAATAAAGGAGAGGGGAAAAAGGACTGAAAAATGCAGGATGAAAATACCTGGACCAAATAAAATTAATCAATGCATTTTTTTCTTGGTCTTCTCGTATTAGAAGTATCACCTCACTGTTCTGATAGCATACACTTTTAACACTACTACTACAGATTCCATAACTCTGGAGAAAGAAAATACATTTTTGATTCAGAACTTAAACTATTAAACTATGCCTAAGTAGGCATATTTTTTCCCCTACTTTCAGACCTTCATTATTATCCCCATAATAAACATTTCTTCCAAACATAAGATTGCTGGTTTGTTCGAGATAGCCAGTATGGTAAGAAAATTTTTCTGACACAATATATCAATAAAAACCTGATATTGCAGCAGATTTAAACTATCTCTGTCTACTTCAGTTTTAAGGTGACCCTGTTAGACTAATTTCATTTTAAAGAAGCAGTGACATTCTTATGGCAAAACTTGTGAGCAACAGTTTAATGTAGCCAATAGCCACACGAAGGGAAAATTCAAAATATTCTGATGTGGTGCTAGCACTCCTGAAAGCACTGCAGACAGTCTTCTGATTATGCATCACTGCTCCTGTGAGAGAATACTGCTCCTAGATTCTATGAAAATTAATGTTCTAAAGCCTTTATAGGCCACTTGATAAGGTAAACTACAGAAACATAGTGAGAAGTTTATCATATTCATCATAACAGATGCACTTATTTGTACTGTTAAGGAATATAATATGGATTTTATAGCACTTCTGTAATTTTGGCATTTCTCCTCCCTGGAGCACCTGTTAATGTTTTAATTGTCTAATTTGGAAGTTATATTGATTAATAGTTGCTGTCTTGCCTCTGTAAAAGGACAAGTTTGCCTGACTGTAATCCAACAGTGAAGGCAAGTGATGCTTTTATACACAATAAACCTGGCTTCAATCCTGAAACACCTCTGTCAGTGTACTAGGACCACAAAGTACACATAAGCAAAGGTTTAATATTATGCTACAGTACTTTAGAGAGCACAATTTCATCAGCTTTGAGACAATGTTTAATCCTATGTTCTAATTATGACCTTAACCCCAACAATTCGAGAACAATGGGGCCCAGAGAGCTCTGCAAGGTGCTGTCACTTCCCCACACTGGATGACAGTAAATTTTCTCCATTGCAGTCTTTGGCAGGCTGTAAAACGGGGATAGATGGTGCTTACACAGCACTTAAATTTTCAGTCACAGTTATCAAAGTATTTATATACCTGCCACAAAATGTGATTGCAAAGAGAAGGAAAAAGAAAGCAGGAAAAGTTGATAGACATTAATACATAACATGAAGATTATCAGAGAATAGATTTTATTTGATGGATATGATACTGTTTTAGATTTGGAAACTGAGCTCATTGTATTATCATAAAATATAAGCTGAAAGATATGTACCCAGATTTGTCTCACACTTGATTTACACAAAAGAACAGTTTCTCATGTGGAAATACTACAGTTGTCAATTTTGTTGTTATTTATTTGAGTGTTTCTTAAGATTATATTATTAATATTGTCTTTTATTATGTGTTTTATCTGAACTAAAACATGTGACTGAATCAATAGATTCATCATATGCTTTTCTTGGACAGCATTCTTTTCATATTCATAATTTCCCTTTAGGAGTGGACACAGCTGATCATCATCATTATTATTAACTATTGGGGGATCTTTATATAGAGAAGCACTTTGCTCAGAAAGTGATTCTTAAAATGCCCAAAACAATGCATCACCTTCAGGGTAACTGTATTTGTTATTGCAAGAGGGACTGTTCCATCCAGGGAAGTCTCAACTTTTACACATTTCTGACTCCTCTGTGACTTTACTAGACTTACAAACCAGCTGAAATTTCAACTGAGTGCTGAAATTCCTCCCTAAGGTCCCATAGAGTTTGGCCAATACGTGCTCAAATTTAATAGCAGATATTGTCTCCTGTCACTGAGCAACCAAGCTATTGCCCCACACATTCACTTAAGTCTGCTGCTCCTCAAAAAAAAAACCAAAACAAAACAAAAAACAAAACAAACAAACAAACAAACCAAAAACACCCCACCAACCAAAAACTAAAAAAAACCAAGCAAATCCAAAAAACAGCAATTGTAGAAACAAAGTGTCTTTTATACTATAATAGTGTTCTCCTAAAGGAAAAATAAGGAACCAAACCTGAACATGCCAAGATGATGATTTATCTTGTATAGAAGGTAGAATTCCATGGGGCAAATAAAGATTTCCTGTAGTACATTACATAAATTAAATAACACTTTAAACATCATCACCACTCAAAAACAAAGAAACAAAGCAAATTTTGTCATTTGATTGGGCCCTCAAGTGTATGAAAACAGAATGGTTTCAGCCTATAAGATATGACAAATAAGACATCTTCCCAAACATTACATGTTCTTTAGTAATAGCACAAATATTTTCATTAATCCTTCCTTTTACTCCTAAGTTTGCTACCAAAATTTTCCAAGCTTGAGGGTTTGAGTGCAATCTTTCCATTTTGGAACAGATACCTTGATGAGGGTGAACATCCCTCAATTATATATCCAAGTTGCAAGAAATGACAGTTTAAAGACAATACTGATTTTTCCAAACTTCTTTGATAGCAAGACTGAAGTGAAGAATTTGAGGTCAGTCTCCCACACTGCATTCCCCCCTGGAAGTTATCCTTTCAAAGAAGAAATAGAATATTAAAGTACAAAGAAAAATACTTTTAGTAGAGTAACCCAAGATCACCTACACTGTTGTAATAACTCATTTTACATTTCACACCTTTCTGCTATGCAGGTTCAGTCCTAGCACAGTTGTGTGCTCTATTTCAGAGTGTCAGAGGGCTGGCTCTGTACTGCACAGTGAGGGGATGTGTGCCATGTCCATTTCCAGGGATGTGGCATTCTGCCTGCTGGGGACCACAGGGGGGCCTGCAAACAAATGCAGAACTCAAGCCTTCAGGAGATATCTCAGTGAATCACATTACATGGAAAGGGCTTATTCAAAATTTGAATACTCTAAAAAATTCAGCATCCATTTAGGGAAAAGACCAGAGTGAATTTGCAGATTCTGAGAGACCATAACAGATTCAATCCAGACCTTGTCTGTATAGAAAGAAAAAAATCTAGAGGTCACTCCATCCAATAGAAAAAGAGACCATAAGCATGTTATTTTACATGTAAACTAATGACAATCTATTTTTTTTTTTGAGGGGGTGGGGGGGAGAGGAGTGGTTCCCTGAAAGATGTGTGTACTTCTGTGTAATAAAACCTGAGTTTGAAGAGCTTTGAAACTCCTCCGTTGTCAGCCTCCGGTGCTCTGATATAAACTGTGGAAAACTCAATAATCACAGATATTTGCATATGCACAACTCTATACCTCTCTGCAAGTGAACTTTTCCTGTCGTACTCAGCCCATACATTGCCTTCCACATGCAAATCAGATCTATAACTTTCTAAAGATTTTTCCATTTCCTGTTCTCACAACAGATGACATGAGAAATTAGTTCCATGGCAGATGAGCACCCTGGCAGCACTTTGATTTGTCACAATAAATAAGACTCCTGTAGAGCCTAATATATTAAGTAGATGTCAGTACTGACAAAAAGAGTTAAAGAGCTCCCTCCAGAACAGTAGAGAGTATTTGCATGTTTGTACACCTTTTTGCCAGTACAGAGTTTTTTCAAGCTTCCTAATGGGGATTTGAATCAGTTAATATTTTCTGGCAGAAGAGGTGAAGTCATTACATTGTTGATTTTAAAAATTAATTTAACAAGGAATGGCAAACAAGTATTAGGGTGTATATGTTGACTTTAATATGCTTAGGATTGCATTGGAATGATTGGGAAAAAATATACCTTCCATCCATACAAAGTTAAACTACTTCCCCTCATCCTGACCTATCCCTTTCCCATTGGGTCATGTGGGTTATTCTTTAATTTTTATTTATTTCCACATGTTTGTATATGCTACAACATTGTTTTTGAAGTGAAAGGTGATTTTGGAATCCTTTGTCATCCTGACGAAGACTGCACTTGCAGGAATTAACAGATCACTACAGTCAAAAAGCACTTTTCAAGAACGGAAAGAGATCATCTGCTAAGTATTGTTCTGAAATTCCCAATATGTTTTCCTGAATTATAGAGCTCTTTGAATTTGTCGTTCAACTACTTCCAAGAAAGGCATCTAACTGATAGTTCTTCTGCAGTTTTCATAAAGTATTTGCATTTCTAGGGTTGGACCTCAATGGTCTATGTTGAAATCAACCACATTTAAATTAAACAAACCAAAAAAAATGAACATTAAATTAATTTAAAATTAAATTAATTTTAAAAAGGTTACAGTATTAAGCAATAGATCATCCAGAAGAAGAAAGCTTCATCCTAAAGCTCACTGAAAGATTTGAAATAGTCTGAGATCTTTGCATCACTCTGGATTTGCATAACTTCTTATATACAATATGATTAGTAGCTGATGATTAAGAAAAAGACATTTCAGGGCTCTTGTATTCTTTTGGTTTCTATTTACATGAATAGAAATAAGTACTGCTGCCTAATGCAGCTGCTTCTAACAGCATCTTACTATTGTCACAGATCACAAAGCATATTTAAGTAAAGTAAGGCAAGTCCTACCCAGAAACTGTTCTAATAAATCACTGAAATAATCAGAAGAGTAAAATTGGTCTAATGTTTTTAAAACAACTTCATTTGGAGAGAAACATTTAACTTCGTTGATGGGTAAGAACCTTCATGAGAAATTAGCAGCATGACTCTGTAAGACATTGACTGAAAGGGAATTTACTATTATTCCACTGGAAAATTCTTGAAAAAGAAACAATCAAAATGTATTTATTTAAATGAAAATTCTTCTTGGAAAAAAATGTTGTTCTGATGAAATGCAGGACTTTTGTCCAATGAATTTGACTTTGAGATCTTTGCAAATAAACTTCTTTTCCACCTCAACTCAGGTTTCTTTTTTTGCTTTGCTTTCCCCTTCACTGCACATGTTAAGCAAAACACAGCTCTGAATTCACGTGCAGCTCTATTTCTATACAGATTTAACACACTAATCACTTACAATCATTCCACTGAGATAATTTCAGAAAATGCTCTAGGCATATAAGGACTATGACTGTGAATGCAGTGAAAAAAATCAAAGTTAGGAAAACCAGGTTTCTTAGCCATCATACTAAAAGAGTTCTCAGACAACAGAAACAAGACAGCTGACATAAACTGATGGTGCTTTGCTCACTCCCAAGCCAGCTGTGTTGATTTGTTTGTGCTGAGCTTCTGACCCCTTGTTTCACCAGTGAATAAAATATTACAGCTATTTCTGCCATCCTGATAAGACAAGATTCCAGTCAAGTTACACTCCACTAATTGAATGCCATCCATGCACAGATAAACGAAGCCGTCATCAGGCCCTCACAATAAAATGACAATAAACTTACGAGAAGATACCCACTCCATACTGAGGATTAATTAGATTTGCACAAGCTCCAGTGTGACACAAAAACCTCTCTCCAGTAACCACAGGCTTGTCTTGCACGAAGCTGACACTACTACCTTTTTCGCTGATGCAAACCAGGTTCCCAGTGCCAAGAGACTGGTACAAGTGCCACCTATTGTTTTCAGTGGAGATCTCCTAAATGGCTACACCTTGTTTAACTTTATCTGCATTGCTGAAGTTTTACCTGTGGAAAAAAACCCAGAAAACCATGAATGCACAGTAGAGAAAGGCTCATCTTGGTTATGGACTTCCTAAAGTTCATCTGTAGCTGCCTCATGGGGGCAAGCTCCAGAGAACAATGTGCACACAGGCACGTGCAGCCAGGAACATGTGCCCAAGCAGGTGGGGGCAAAAATGTGTGTGTGTAGGCTTCCCTCAAAGCCCTGTAAGGTAGAGAAGTATTACCTTCACTTTGCAAAGGAAAAGCAAGGGGTGGAACAGCTAAAGGACAGATTTCTTGCCCTTTCTTTTTGTTCATTTGAAATCTTCTCCCTGGCTGAGTTCAGCATTAAAAACATGAATACAACTGATTTATCCTCAGCAAGCCAAGCTCCTTGGCAGTGATAACGAGGTCTCCCATCCAGAGTTTTCATGGAAAACCAGTCTTAGTCACTTTGGAGGCCAAAGAGAAGTTGTTGCCACTGCAGAGAAAAGATGTTACATCAAGTTTCACAAGGAATGTCTGCAATGTTCTGAACTATTTAAGCAGATACCACAGATTTATCACCATCTCGCAAAATTTTCCTTCTAATCAGTATCTTTTCTCTCTTCGAGGAAATGAAAATTCACTCTGGAAACTGAGTCAATTAAAAAAATTTATCTTTTTATACCTTGGGACAAAAGGCAAGGATTGTACACTTTTCTGAAGAAACCCACTAAACAAATCTCAGCTAAACTACTTATAACCTCAAGTACTTGGAAACAAGCTTTTTAAAAAAGGCTTCACAAACAGTTTTCAAGTGGCAAGAGTGACTCAAAAAACCTCACATATGCCAGTTAAATGTACCAAATACCACCATAATGAAGAGCAATACAATGCAAACAGTAATAAGCATTTACAGTCAGCTTCATACAAAAAAAGAAAGTGCTTTGAGACTATATAAAGGAGCATTTCATTCAACAACTAAGAAGGCAGATAAAGAATATAAATAAAGAATAATTTCTGAAAAAAGGGTTTTTTAAAATCTATCTGCAAATACTTTACAGACATGTATTTCAAAAAGTTTGAAAACACCAGCAGAAATACCTTAGTTCAAATGCATCAATATAACATTGAAAAACAAAGCATTTTCAATCCTACAGAGAGAGTGACTCGATGCATTGTAGAAATATATGACAATAATACTGTTTAGACAGTGCACAAATAGATCTGAGTAAAGGCAAACTTACACTTGACTATCTGGTTCTCAAAGTCATGCAAGTATTTCAGAACCAAAGCTGGCATAGATACACACATGGGAAATTTTGACAACCTCTACAGAATGCCCAGACCCTGACTCCTCTGACAACAAGACAAGAAGCAGAAGGAGAAACCAGCTCATCTGGGCACTGCATTAGACATCACCTGTACCAGCCCTGCTCCCAACTCTGTGCCAAGCACCTGCAGCCCTGGCCAGGTGCAGCACAGTCCCAGTTGCTCAGGCCTCCCTCAGCCTGTTTAACATGAAGACTTCAGCCTTGTGTAGTTTTCAGTCCTTTTTTCCACCCCAACAACGAGAAACACTCAGTTTCCCTCCTGTCTCATTTAACTATGAAACAAGGCTTTGGTGGTCTGTGCAACATGAGCAAAACCACAGGGACAATGTGCTGTGTATGCTGGTGTCCATACTGGCTTAACTCAAATCGCCGTGCACTGAAACTACAGGAATCCCTCATGCAAGCTCCTCCCCTGTTTGAGGAGCAAGCAGCAACGTAGAAGAAATCGATAAAAAAGCACAAAATTTGGAAGGTAATGCCATCAAACAAAGTGCAGGAATGCGTGAGGACTTCTTCCTCATTGCTAGAAATTTCACTACAAACTAAGAAGCAAGAACATCACCTGAACCTACTTTGAAGGTAGTTGCCTAACTGACTCAAGTTCTAGAAAATAGGTGCCTTCTGCAAATACTGCAGCCTGCTAGCCCTGCTGTAGCCTGGTGGGAAATGGGAGTCAGATTGGAAACCACCGGCAGTCAAAGAGTTATCGGTGATTCCAGTGTGCTGAGGAGAGATCACATACTGCTGGCCTTGCTACACTGACATTTTCTGTAGGGGGGGATAAAAAGTAGAACAACATGCTTGCTAGTAGCTTTTGTACTTTAGTAAGACACATTGAGGCTATGAAGGGATATTTCTTACATGAGTTCAGCCGCATTAATGATAATTTTACACTGCAGTACTTGGCAAACAAATGGAGAAGTGCAAGAGACATAAAAGTCCTTTGGTTCATGGATATAACAAGTGTTTACAAGAAGGCATTTGATCAAGGACGAGTTTTTTAAAAGAGGATTAAGGCAACTCAAGAACTGGATGAGGAGCAATCCAAGCAGGTTGTGAAAATATAAGAACATCATTCATTCTGCACAGAATGAGACAGGATTTTCAAGAGCGAAAAAAAATTCAATCAATATGATTAAGACAGCATGAAAAACATATTCACAAGGGTCAAATTAAGATTGCACTGATACAGTCTAACATTTCAATGTTTATTCACACAAATGTCATACTATTTTTATAATGGAAAAGTGAAACAAAGAGGATTGCACTGAATAATCATTGCACTTTTTTTGTGATGTGTATATACCACTGTGAATTTTTATGCATAGTTTACTATTCCAAGGGAGGACTATTTCTATAATATAATTGTTTTCTTAAATGTTTAAGTGAAAGAGAACTTTAGCAAATGTTCTAACTGTTCTTGTAAATGAGTCAAAGTAAGACCATGGGCTGGGGCTACGCAGAAGATAGTTCATTCCAATATTATATACTGCAAAAAGCAGCCCTACCTCTCCCAATATACGCACAGTTCCCCAAAATTACATGACAAACTTGATTAGTTTTCATTTTTTTGTAATATTTATAATTTTGCTTCTCTTTTTTCTTATCTCTTTATCTGATAGAGAAGAGGAGAAATGGAGAATGAGCCAAGGAAGCTAAGCCATTTAAGTAAAAATTGTGTTTTGCTACAAGTTTTCAAAATAAAGTGAAACATTTTTTTTTGCAATTAAAACAAATTCACAAATATTTATTATCTGAAAAATCTAAAAAAGCTTGACCAGTTCAAGTTCCTGGTTATCAAACCAATAACTGTTTTCTTAAATAATGGTGAACAACAAACATGTCAAGTAACAGAGAACACTACTATTTATCACTCAGATGCTTTCACATCTG
>VWYO01011323.1:13620-26870 GCA_013400275.1 Rhadina sibilatrix
GGGGAGGGCCCCCCCGGCAGACCCCGCTGCTCCGGGGGGCAGAGCCGCGCTCCCCGCTCCCTGCCAGCCCCAAGGGACCCCGCGAGGGTGCCAGGGACCCACCAGAGCCAGGAGGGGAGGCGGGAGCCGGGGTGAGCAGGAGCGGGTGCTGGGTGGGACACAGAGCGCTGGGAGGGCCGTGGGGTGGGGCAGGGATTTCTGGGGGGGGCACAGAGCAGAGGGGAANCGGCCCCGAGCGACACACAGACAGACAGACAGACAGACAGGGCAGCCCCGAGAGACCGCGGCAAGAACACCCAGCCCCAG
The DNA here is from genome assembly GCA_013400275.1 of Rhadina sibilatrix. Classification (NCBI taxonomy): domain Eukaryota; kingdom Metazoa; phylum Chordata; class Aves; order Passeriformes; family Phylloscopidae; genus Rhadina; species Rhadina sibilatrix. The sequence continues at coordinate 13,927 of VWYO01011323.1, forward strand.
CACCAACTGACCAGCACAGCCCGCTGGACACTGGCACAAGGGACTGGGCACCAACGCCAGGCACTGGACAGTGGCACTGGGCACTGGGCACTTGGCTGTGGACAGGGATACTGGTCAGGAGGCACTGGGAGCAGAACTGGACAGGGACATCTGGCACTGGACAGGGAGCAGTGGGAGGTGGGCACTGGACACCATTGGGCACCAGGCAAGGCCATCAGCAGCGAGGCACCAAACCAGCACCAGCCACTGGTACCAGGAACTGGGCACCAGCAGTGGATGCCAGCACCAGCATGGGCATGGCACCAGCACCAGAGAGTGCACAGTAACACCACGCAGCAGGCAGTGCCAGCATGCACTGTCACCACTGCCAGGACTGGGCACTGGCACCAGTACAGCCACCAGTACCATCCACAGGCACCAGCACTGGACACTGGCACCGGCACTGGCACCAGCCTGGTTCTGGGCAGCAGGCAGGGACTGGGAGGGGGGCACTGCACTCCCCAGCTCGTTGGGAAGCAGCAAACCCCGAGCACCTGGTGCTGGGCAGAGGGCACTGAGCACCCTGCAGGTGGCCTGAGCACCAGGCAGGGGACAGCAGGTCTGCACCCTGTGGCAGCCCCCAGGCCCCCCTGCCATGGGGTCCCACAGCCCAGGGTCCCACAGCCCCTGCCCAGCCCTGAGACCCCAGTGCCAGGGCTCTGCTGGGGTGCTCATCCCTGCAGCACCCCCCAGCTTGGCTGTGCTGTGGCCTTGTCCCCCCAGCAGGACCTTTCCAGGGGGGGCTTGGGGGGTTTCCAGGGCTCTGCTGGATGGTGACACACACAAGGCTGGATGGAGTGAGGAGGTGGCTGTGCCAGGGCAAGGACAAGGATGCTGGCACCCGTGCCAGAAGTGCTGCAGGAGAGGAGGTGCATTCAGCAGCCTCCACCCCACCCCATCATGTCCCTGCTGTGATGTCCTCAGCCACCCTCACTCTCCCATCCCCAGGTGCCCAAAGTGGCTCCTGCAGAGCCCCAACACCTTCCCACAAGCAGCTCCATGCAGCACCTTCTCTCCCCTGAGCCTCAGGGATGATGGGGCAGCATCCTCCTGGACAGGCTGGGGACAAACACCTCAGATTGCAGCTGAGTCCTCCTGGGAGTGAATTACACCCCACACACTTTGCACAGGGAAGAGCCACTTCCTTCTGGCCATCCTTCTGCCAACAGGAAACATTTCTCACCTGTCCTGAGGAGCAAGGGCTGCCCAGGCCAGCCCCTGGGCACTAGGGCACAAGCAGGAGAGCTGCAGGGGGCCATGGCAGCCTGCCTGCCCTGGCAGCACTGCCCTGGGATGGAGCTGCCAGCCCCTGCCTGCCCCAGCTCCCCTGCCCTCCCTCTGGGGAACCCAAACTCCCAGAGGGTGCTGTCCCTGCAAGGGACTCAGCAACCTCCCAGAGGGTGCAGGGGAAGGAAGATGGGGGCCTAGAAAATTTTGTGGGGAGAAGCTGAGCCTCCTCTGACCAGTTCTACCATGGAGAGGGGGGCCTCAGGCACTTCTGTGCCTCAGTTTCCCCTCTGAGGACTGGGAGTGCAGCAGAGCAGGTGTTGTGACAAATCAGCATCACAGCGCCCAGCTCTCGGGTCTGAAAGCTGCAGAGCTCCTGCACAGACTCCTCAGGGCTTTTCTGCCGCCGCAGGATCACCCGGAGGAGAGGCACCAGCAGCCCCTGTCCCTTCGCTGCTGCCCAGTTTTCCCACCTTGAGCCGTCTCCCCGGAGAAAAACTGATCTCTTCGATTAATCAGGAGTAGAAGAAGAGGATCCTGCGGTAGCCCCAGCCCTGTCCCTGGCGTGTCCCTGCCTGCACAGGGGATGTCGCTGTGGCTCTCTCCAGCAGCACTTTCCCGTTCCTCGCAGAGCCTCAGCCCTGCCTGGGTTTGTCCTTTAGCCCCAGGTTTCCTGCTCTTGAGCAGCTCTGCTCGAAGGGAGCTGCGAGGCTGCACCTCAGGCACAGCCCGGCTCCGGGGCACCCTGAGACCCCGCAGCCCCCGGGCTCCACTGGGATCCTGGAGCCGGAGCTACAGAGGGGCTGAAGCCAATTTCACTCCCACAGAGAAGGAGATCTTGGCTGCCTACGAAGGAGTTCGAGCCGCCTCTGAGGTGGCACGGCAGGGCACCCACAGCCCCTGACCCTGTGCCACCCAGCACAAGCTGGGAGTTCCTGCAGGATACCAGAAACTGCAGGGATGGATCCCCTGGGATGCCTCGGCTCGCCGGTGCTCCACACACGGCAAAAGGCACATTTGCTCTCTTCAAACAAACAAACCAACCAACCAACAAACAAACCAGAAAGCCACGGGCACCTTCAGTTCCTGGGCCTCTTTCTGCTGGGGACAGGTATTTGTGTGGCATCCCCGCGGTGGAGCTTTCCCACTTCCAGCTCCCCCCAGGCTCTCCCAGGCACCAGGAACAATAAAAAAAACCCAAAGGGATCCCGTGGGGAAGCGTTTCCCTGGGGCTGCCGGGCGTGCAGTGCCTGGCGCAGGCACAGGAGGGTGGTGATGCTCTTCGCAGCCCGTCGGTGGCGGAGGATGAGGAAGGGCGAAGCTTCCTGGAGCGACAGGCTTTGCCATTTGCCACTCTGCCCGGTGCAGAGCGCGGCCCTGACCGAACCTCGGCGGTCTGGAGCTCAGGAGAGCCCGTGGGTGGCCGGCGTGAAGGAAGGACACGGGGAGGGGCTGGGCCAGCGCAGGGCTGGCAGGGCAGCCCCCAAATTCGGGCTGTGTGAAACACACGCGGGATGGTTCCCCGCGGGACCTCGCAGGTCTCTCGCCGTGCAGCACAGCCGGGAGAGGCTTTCCTGCCAGGCTTTTGCCTTAATTCTCAGCTGCCTTCTGCTTAAAATCAGAGTGGGTACGGAGGGAGGGGTCACAGGGCAGGTGAGGCACCGGTGGGGTGAGCATCCCATCCCCACGGAGCTGCAGGGCTCAGCTGCCACCCCCTGAGGGGGCTGGGGCTGTCAGGGGATCCCACTGGGGCAGGGCTGAGGGGCAACACAGGCACCACAGAGCAGGACCCGGGGGTAAACCTGCCACAGACAGGGGGGTTGGGGGCTCATGGAAGCTGCAGGATTTGGTGCTCTGCACCCCTGGGCAGCACAGCCCCTCACTGACACCCCGGGGTGGGAAACTCTGGCACAAACTCAGCCTGAGCCCCCAGGCCTGCGCTCAGACCCTGCCCTGCTCACCCCCGCGTTTACCCAGGGCAGGCAAGGAGGTCCCACAGCTCTTGGTTCCCTCTCAGGCTCCCTCTCCTGCGTCCCCAAGGATGGCAGCAGCTTTTAAAGCCCAAACGGAGCCTGGAGGCCACCTGCCAAAGCTGCTGGGTGGGAGGGATTTCCTGTGGGGTCAGAATGTGCCCTGTCCCTCGGGCCACACGCTGGGCTGTGCTGGCCCCGGCACCCACCCTCCAGCAGGCCGGCTCCTGCTCTCCGTGCCAGCTCCGAGCGCTGCGTGGAGGGGGCAGCACCTCCTGCAGCTCTGCAGGGACCTCCCGAGGCCCTGCTGCTCACGGTGGGACATCCCCGCCACCCCGCGGGGCACGGCCGGGGACAGGGACGCACAGCTGGGCAGATGCGCTGCTCCTGCCGGCCGGGGACAGGGACGCACAGCTGGGCAGATGTGCTGCTCCTGCCGGCCGGGGACAGGGACGCACAGCTGGGCAGATGTGCCGCTCCTGCCGGCCGGGGACGGGGACGCACAGCTGGGCAGATGTGCCGCTCCTGCCGGCCGGGGACGGGGACGCACAGCTGGGCAGATGTGCTGCTCCTGCCGGGCGGGACAGGGACGCACAGCTGGGCAGATGTGCTGCTCCTGCCGGGCGGGACAGGGACGCACAGCTGGGCAGATGTGCCGCTCCTGCCGGCCGGGGACAGGGACGCTGCAGAGGCATTCGGAGCCCGCGCTGCCCCTGCGCGGGGATGCTGAGCTGCAGAGTCCCACAGCCCTTCCAGCTCGGTGCCAGGCTCTCCCCTCGGCAGGGGAACGCCGCGTTCCTCAGGGATGACGAGTCGGACGCGCAGCGCAGCGTCCAGCCTGGCACGGCCGCAGCGGCTCCTGGCCCGCTGCCCGGCCTCTCCCCGGGCTGCAGGAACCAGCGAGGAGCCGCTTTCCTTATCGCCCTCCCGCAGCCCCCCTCCGTCCCTCTCCCCCGCGGCTCCTGCGCCGGCCGCCCCCGGGTCAGGCCGGGGCTTGGCAGCGGCGCGGGGGAAGCGAGCATTGTGGCTGCCCACTGCGGCCCGGCTGGAGGAGAAAGCAAGGATTTCCTGGCCTGGAGCGAGTCCTTCCCGTCTCCTCCCAGCTGCCGAGAGCCTTGGGGCTGACGGTGGGCTGCTCCCTACAGGCTTTGGAGCAGGAGCCAGGGGCTACCCCTGCCGGGAGCTGCTGCCCAGCGTGCAAGGAGGCAGCAGGGATCTGGGCGCTTCTGTTGGCAGCGCCACCATCTCCCCCTCTGCTCCATCCGAGCCACAAACAAACTCCCTGCTCAGGCAGAGCCTGCTGGCCAGCACAGGGATGTTCCCCTCGGAGCTGCTGCGTTCTCAACCACAAGGTGCCCCGGGGACAGGGACAGCTGGGTGGCCTCGTGCCCCTGCACAGGGGGTTTAGGGAGGGCTGCCAGGCTCAGCCCAGCCCCGGGACAGCTCGATGCCGTGGGGAGCTGTGTCCGTGGGCCACAGCCTGCAGCTCCCCGTGCAGAAGCAGGCAGCAGCAAACCAGGCTGCTCCTCTTCCCCAGCCAGGCACGTCTCCCGAGGCTAAACCCTGACACAGACACCTGGAAAAGGGGCACGGGGCCGGGCAGCTCACACACACAACAGCCACGCTTCTTCCTGCTCGAATGTCGCGGCTCCTTCCTGCGGAGGGAGCAGCCGAGGCGGGGGCAGCTGCCGCTCCCACCCCCGCGGGCTCCACGCGGGGCCTCGAGCAGGGGCTGCACCTGCCGAGGCTTTTTCAGGACGAGGGTGGGTCCCCTGCTGCATTTGAAAGTTTCCAGTCCTGGGGATGGCTGTGGCAGAGGGGCTGCCACTCATCTCCTGGCCTGGAGGGCCCGCAGCACTTTGCCACCCTCTCCTCTGGCCCCTGCCCTGGGGGTGGCAGATCCTGCCCCGGGGGTGGGTCAGGGGTGGCAGAGCCTGCCCCGGTGGAGGCTTGGCAGTGGCCATCTAGGGCTGCTCTCCACACAGGGAGCCGCCAGCCCCTGTGCAGCACCCAGCTCCCAGCTAAGCCCTTGGCTCCGGCTCTCTCCCAGTGGAGGTCTGGTTTCTGTCCTGCCGTCTGCTTGTCCTCCCTCGGCCCGAACAGTCCCCGTTTGTTTGGCTGCAGCCGGGGCCGCGTGCCTGGGCCGCCTGTGCACAAGGGCTCCTTGTTCAGCGCCTCCCGCCCCGCTCGCTCCTCGCCTGCTTTAGCAATTATCCCAATTAGCTGTGCCCTCTCCTTGCTCCCCAGCTGCACCACGGGCCCTCATCCCTCCTGGCCCGCCCCGGCAGCGGCAGCGCTGCTGTCCGGGAGGGGCCACCCCGGGCCAGTTTCTGGGTGGGAAACAGAATCCAGGTGATCCCTGCAGGATCCCGGGGCTCCTTTCAGTCCTCTCGGGCACTTGAGGAGGGTGAGGAAGCTGTGCCGAAGCTGCCGCTGGCATCTCCCTCTGCTCCTGGGCACCGGCCGGGTGGGTGCTGCCCGTCCTGCCCCCGCCGTGCCGGGTGCCCCTCCCTGCCTCGCTCCCCGGCGCGGGGGCTGCCTGCGAGCCACGAGCCCGGTGCCACGGCGGCTGCACCGTCCTCATCCTCCCGCAGCCGCCAGCTCGGCCGGGGCCGGGTGAAGGTTGAGCTTGAGGAGGGCTGGGGCAGCGGAGGGGCCTTTCCCCAGCAGTTCCCGGCAGTGCCGGGCTCCAGGGCCGCCCCCTCCTCTGCCCCCTGAGCCCACGGAGGAGCCGGAGTGCGGTCCCTGGGGAGGTGCTGGGCACAGGAGCATCCCCGCCGGCAGAGCCCAGCCAGAGGAGCAGCACCGGTTCTTCCTGCGCGCTGACAGCGCCCGCTGCATCTCCCGGCCTGGAAAGCCAGGGCAGGCAGAGCCCCCGATCCTCTGGCCGTGCTCACAGCAGCGCGGGCAGCTCCCTGCCAGCACCCCCGTGCTGCAGCCACGCGGGGACACAGCGCCTGGGCACCGGGGCTGCCACCCCGGGATGGCTCCGAGCGCCCTGCCCGCGCTGACAGCAGCCCCGGGCTGCCGGAGTTTGATCTTTACTGCTCGAGCCGGGCTGTCTGCTCCCATTTGCGTCTGCCGAGGGAGGGACGGCAGCGCCGGGCTGGCGCAGGCTGGCAGCTCGGCGCTGGCACGGAGGCAGCCGCCGGGCAGGCGGCCCCTGCGCTGCTGCAGAGCCTCCTCCGCAGCCCTGCCGGCCCCAAGCCCCGCGTGCGGCTCGGGCCCCCGCAGCAGCCAGGGCTGGGTGAGCCCAGGCAGATGGGGGGGCTCCCAGGGACCCCCGTGTGCCTTGCTGGGGGGCTGCCCTCAGCCCTGAGCCTGCAGCTTCAAAGCAAAACCCTTCAGCCTGCAGCCTCAGAACTGCCCCTTCCTCCCCATCCACAGGACCGTGAGGGCTTCAGAGCGCCTGGGGGGGAGCTGTGGGTGCTCAGTGCCCTGCAGGGCTTCCCGTTCCCCTCCTAAAACCCACACGTGCCCCCAGCAGGGACACGGCTCAGGGTGGTCCAGGTCTCTCTGCTTCCCCCTGTCTTGTTCTGGGGGCACAGCACAGTCCCAGTGGCACCTGGCAGCTCCCCCAGCAGTCTGGACATGCTGGGTGCCCCTCCCCGGCTGGAGCCCTGGTTTCTGTTACACGGGATGGCCTCACCTCCCCATGAGGCTCCAGGGCTCCACTTGCCTCCCCACGGCCTGCACAGGAGCACCAGGCTGCTGCAACCCCCTTGTGCCCAGAGGTCTCCCTTCAGCCAAGGCACCGGGCAAGGAGTCCTCTCTGGAGGGAGCAGAGGGGAAAGACAGGCCCCGAGGTCCCCAGCAACACCCTGGCACCACACAAATTGGCCCAGGCTCACGGAGGACTGGAGAAACCAGGGTGATGAAAACCCCAAGGCCAGGTGATGCTGTCAGCCCCCAGGAACACCCCCAAGAGCTGGTGCAGCCCCCCCTGCCTGCCCCGTGGGACCCTCTGCCGTGGGTCCCAGGCTCCCACCCACGGCAGAGCTGGGGCTCTCACAAGTTTGAGCAGCTCCTGGTGCCCGGCCCAGTCCCCTGCCCAAGCTCCCATCCCCAGCCCTGCTGCAGCTCTCCCAGCACACACCCAGAGCCAGCATTGGCTCAGCTCCCCGGGCCCCGAGAGCAGCAGCAGCTCCTGCTCTGGCAGCCCCCAGGGCCCTCTCCCATGGCAGAGCCGTGCCCAGGGCCAGCTCCCAGCTGTGCACCCACACAAACCCCCCCAGGAGGGCTACAGGCGTGCAAGGAAAACAAAATCCTCAGCTCAACGCTCCAATTCACCCAAGTGACCCAGAAATGCAGCCGTGGTGCCCCACACCAGCACGGGCTGAGCAGCAGGGCCAGCAGGAGAGCCGGGGGGGCTGCTGCCAGCAGGGACGGGGAGCACATTGTGCCCTCAGGTGCTGCTGGGAGCCGCAGGACATGAGCTGGGACAGCAGCATCCCTCTACCTGCAAGCACAGCCTCGGCCAGAGAACGGGGGGGCAGCAGCCCGGAGCCAGGCACAACTCAGCGGGTCCCATCCACTGCCCTCAGGGGAAAAGCTGAAACCAAAACAAACCTCTGCTCGGAGCTGCGTCCCGCCCGAGGCAGCGCCCAGGGAGGAGGAGCAGGGCTTTGGGCACCGCGGCACCCGTGCCAGGAGCGCCGTGTGGCAGGGGGGGCACCTGGAGGGCACAGGCGGCCGCCGCTGCTCCTCCTCCCTGACCCAGTTCGTGCCTGGCCGCGGCAGCCGGGCCGCTCAATGTCACCGCAATCACAGGATGCCCAGCGCCGGCACCGGGGCTGCCCCGGCGGCAGGAGGGCTGGGACACGCTCTGGCACACGCTCTGCTTTCTGCCGAGCCTCCAATCCCTCGGGCTCTGTCAGAGCCGGGCTGCACGGGCTGGGGGAAGGCTTCTGCAGAGATGCCATTTCTATTTCTGGGCCGGCCTCGTCCTGCTTTCCTTGGACACGAGGTGTTTTCGGAAGGAAATGGGTCTTCTGGCACCCTCTCAGCCCTGAGATGCAGCTCTAGGTCTCTGTGGTCAGCCCTGCTGCCTGGGCCAGCAGCCCCTGGGGAGCTGCAGAGCCCCCCACCCCTCATTCCCCAGCAGCACTGCAGGACTGGGAAGGACTTTCTGACACGGCTGTGCTGCTGTGGGGTCACCAAGCAGAGGTGAGCTCCTCCTGCTCTGGGGAGTCCATGGGACTGTGCCTGCCTGGGGCTCGGGAATGCAGCCTCAGATGGAAAAAGGGGGCTCTGATGGGAGTGGGGCCCCACTTCCCCACTGGGCCTGGGGCTCAGAGCGTGGCCAGTGCTCACTCTGGACCTCGTGCAGGGCAGCTTTGAAGGACATCCCACCACCTCTCTGTGCCCTGGGCTACTGTTTGACCCTGGAAGAGAAAAAGCTGCTTTTCCCTGTGTAGCTGTAGGGAAATCCATCTGGAGTCTCCCATGAGCTTGTTTATGGCCACGGATCTCCCTCTCTCCTCTCAGGAGATAACTGTGGAGAGCAGTGCATTTTCCATGGCTGTTCCTTTCTGGCAGCTGAGCAGCCCCAGCTCTGCAGGCAGGGACTTGGTGGGGAGGGCAATGAGGTCACCACAGCCAAGGAGAGAAGATGTGATCCCTCTGGCCCCTTGACCTCCCCCCAGCCATGTGCATCCATCCCCCCTCCTCCTACTCCGTGCTCCTGCTCGGTGCAGCACCAGCATGCTGGGCCCTCCCTTCACACCCAGGGTTCACAGAAATGGCCACAGTGTTAATCACTAATTGTAAAAATAATGATTAAACCCCTTGGAACCTGTTGGGGCTTTAGGAGCATCCGTAACCTTCGAGCTGATCAGAGTACCACGAGTGCATCTCAAGGTTTGTGCGTGGCTTCAGACACCCTGGGGATCTTCTGAGCATCACTTCTCTCGTGGTGGGGTCTCTGCAGACAGCTGCAGGCCCAGGAACCAGCCCATGAAAGCCCCCACGGTGGCATTAGGATTGTACTGCCAGAGCATCAATGGTCAGGTCCTGACCACCAGCAACCAGCCCACACACTGCTTGAAACAGCAACCAGGGAGCAGCTCTGCAGCAGCTGGGGCATCCTTCAGCTACCAGCTGGCACCAAGAGACTCTGCTGCTTTCCTGGCACTTATCTCAGTAGCATCCCTCCTTCAAAATGGTGTTTGCTCTGCCTGGGCAAGCTGCACAGACAGCTGCTCTGGTGGCTTTGGTGGAGCCCTGTGGCAAACGAGAGCTGCCCAGCTTTCCTCTTCCCTCGGGGTCTGTGCTGGGCTGTCCTGGCCACCTCAGCCAGCCCTGGAGGGTCTCAGCCCGGGATGGTGCTGATTGTGGCACTTGGGGTCCCTCCTCCTGGTGCTCCACCCCAGGAAGGGGAGGCAGCCCCAGGGGGCTGGAGCCCAGAGGATGGAACGCGGGGTGTGGGTGGCACGTCCATCCCTGGCAGCCAGGCCAGGCCAGGCCAGGCCAGGCTGTCCTGCAGCCCCTGGCAGCTGGGCAGGCCCTGGCACCGCTGCTGCCCCGCACAGACCTGCAGGGAAAGCTGCTCCCTGCAAAGCTGGGGATGAGCTCATGTTTTTGTGGGTGAATTATCTGTGTGACGAGTGATTCACCAGAGCAAAACAAGATCGGAGTGAGGAACAGGCAGGGTTTTGGGGAGAGCTGTGGATGTGTGCAGGACCCGGACCAGCCAGCTTGGTGACCAGAGCAGGAAGGAACGAAGAAAGGTGGCCTGAGGTGCTGCCAGCAGGAGCAGGAGAGCACGGATGGGGGCCTGGATGTGGGACAGGAAGGTTTGGCACACACGGAGCTGCCGGCTCGCCCGGGTGGGTGGATGGAAAAGCCTCGGGTGCCCTCACAGCACAGGGCTGGCACCCAGTGAGAGCAGGGCTGTCCTCTCAGAGCAGGTCCTTCCCATGGGTGCCAGAAATCCAGAAGGGCAATAAAATCCTGAGCAAAGAGCTGGATGGCTGAACAGGGGATGGCTGATGGTGAGGAAGAGATTTGGGGCCGAATTATCTTCTGCCTTCAGTGATCATCTCAGCAAAGCCCAGGCAGCAGTGCCACAGCTCCCAACACACCCACAGAGCAAAGGCTTTGAACAAACCCAGTCAGGACACTGGGCAGGAGTGAGTTTTGCAGAAAGAAGCTGTGGTTTCACACAAGGCCTGAATTACAAGAACCTGCTGATTATAAACAGCAAAGCCTTGTTCATGTGGGACAAATGAAGGGAATCCACTGGAAAGGCTGCTCCTGCATGTCTGTCCAAGGAGAGAAGGACCCAAGGACAGCAGGTACAGCTGAGCTGAGGAGCAATCTCTGAACCCAAAGGTGTGCTTGGCCTGCTGACAAGGTCTGAAAATGGTAAAATGCATCAGTGCTGCGTGTAAAACCCAGGAGAGCACCCATATCACATCAGCACAGCTCAGAAGGCGTGCTGGGGATAGCCACATGCAGCCAAAATATGTACATTTATGAAAACACCCAGTGCATTATCTTTTTATAAAGGATGATGCAACATGTATGTTTCTGAGCCAAAGTTAGGTGTTAGACCAGGAGTAGGAGACAAGAGCCAAAGGCAGAGGTGGCTGAGGTTTGGTAGGGTCATCACTCAAATCTGAGCCACACAGGCCCAGACAGAGATGGAAGGATCAGATTATTTCAGTTTGGGTAGAAAACAGAGATCTTGGTGGACCAGCTCAGCAGAGGAAAGGGAAAGCTCTGCACTGAGCATGCAAAGCAGAGCCATTGGGGCAACAGGAAGATCCCAGCACCTTGGCACAAACACGCCCTTACTCAGCACAAAAGATGCCCAATGTAATTTATGATTATTTTTTTAAATAGAGCCATTGCTTAACTGGTGGAGCAGCAGCATAATAACACCGTGCAGCTGGGTCAGCACGGGGATGCCACATGAATTAATAACAGAAAACAGCTCCTGCTCGCTCACTTCCTGCAATTTCCTCTGCTCAGTGAGCTCAAGCGTGAGAGCTCAGCCCTTGCTGGCTGCACCCAGGCACGTTAGCAGGGAGGGAGCACCTGAGCCAGGGAGCATGGGGAAGGTTGAGGGAATCCCTGCTCAGCAGGGTTAGAGTGCCAGGCAGCAGCAGCCTCCTACTGATTTCAGCAGGTGAGCAGATCAAAGGATGGCACTTAGAGGGACTAGAGGCCTTCAAAAATCCCTTATCTGGTGAGAGGAACTCAAAGATTGAAAGCTCAGTCATTGTCAAGAAGGGAGCAGGTGTTCCCAGGTGGAGGTGATGCTGCAGAGTCCCCAGGGAGGACCAGACTCCAGGGCCAGGCTGGCCTGGAGCACAGCTGAGCCCTTGGGGTGCCAGGGAATCCTTCTGCCCAGGTGCCTTTGGTCATCTCTGCCAGCTCAGGAAGAGATGCACCTGGGTGTGATTTTTTAGCATCATTGCCTGAAGTGTGGGTGAGAGGATGGCCTGTGGGCTGCACAAGGCCTGGCAGAGCTGTGAAATGTGAACTATGAATATGAAATATGTCACCTACAGCTCCTGTGTCCATGCCACTGATGGCAGGGCTGGAGGACAGTGATGGTGTGAGGACAGCGTGGCTGTGTGGACACAGCACAGCTCCAGGACCACACAGACCCTTGTTACAGGGGCTGGATCTTTGCTGCAGCAGGGCTGGGGGGCCAGCAAGCAGGGCTGGGCAGGGTAATCTTCAGGGAGGGCATAAAAGTCCAGGCCAGATCCTGGAGGAATATAAAAATCTAAACAACCAGCAATGGGTGACCCCAGCAGCACCCAAAGGAGCCTGGTGAGCCCCCAGAGCATCCTGCTGGGCCCCCAGAGCATCCTGCTGGCCCCCAGAGCATCCTGCTGGATGGAGTGGTGGAGGGGCTCTGGGCTGGAGTGTGCACATGCCCGGGTCACTGCTCCTGGGCGTGGGGCATGGGAGCTGGAAGGCTCTGTGGGGCTGCCTGCTTCTTTTGCCCCCTTGCCTGTGGGGTGCCCATTCTGGAGGCACCTGCAGCAGAGGGAGAAGGCAGCCTGGCCTCTCACATCTGCCAGGGGACATCCGTGCCTCCCCCATCTGCAGGAGCCAGGAGGCAGGGAGCAGGAGTCACCTGCTCAGGGCACCTTGTGGGGAGTTCCCAGCCTGAGGGGTCCTGCCTGCCTGTCCCACTGTGGCCTTCACACCCCAGGGCCACGAGCCATGCTGCCCAGGGCTCTGCAGGGACCTGCCAGCACTGCTGGGACCCGGCGGTCCTGTGACCCCCCCACCCACCACGCTGAGCCCAGCGTGTCCCCAGGGACCGGTGAGCCCCTGTGCCAGGTGCCCCAGAGCCCAGCAGGGACTGGGGGGACTCAGAGGAGCCCCTCTGCTCCCCCGGCAGCGGCGGCCGTGGGTCCCGGGGGACACGCCGGGGTGCGCGGCGGATTTGGCAGCGGGAAAAAAGCAGCGGCGGGGGAATTCCTGGCGCTGCGACCTCTTCCCAGCCCCGGGGGCCGCAGGGGCGGCCGGCAGGGCCCCGCTCCCCGACGCTGCCCCACAGCCGCGGCCCCGGAGAGGCACGGCCGCCGCGGAGCCGCTTCCAGCGGCGCTGATGCTGAGTCACGGCGGGCCCCTCGGAAGGAGCCGCGGGGGCCCGGCCGGCGGCGGGAGCGGGGCCGCGGGGAGGCCTCGGGGGCGGCTACGGGGAGAGGGGCTGTGGGGCAAGAGGGGCTGTGGGGCGGGGAA
>VWYO01011323.1:36550-52720 GCA_013400275.1 Rhadina sibilatrix
AGCCCATGGCACAGCCTGTGGCACAGCCCATGGCACAGCCTGTGGCACAGCCTTGCTCTGCCTGCAGAGCCTCTCTGGTCCCCAGCCCCAGGCCGGGGATGCCCCAGGGCAGGAGGGCTCCCACTCCTCTGCCCCTTGGCCGCAGCACTGATGTGTCACCTGGTGCCCCGGTGCAGGTGATGCCAGCTCCAGAGTCCCCCCCTCTGCTGCCTGCTCCTGCTCCTCCGCTGCCTCACCCGCTCTGGGCTCACTGGCAGTGCCAGGCGTCCCAGGCACCAGGGTCACAGGCTGGCACCACAGCCGTGGGCAGAGCTGGAGCTGGGCTCCTCTCCCCACCAAGGCTCGGCCCGAGGGCGCAAAGCCAGCGCTATTTGTCGAGGATGAGGAAGAGCATCACCATGAGGACGATGGGGAGGAAGATGAGCAGCAGGCTGAGCATCTCCGCTGCCAGCAGCAGCGCCAGCAGCAGGAGGTAGCAGCAGCGGCAGCGCCGCTCCAGCCGGGCCAGGGCGCGGATCAGGCAGGGCGGGTACCGCACGCAGGGCAGGCACCCGAACATGCGGCTGGTGTGGAAGCGCACCTGGAAGCGATGCTCCAGGGCTCCGGCCAAGCCCGGGCGCCGGGGCGGCAGGGCAGGGGGCCGGGAGGAGGCCAGGGCGCCGGGGGAGCCGGGCTGGGCGTGCAGCAGGAGCAGCTCCTCTTGCAGCTTGCAGATCTCCCACTCCAGCATGGGCGTCTTCTGGCGGCAGATGGGGCAGCGCACGCGGCCGAGCTCGGCGCCGCCGGCCGTGTCCATGATGGCCCGCAGGCAGGCGCGGCACAGCCCGTGCCTGCAGTTCAGCACGGCCGGCCGGCGCCGCTGCCCGTCGTAGGGCTCCGTGCAGATGGGGCACTCGTCCTCGCTGCCCGCCGCCGCGGGGCACGGCTCCGCCGCCGCCCCAGCGCTCCGCGACGCCTCTTCTGCCCGGCCGGAGGGGCTCGGGATGGAGCCCGAGACTCTTCGGGAGCTGGGCGATGCGCTCTCCCCGCGGGGCGGCTCGGGGCCGGCGGTGCCGGCAGCGGGAGGTGCCCGCCCCGCAGGCAGGGAGGCACCGTGGGCAGGCGGCTGCTCATGCCCGGGCAGGAGCGGCTCCCTGGCATCCTCCGCCGGTGGCAGCGCCCAGCATCCCCAGGCAGCGGCGGACGCCTCTCCACAGCGTCGGGGCGGCTCCCCGGGGTCCCCCGACCCCACAGTCTCGCTCTCGTCCCGCTGCCTGGCACTGCCTTCCCCAGGGGCCGCCTGCACCGGCAGCGGGCCGGGTGCTGCCTTCTCGCCCGCCGCCGGCTCCATGAGGGCGGCCAGAGCAGCTGGACCCGCGCCCGCCGGGGCCCTTCGGGGCTGGGTGCGGGACCTGGGCGCTGCTCCAGGGCAGGAGGCTCCTTCAGCAGGGCTGCCCGAAGGGTTTGAAGGCAGCAGTGTCCGCACAGAGTCCCAGCATCCCCCCGGTGCGGTTTGGGGCGCCCTCCCAGAGCCGTGGGTCAGGAGCCTCTGACGCCGGCTGCAGCCCCATCACCCTCACCGAGAGGCCGCCCAAGAGGGGCAGCACCGTCAGCATCCAACAGCCTTTTCCTCCTCCTCCTCCTCTTCCTCCTCCCCAGTACCACCGCAGTACTGACCCGCCACGGTCCAGAGCAGAGGGCACTGAGCTGGCGCTGCCCGCTGTGCCAGAAGGGTGCAGGCGTGGCGGGCACCGAGCAGGCAGCTGCCTCCTGCCGTGGGGCAGGCAGGGCTGGGGCCGAGCCGGGCTGTAACCAGTCTGGTTTGTCAGCTTCTGGAAGCGGCTCAAATGCGGGGAGCCCGGGGCAGGCGGCCATGCCCGCACCAATCAGCTCCCGCTGGAGCTGGGGAGGAGCTGGGCCCACGGCCGCCTCTTCTTCTCCTTGCCCGGCACAAGGGGAGTCCCCTCTGTGCCCAGCGCTGCCCTGTGCTGCACATTACAGCCTCCACCAGGGCGCTGTGCCCCTGCTGTGCTGCCCCCATCCAACCCCCTGCCCCCCGGGTTGGGCCCTGTGCTGGGCCACCTCTCCTTGCCACGTCCCACACAGCAGGGCCTGGAAGTTTCCTTCCAAGTTTCCCTGCAGGTTCCGTGCCTGGGCAGTGCCCCAGCTGAGGGGACGGTGGCACCGGGGTGCTGACTGCCAGGCAGCAGCTCCGCACTGGCCCCACTGCCCCTGGCACACAGGGACACTCAGCCCAGCCAGGGCTGCAAGTGCAAGAGCTGCTGAGAGCAAAGCAGGGGGGTGGGGATCCCCAGATCACCCTGTGATCACCCCAGATCACCCTGTGACCACCCCAGATCACCCTGGGATCACCCCAGATCACCCTGGGATCACCCCAGATCACCCTGTGCCCCCCACTGCAGAGGCACAGCTGGAGCACTGCCCCGGGCACTGCTGGCCCCTGCAGCACCCCGTGACTCGGCCGTGGGAGGGTGGCTGGGTCACAGGCATGGTGTGGCACTGCTGTCCCTTCCTGTCCCAGCCTGCTCCCAGGGAATGTCCCTGCTGATTCATGCCCTGGGTCCTAATTGCTATTTACACAGTGGCACTCAGCTGGCTGAACTGGGGGAGGAAGGTGGTGGCACTGGTCCCACTGGGGCACGGGCAGGGCCAGGAGGGTGCACAGCCTCCAGGCTGCAGGGGAAGGACTGGAAGCAGCTCCCAGCACGGGGTGGAGGAGAGATGCAGCTGAGCAGACACTCAGGGAAAGGGATAAGTCAGCAGGAACTCAGAGCTCAGCAGGCTCAGAGGCACCAAGCTCCTCCTGTGCCTGTCCCTGCAGGCCTTGGCCACTGCAGACAGGGGGAACAGGTCTGTCCAGGCAGCCTCCTCCTGCAGCAAGCACTGCTGAGTAATGTCGGGGTGGGGAGACTCTCCTGCAACACTTCCCTTCCCCTGGCCCTGCCACAAACCCCTGCCACGGCTCCAGCAGTGTCCTTGGGAGCCACCCACCCCACACAGGGACCCCTGGGGCTGGGGCACAAGGGAGCAGAGCAGTCCCATGCAGAAGCCAACCAGCAGCAGCCCCAAGAGACCTCTGGCTCCTGCTCTGGTGGAGTGTGGGCACAGGGAGCCAAACCCTCCAGGAGCTGGGGCCCCCTGCTGCTGTCAGGGAGGGGCTGCTTGGGTAAATCCCCATCCCAACTGGGGCAATCCCAGCCCAAGAAGGAAGCCAGAGGCAGACAGATCCCTTTGCTGGCTCCTTTATTCAGGCAGCCTGTGGGGAGGGAGGGGGAGGCAGGGAGCCAGGCTCACGACCAGGTCTCAGACTGGAAGCGCTGGCACCGTTCCAGGGCTGTTAAATGCTCCTCTGCTTCCTCGGGGGACAGGCCACCCTCCAGCTGCAGCACCGACTGCAGGGCCTGGGCCACGGCTGCTGGCATCTCCTTGGCATTCCTGGGGAGAGACAGGGACACAATGGAGGGCAAAGGAGCACGGGAGGCAGAGCAGCAGCCCCGGCGCCCCGGGGTCAGGAATCAGCAGCCCCTGTGGCCAAAGCCAGCACAGGGCAGGGGGAAGCTGCCTGGCCCTGCCACAGGCTGCTGGCACGGGGTCAGTGACAGCCTTGAGAGGCAGCTCCTGCCCCTCCCTGGAGAGCAGGGCCGTTGCCCACAGGGCTCTTTGGCACGGGGGGCATGTGCAGGCAAAAGCACAGACACGGGAGCCCAGGGAAGGAGCATCACAGGTCAGCAGCCCCAGCACCAGCCCCACACAGCTCCATTTGCCAGCATCCTCATTAGAGAGACACGGGCAACATGCACGGGTTGGAATTTATCAGCAGGAGGGCAGGAAGCTGTCCTTTCATCTCTGGAATGGCTCAATGTCAAACGTGTCTGATCCTCAGCTGGGCAGGAGCAGCCGCTCCCATCCTGCTGCTGCCTGGCTCTCAAGAAATCCAGAGTGATTGGTTTGATGGTGACATTTGGAACCAAAGCCAGTTCAAACCTCAAAATCAGAGCAATGCTGGAGAAAACATCGAGCCCCTGTGTAGAAAAATACCCAAATAGAACTCAGTGCTTTCAAGCACAATTATTTCTTAGGGGAAATCAGAAATTCAGACTTTTTTTTTTTTTTTCCTGGAGAGAGCTTCATTTGATGAACTGCCTGCACAACGACAACAACAAAAAATCTAATAAAAAATTTCCCATCCTGCTCCAATTGGCACGAGCAGCTGGCAACGTCCTTGCTGTTTCCCAAGAACAAGGCAGAATTCTGACTTGCTGTTTGAAGCTGATTAACATCCCAAAATACCCAGAAAGGAGGTCTTCTTTTTTTGGAAGAGTCGCATTGTTTCTGAGTCAGGCACTGATATGCAAGTACAAGATAATGGAGCTGAGCTTTGTGATGGAAAACATGTCAAATAGCAACTTTTTTTTTTTTTTCCCCAAAAAAGTGACATTTTCAACCTTTTTAGCCCTGAGTGAGACAAGCTAGGAACACTGGAAGCGCAGATGCAGCCCTGGCTCCCCAGAGCCCACCTGGCCTGGGAAGGGAAGGCAGACACAAGTGTCCCATGGCCCAGGGCTGCTGCTCAGGGTCACACAGCTCAGGACTCACTTCCCCCAGCTTTCTCCCAGTCTGGCTGAAACTGTGAATTTGGGGGGAAAACAGGATCACCCAGCTGCACTTTCCTGCCTGGCACCCCACTGACAGCTCAGTCTGTGGGCCAGGGAGGGGCACGGTGATCCTGGGAGCCTTTCTACAGGGTTTGGGCTGCTCAGGAAAGGAGGAACAGTGTCCTCTGCAATCAGCACAGTGTCACCTGTACAGGGAGGACGAGGCTCTTGGATCCCACCTGCCTGATGGGGGCTCAGGGACACCCCACACCAGGAACAAAGCCTCCAACAAGAGGAGTCTCAGAGCAACCCTGATGTCCCAAATACCATCCTCATGGCCACACAAAATCTGCCACGGGGACAGCTGTGCAAGCCCTGCAAGCCCCAAGACACTGATCCTCCTTGGGGATCTCCACCAGCACCCAAAAGCAGGAAAGAGAATGGAAGGAGAGAATAAAACCATGACCCAACAGTTCAACAGTCCCAGCATTTGGGCTCTGGACTGAGGCACAACCCCAAGTCCCAAGTGCTCCAAACCCCAGACCCAGGGGCAGGAACGCCCAGGCTGGGGGGAGGCTCCAGGAAGCCCTGTGCTGCAGCAGGGAAGGATGGAGTGGGGTGACCTGGCCTCCACTGCCCAGGAAGTAAACAGGAATCTCCTTCTCCCAGGAATGCAGCGAGGCCAGCCTCGCCCTGGAGGCGCCAGGGGAGTTCCAGCAGGAAAGAACCTCCTGCAATCCCCCTGCAATCGCTGCTCCTGCCAACAGCCAGGCCCAGGCTGCACTGCCCAGGTCATGGGGTGCATGGCAGATGCCAGGGGCAGGTTCTGCCCAGCTGGAGGAGCCCAGAGCATTTCCCAGCTCGCCCTGGGCAGTGGGGAGCAGGCTCTGGCTGCAGTGCAGGCAGGTCAAGGGCTCTGCCCAGGACACGGGCACGGAGCTCAGGGCACAGCTGCCGACGCTCTGACCCCAAGGGCCAGGCAGCATCTCCAGATGTGCAACCAGCCCCAGACAAGCACCTGGGGAGGGACTGTGCTGCCCAAGGAGACTGGCTGTGGTGCAACAGGGCTCGTCCCTGCCCTGGGAGGCAGCTTTGGGTGCAAAGAGCCAAACAGAATGTGCCAAGGCTCCCAAAGCTGCTCCTGAGCCCCAGCCCCGCTGGGCATCCTGCCCACACAAGTGGCCACAGGTGCCACACGAGCCTTTTCTCCAGTTCCACCCAGCACAGCTGGAGCAGAGGGCTGTGCAGGGGCCAGGCCCCTCCTGTGTGTGGATGTGCTGTGGGTCAGAAGCTGGGCAGGTGGCATTGGCTGGAGAAGCTTTACCAGTTCCAGCTGTGCCCCTCAAATGGGAGCACTGGGTAGGTGACAAACATCCCTCCCAGCCCAGGGCTCCTGGAGCAGGACACACAGAGAGGAGGAATGAGCTGCCCCTCTGTAACAGGGGGCTGAGCCAAGGAAATGCCTCCAGGTGGGTGAAGGAGCAGAAATGTGCAGCCCTGCTTCCCCAAGCCCTGCACAGACACCTCTCACTCACCCAGCCAGGTAGACATGAGCATTCCCACTGCTCAGCAGCTCCCACACCAGCCTCCCGTTCTCCCGGATGCGGTGCTGGACATAAACCTTCTCCTCCTGCAGGGAAACAAAGCACTGAGCTTACCAGCTCTGGAGCAGCCCCAGCTCCTGCTCTCAGGACTGCTCTCAGGCTGTTTGCAGGAGCTCAGGGCAGCACAGCCCCTGAACTGAAGGCACTGGGAGAAGCAGCTGGATCAATAACCAGCGTGGGGAAGAGGAACCCCACACCCCATGGGATGGGCTGGTGGGAGATGGGTGCAGCAGCAGGAGCTTCAGTGGGGAACACTGGGCCCCAAGCAGCCCCCCAAATCCTTTGGGTATCCACTGGTCAGGGCCATGGGGAGGCTCTGTGAGGGTTTCCCTCCTGCCCTCTTCTCTCTTCTCCCAGCAAGGCAGAGGGGGCTCTGTGGCCCCTCTGTGCCAAGTTTGCTACAGGACAGAGACCTTCCCTGCACCCCTGACTGCTGGAGACCTGAAACAACTTGGAAGGGCAGAAAGTCTGAGGGACAGCCTCAGTCCCAGTCCCTGTCCCTCCACTGTGCTTAGGGACTGGATGAGGACTGGCTTTGGACACAGCACAGCCCAGTCAAGGAGAGCTCCCAAAGGGTTAATCCACAAGACTTCAAGCATCCAAGCAACTGCCTACAGCCCTGGCTCCTGCCCAAGAGAACACCATTGCCAACGTGCCTGAACTCACTGCTGGCCCAGAGGGCTCCAGTGACAAAGGTGACACTGTGATGAAGGCCAGGCCCTGCACTGGGTCCCCCCAGGCCCGGTTCTGCACAGTGGTGAGCTGAGCCAGGGGCACAGCCCCCTGCCCACGGCCCCCCTCCAAAGGCAGGGCAGCTCTCGCTGGGGCTCAGGCCCTGCAGGCTGCAGATGTGTGTGGGAACAGCCCAGGCTGTCCCAGGAGCTGCTGACTGTGGGTCCCACAGCTGCACTGGCTGAGGGCCCTGGAGTGCAGCTCAGCCTGGGCACGGCTCTGCCCAGTGAGGGCAGTGCCCTCAGCAGCACAGCACAGCACAGCACAGCACAGCACAGCACAGCACAGGCAGCCTCAGCCTCACGAACAGTAACGAGCTCAGGGCTGCCACAGGCCCTGCCAGCCAGGCTGGGCTCCAAGGGGATCATCTAATGACCCAGAAACCACAGCAGCCCAGTCACAACATCTCAGGGCACCCATGGCTGGGACCCCTCTGCACTCTGGGTGGGTGTGCTGGGACAGGGGGTCACTGCCAAAGGAATTAGAGAGAAGAGCAAAACCTTGCTCAGCTCTGGAGCATCCCTGGGTCTTTGACAACAAACTTTTTGAGGAGTTAAAGGCTGTGGTATCTCCTGAAGCAAAAGGCACAAGAGCCCAACGTGGCACATCCCACCTGGCTGTGCTCCCACTCTGGTGACCCTGGTGACCCTGGTGACAAACTGATTTGACCTGTGGAGCAGGAGAGAGGAATGCCCCAATGGAAGTCCCATCCCTCCAGTCAGCAAGAACAGAAGGTGGCTCTGGCTGCTCCCCAGATTCAGAGAGCAGCAGGTGCCCCTTCACTGGTCACTCCAGAACCCTCTGCAGTGCTGCTCCTGTCCATCACAGACTTGCAAAGCCTCCACAGAAGCACCCAGCTCCTGCCTTACAAGTGAGTGGGTAAAAGATGCTGGATTCATGTCAACACATGCACAAAGCCAGGAGAAAGGGCTGGAGCTGGTGCAGCTGAGCTACTGAGAGATCCCCATTCCCTTTTTATCACATCCCTGCTCCAAGGCCAGGCTGAGCTTTCAATGAGTGCCATCAATGGACAGAGGGAGGCAGTGAAACAGATCCCCAGCTCAGGGAGCCTCTCTGGCAGCACTGCAGCTCCAAGGGGGGATGAGGGCTGCCCACCACAGACACTGCCTGGGAAAGCAGGAAGCAAAGTGAGGGGCTGAGTTATGGATGTGCTCATACCCATGGGGAGCTTTCTCAGTATATCTGGGACTCAGAGAGAGCTGGCACAGGCCAAGCTCCTCAGCTCCAGCCAGGGACACCGTGAGGAGGGTGGTACTCAACCAAGAGGTTGCTTGGTGACCCTCTGAGAGGCTTGGGAGCCTTTTATCACTCACGTGGTGCAGCCAAACAAAGCTGCTTAATGCCTTATCTGCTCTGCTGCTCTCCAGCCTTGTCCCAGCAACCCTTCCAGCTCAACTTAGCCAGACACGTCCCTGCAGGGCAGGGGGGGGATCTCAGCCAGCACTGAGGTGTGTGGGGGAGTGAGGTGCCCACTGTGCCACCTCACCAGATCCCTCACAGCTCATACCAACAGGTACAGGGGACAGGCACACTGGCAGAGTCCCATGAGTGCTGCCTGAGATGCTCTTGTCCCCACCCTCCTCCTCTGGGCACTGACCTGGTCCCTGGAGAAGGCTGTGAAGAGTGTCAGGAGGCCCTTTGCCACCAGCTCTTCCCACTCTGCCTGGCAGTAGAAGTCCTTGGATTTGTATCGGCAGCCGAAGAAGAGGAAGTTCCCTGCAGGAGCAGAGCACCAGGGCTGTGCTGGGAGCACCCAGGGCTGGGCACTGCTGGTGCCACCTGGCTGACAGCCCCAGCCACGAGCCCTGGCAGCATGAAGTCAAGTGACCTGTGGCAACCAGAGGCCCCTGTCTGCTGAAAAAGGTGGAGGGCAGAAAGTGTCCCCCAGGGCTGGCTGCTCCCCGAGCCAAGGGAATGAAGATGGGACAAGCTGCAGCAGCAGCTGAGCTCAGTAACCTGTGAGAGCCAAGAAAGAGCCCCTGCAGAAGTTGATCTCACCCAAAGAGCTGCCCTGCAGCACAGCCTGTGAATAACCACACAGGCTACACACAGCAGGCCACGGGCCTCACCTGCCCCAGAGCTCAGCCTGCTTCTGCCCAACACAGCAAAGCCTGACCTGGTGGAACCCTGCCAAGCCCCCAGCCCACCCCTCCACCTGCCACAGACCTGTCCCAGTGCCTCCCAGGCCCGTCCCTCACCTCCCCGTCCCAGTGCCACCCGCTCCTGGATGGCTGCTCGGAAAGGTGCCACCCCTGTGCCAGGGCCAATCATGATCACGGGGGTGGTGGGGTCAGCTGGGAACTTCAGTCCTCCTTTCTTCACCCAAAGAGGCACCCGGACATCACCTGTGAACCAGAGAGACTGACAAGCATCACCTCCCCACCCTGTGCCTGCCTGCGGAGGGTGGGTGGGCACCCAGCTCTTCCAGGGTGATCCAAAGCCACAGACAGGCCTGGCTCATCACCCCCTGGCACCAAGGGCACACTGTGTGAGGGGGAAAAGCACTTCAGCACTCTCAGCACTGCCTCTGCAAGAACCTGAGCATAGCCCAGAGCGAGGCAAGAGCCCCCCAGCACACGGGCTGTGGGACAGCCCTCTCCTCACACAGCCTGTGCCAGGGAAGGCAGCAGGGAAGGCAAGCAGAGGTCTGGGAGTTGGGCTCTGCTCCATCCTGGCAGGAGGTAAGGGAGGGCCCAAGGCTGCCAGAGCTCCAGGAGCGTTTGGACAAAGCTCTCAGGGATGCACTGAGATGGGTGGGATTGTTGGGGTGTCTGTGCAGGGCCAGGGGTTGGACTTGATGATCCTTAGGGGTCCCTTCCAACTCAGTTTTTTTCTGTCATTCTGTGAAAGAGGGGACCAGCTGTGGTATGGAACTGGAGGTGCCCAGCAGTCAGAGTGCTGCCAGCTCCAGGACACCAGGAGCAGCCCACAGGGACAGCAGGGCCGAGCAGCTGGGATAAACCTGGGAGTTCAGGGTAAGCTGGAGAGGCACACCGTGCTCTGATGAGGATGGGGGCAGTGAGGAAGGACAGCGGGACCATCCTGGGAAGCCACTGTGCTCCCCATGGAGCTGCTGCTCCAGCCAGGCAGCTCCTGCACATGGCAGCACCCACACAGCTCCATCCTGGGCCCAAGGTGTGAGCCCTGGGTGCTGTGGGGAGCATTCAGGACTCTCTTCAGAGAGTGCACTTACCCTGCTCTGGGTTGAGGGAAGCCAGCCAGGTGGAGCAGAGCCCACGGCGGGGTTTGCTGAGCCGTGTCTTGTAGCGCACCACGGCCACCAGGATCTGTATCCGCTCGGGATGGGCCTGTGCCACACAGAGCCCTCAGCACACCCAGCACAGCTCCCCAAGGACAGCCCAGCACCTCCTCCAGGGACAAAGCCTGTGCCCAGCTCCCACCAGGCTGCCTGCAACGCCCATCCTAGGCTGGCACGGCCACTTACAGTGGAGCCCACCCTTGTTTGAAACCTTCCCAATGGGAATTCCTGGAGAACCACTGCTACAGGAATGCTCTGCAGGGCTGGCAACAGCGAAGGTGGCTGTCCAACCCAGGAGGCTCCCGTGGAGGACAAATCCAGCCGCGCACGGGCTGAGTTGGCTGAGCGGCCGGTCCCACTGCCACCTCCCGGCAGGAGCAGGGAGCAGCACTCCCCCTGCCCAGCTCCCGGGACACTGCGGCGCCACCACATCCCGCTGCTCCCAGGGACAGCGACAGCCACATCCCACTGCTCTGCTCCCAGGGACAGCGACAGGCACATCCCACTGCTCCCAGGGACAGCGACAGCCACATCCAGGGACAGCGACAGCCACATCCCGCTGCTCTGCTCCCAGGGACAGCGACAGCCACATCCTACTCCTCCCAGGGACAGCGACAGCCACATCCCGCTGCTCCCAGGGACAGTGACAGCCACATCCAGCTGCTCCCAGGGACAGCAACACCAGACCTCTGAGGTGTCCTGGGACAGCCCTGGCACCTGCAGGGCTGCAGGAGAGCAAGTCTCCTGATCTGAAGGCTGGCCTAGCCCTGAAGTTTGCACCCAGCACATCAGGCTGCTGCAGATCCCAGCAGAGCAGGGATTTGGGTGGGCTGTGGAGGCTCCAGGGGACATCTGCACCAACAGTCAGCCCAGGCAGGCCCTGCCAGACCCTCTGTTCAGAGTGTGAAATGAGGCCAGAAGGGCTGAGCTCTTACCAGCAGGGAGGAGGCGATGGAGAAGGCCCGGGGTCTGATGGGAGGGATCAGGTCCAGCAGGTAATCGGCTGGGATGGCACACGTGGTGTGAGGGAAATCCCACAGGGCCTGCAAAGCCAAGAGGGTGAGGCCTGGTGACCCCAGAAGGCAGCCTGCCTGCCTGCCTGCCCTCAGGGTGCCAGAGGCTGTCCCACACAGCTGTGCCACGCTGCCCTCGGCCAAAGGCACCACACAGGGCACCTCTGAGCACCACCCACCCTGCCCCACTGTCAGGAGCCCCTCAGGGCAGCACAGAGCCCACACCACAACCCACACGGATCTAGAGCTGGTCTTAACTGCTGGTGGAAATCCATGGACACTTCACAAAGCGGGTGAAGTAAACTGAACTCCTCAGGCAAGAAATTAAGGTTGATGGTGTCCTAGGTGCTCTCAGCCCCAGAAGAGCCCTGACGGGGCAGGTCTGCCCTGCTGCCAGCCCCACCTCCAGCGTGGTCCTGCGGGGCCGGTTGCAGTAGCTGTACAGCTCCTCCTGGCCCTGGGCTGAGCTGAACTCCTGCAGCTTCTCCCGCTCCAGCTCATTCGTGGAGAAGTAGGCCAGGAGCTCGAAGAAGGAGCGCCGTGGCACACAGGAGATGTCCAGGTAGTGTGTGACCAGGTACTGGATGGTGCAGGGCTGTGGCAGGAGGGGAGGGAGGGCTGTGCCTGCAAGGCAAGGCAGCGGGGACAGCTCAGGGCCAGCATCTGCTGTCCCCAGAGCAGGGCAGCCCTGCAGCGCCACACGCTGCACCCACGTGCTGCTGGAGCCAACTCCACCCACCCCTGCTCCCACCACGGGCCTCTGCTCCCTCCTGCTCTCCCCAGGTTGCTTTTCAAGCCCACGGGTTTGCAGCAGAGGAAGTCAGCAGTGCTCAGCTGTCCCTTACTTTGGGATAATGCCTTATCCACATGGCTCCCACCCTGCCTGCACACAATGCAGCGGAAATAACCAGCAGTGTCATGTGTCAGGCCTGTCCCTGTCTCCCACGTCTCTCCCAAGGGCGTGAGGAGCAGCCTGAATTTCCCTTGGCTTTGTCTGCCAGGCAACAATTCCAGCATGGACAGGCACAGGGAAGTTGGAGGCGGAATGGGCGCTCAGGGGCCAGGAGAAAAACTCTCTCTGTGCCATGCAGGCACCAAGAGCTCTGGGGGGCCTTCAAGGGGCTCCTCTTGCGCTGGTTTGTGGCTGCAGGAGCCCCTCAGGAGGTCCCTGGGGCACAGGCAGAGTGGGGAGACCTGCACACCCCATCCAAGGAAGCACAGGATTCCCAGGTTGGACTTGGAGCTGAGGAGGCTGCAGGATCCTCCCCACTCTGTGCTGGGGCTGCCAAGGCACAAGGCCCAGGTGGAGCTTGGCACTGCTGGATTCCTCCAGTAACACTGGCTCTGCACAGGAGCCACACACACAGCACTGGAGGGAAGGACGGGCAGGTGTCCTGTATCCATCCAACACTCCCAACCTGGTCTACAGCAAAGGAGGAGCAGAGCTCCAGGCTGGCCCAGAGCTCAGGGGATGCCCTGTCTCAGCAGCAAGGGGAAGGAGCAGCAGGCAGGACCTACCAGGCTCCGTGGGCTCCAGCACAAAGCGTCTGTGTGGCTCCAGGCACAGGAGCTGGCAGAACTGCTGCACATCCTCGGGGCAGTTCTGGGGCTGGATCATCACCACGTCCCCTGCACTGAACCTGGGGATGCAGGAGGAGCTGCCAAGCGCAGCCACGGGGCAGAGCCACAGCAGGGCCACCCCCCCACCAGCACCCACACCAGGGGAGGCAAATTCCCAGCGCCACCAACTGCTCCGACAGGCAAAGGGAGCTGGTCCACGGGCAGGACCCCACAGCAGGGCCCACGACCACGAGAGTGCAGCCTCAGCTGTCAGGGAGGAAAGGCAGAAGAGGAGGGCAGGCTCCAGGAGAGCTGGTCCCCTCGGGGGAGGCAGGCAAACGCTCACGTGATCCCCGAGCCCGCGATGTCCAGCTCCAGCAGCCGCACGTCCTGGCAGTGGGAGGGCGCCGTCAGCCGCCGGCTGGACAGCAGGCGGGCAGGGAAGGGCTGCAGCTGGCAGGGGGCAGCCCGGGGGGCTGGGGGCTGGCCCAGGGCACTGCCACAGGCTGGGGAGTCCTCAGGCAGGTAGCGCAGGGTGTATTTGGGGGGCAGGCTGTGGGGAGGAGAGCAGGGCAGAGGGGTTAGCTCCGTGCCACGGCTCCTGTGCTGCTGCAGGAGGAGAGGCAGGGAGAGGGGCCTGGAGTGTCCCGCTGTAGCCACCATCATCCCTGTCCCCTGGAGCTGGCCTGTGTAAGGGAATGCAATGGAGACTGGCAGGAGGAGATCCCAAAGGCTGCAGAGCAGGCAGGGGGCTGGCTGGGCACACACACTCTGCCAGGGCCAGAGGCACAGCAGGACAGTGAGATGGGCACAGCCCGGCTGGGGCAACTGTCACACCCCCCAGGGGACAAGGGGACACCCAACCAGAGAGAGATGGGCCACCTGTGACCAAAGCACAAGGGACACTGGGGACACCAGAAGCTGTGTGGGGAGCATTCCTGCTCCAAGCAGAGCCTGTCTCCACTCTGGAGAACAGCCAAGGAAGCAGAGCCTCTCATCCCAGCCAGCCCCTGCTCACCCTCTGCACTCACCACACGTTGGGACTGATGATCTCAAGGCCAGGAGGGAGAGGATACAAGGCAAGGATCTTGTCCCATAGGGCCACGAGCCAGGGATCAACCACTGCATCTGGCCTGCAAGAGGGAAACTGAGGCTGCAGCAACATCATCCCTTCAGGGTCAAGCCCCACTACCCCTGAGCCCAACAACCATCCCCACAGTCACCCCAGGCCATTCCCTTCCAACTTCAGGTCTGGGAAGGAACGTATCTCAGCCACTCCAGGCACTCACTCACTCTCCAGGCCCCAACCACTGACACCTGAACAGGATCTCCAGCCCCTGAGCAGCACCTGTGGGGTCACTGAGTCCCCAAGCCATCCACAGCCTTAGCCCTGTGCCAGGTGAGCACAGCTGAGGCTGCTGCAGTGCCTGCAGGTACAGGGCTGTGTGACACAGCTCTGAACAGGGCCGGGGCTGAGCCAGGGCTCACGGCCACGTCCCGGGGGTCTTGGCACACCCTGCAGAAGCAGGTGGCCCATGTCCTGGCACAGGAAGGTTATGAGCAGAGACCAGCACGTTCCCAGAGAGCTGGAGCAGCCCCGTGGTGGGAGCAGCACACAGCCCTGCCCATCAGCCCCAGGACAGAGCTACAGGGCCCCCCGGAGCCCCCCTGCCACCCCTCTGGGCTCTTACCCCAGGTCATGCTGGTCATCTCCCAAGGCCACCGGCAGCAGCGGGTTGGCCCCGAGCTGGAGCAGCCGTTTGTGCAGCTTCTTTGCAACGAAATTAAACCTGGGCAGAGAATAAACAACACAGGGCAGGGCTGCTCCAGCAGCACAGCAGGCACTGCCACAGCACCAGCACACACTGCAAGGGCCACCAGAGCAACACACAGGCCCATGCCAGGTCACAGAACCAGCTGGGTGCCACTTGCCACCTGACAGGCTGTGCCCAGCCCCAGGATGGGACAAGGGGAGGTCCAGCTTCCCTTGGGCCATAGAATATTTCCTTCCCTCCAGCCCCTCACTGCCTCACAGGGCTCAGGCACACCCGCCCCTCCCAACTAGAGCTCTTTGAGGCACACAGGAACAATCTTCTGGGAGAGACCTGGGACCAGCAGGGCTGGCTGCCACCTCTATTTGATGCCTCCTGTTGGTAGGAGACATCAGATGGCCCATATGCTGGCCCACAGCTGTTAGGAAGAAATGACACATGATGCCTGACCCACTGCAGCAAAGCACCCTCAGTGAGGCTGGGAGGAAAGAAAAGGGCAGAAGCCTGATTCCTGGGGCTTAGGAGGGACACAGCAGGGCAAGGATTTTTAAGGCTGGTGCGAGTTACATTTTGTCTGAGCTGCTGCTCCAGAATCAGAGCCTGTCTCCCCTTACCCCCTCTGCTCTCCAGCCACTCTGCTCTCTGCTGCAGTCAGAGCTGTGAGGAGCAGCTGCCCAGGAGCTGCAGAGCTGCTTACTTGGGGTAGGAGGAGTCCCCGAGGCCCAGCACGGCGTAGTCCAGCTGGCACAGGGAGCTGGCAGGGAGGTTCTTCCGGAACAGGAACCGCCAGAACACCTACAGGGGACACAGCCAGCCAGCCCTGTGCTGCCATGGAACCCTCCTGCCTGCTGGCCCCTCTTCACCCACCCACCTGGCTCCCAGCAGAGCGGGGAGCACGGCTTGCTGCAGAAGTGCCCCCTGCTCGTGCTCCCTGGGATGTGACTGCTGCTGCTGCAAAGCTCCCCCAGCAAAAACAACCCAGCAAAAGTAATGCTTCAGGAGAGGAAGCTCTGCAGCAGGAGCATAAAAAGCAACAGGACAGGAGCACGTCCTACCTTCATGTTGTCAGGTGGCTCTCCCTGGCCAGTGGTTGCACACACAAATACCACCAAGGGCTCATGGATGAGGTTGGCCTGTGGGTACAAACATGGCACAGTCAGGCCAGCAGCCTCCCAAACTGCTCTGGAGCCAGGCTGGGAGAGCTGGGGATGGTCAGCCTGGGGAAGAGAAGGCTCCAGGGAGACCTCAGAGCCCCTTCCAGTGCCTAAAGAGGCTCCAGGAGAACTGGAGAGGGACTGGGGACAAGGGACTGGAGCAACAGGACAAGGGGGAATGTCCATAAGCTGCAGGAGGGCAGGTTTAGGTCAGATATTAGGAAGAAATTCTTCCCTGGGTGGGTGATGAGGTTCTGGCACAGATTGCCCAGAGGAGCTGTGGGTGCCCCAGCCTTGGAAGTGTTCAAGGCCAGGTTGGACAGGGCTTGGAGCAACCAGCACCAAGGCTGTCTGAGTTCAACAGTGTTGGGACAACGCTCTCAGGGGCAGGGTGAGACTGTTGGGGTGCCCTGGGCAGGGCCAGGGGTGACTGCTGGGGTGTCCTGGGCAGGGCCAGGGG
>VWYO01011328.1:5426-69699 GCA_013400275.1 Rhadina sibilatrix
TTTTTAATTGAATGCTGAAGTATGCTACACAAACCTACTTGCTTCAATTCTCTGCATTGAGTGATTAAAATGCACAATTTTTGAGAACTATACAGTAAATAAACCCCTTCCAGCAGCAAAAACTTTCTAGCTTCAAGTTATTTCTATAGGAACATTTCTCCAAATTATTTGGACACCTGTCCCACACGCTTAAAAACATCTCTCTCAAGTCCTTGTTTCAATGTAATAAACTGGAGGGTGGAATCTCAAAAGTTTTTACATGTTATTTTCCTATAAAATATTATTGTCACTGTTGTGATAGTCTGTGTAAAAAACCAAACCAAACCAAGCCAAGATCCATTTAGCACTTAAAAACCATGGAAGCAGTTATTTATTAAAACACTTAACAGATTCCTTCTTTTATCCGTGTTTTAGAAATGCTTCAGGAATCTTACTGTTCATCACTTGCATCAGTAAGACAAGAACCTTCAGGGCTCTAATCTCTTCTTCAGACAGTTTTCTCATTTCCTGCTGATTAACTTTTAAGATTTCTATTCTTTCACCAGAAATTGGTGACAGTCAAACTCCTCAGATCCTTGATAGAAATCTGACGTGCTATCGGAGTTTACTGCAGTCATTAAGGGGGAAATGGGCTCTTTAAGCTACAGAAATCACAGGAGATGGTCTCCTTCATTCATCCTGCCAAAAGTTTACTAATTAAAAAAATCCTGAAGCTCATTGGACAATCATTATTCTTCCTTCCTTTTTCAAGGGACTGAGGGCAGAATATGGCATCAAATCAGCTCTTTCAAAGGAAGAAACACTGATTTAAAAAGAGAATGTGAAGACAAGTTCAGACCTAAATCCAAATCCTAGTTTTAAAATTCCCGTGGTAAATTCACCCCTGAGACTGTGAAGGGTTCACTACAAGGCACAATAATTGCTGTACACCTCAACAGCTCTTCTGTAATCCCATAAAATTCTGAATTTTATCTTTGTTGTTTTAATGCTTAATGCAGTTGCATTTACAGCCAACTTATAATGTGTACCAGCAGCCTGACACAGTGGAAACATTTATATGCTATCAGACAGATGAAAGAGCAAATCCTATTCCTTTATATTCCGGGTGGTATTCTCAGCCCTTCCCAGAAGCCTTATCAAATAGATGTCTTTTACTGTGTGCCTTGAAGCTACTTTGCACAAAGAGGAGGCAGAAGGAGGAGGAAATTCCAGACCTGAAGCATGTGCCACCTTTTCAGATAAAAATTCCTTGTCAGTTGACTCGTACAGCAAAATCACAGCCAGGAGTCACTTATCTGAAGTTCCACTCTCTATCTACCTTGCAGACAAGCTCTGTTAACCCTAAAATTAAAGACACCATAATCTAAGAAGGCTTAGTGTATCAGAGATTGCCACTGTAAAATATGAACTGGCCAGTACAATTACCATAGGAATTCTTCTTTTTTGCTGCCAAGCAGATAACACCAAATGTGTTTAGTGCCTTTGAATGGCAAAATTTACATTTTACAGTTCAGTCACTGCTGCAGCAGGTTCAGGTGTAGGTTAGGCAGGGGGCTGTAGCAAGTACTGCACACTCCTCCAGAGCCTCTGCTCTGGTAGTAGGGAGAGCTAAGAGGAACTCAGAGACCCCTGTTCACTACCAATCTGCTGCTGACTGACCACAGTCACCTACAGCCAGGGGTGGTGTTGCTCTTGTGAAGTCCTGAAGTCAACTGAGCCACTTGAGCTGTTGCTGCTAAGTCCTGCTGAGTCTCATCTACACTGTCAGTGCCCCATGGCTCCTGGCCAGCTGCAGGGTAGGGCTGCCACTGGAGCCGTAACTTATGCTTGAGTGCTTCAGAGAGAACAGCTCGTTTCACCAGAAATTAAAAAGTTATTATAAAATTAGATGTCAAAACAGCCAAGTTAAGTACTGCAAATGGGAGCAGAGCAAATGGAAGCAGCTGAGAATACGTAAAACCTTTGGTTCTTAGATCTGCTTGAGAGCATGGTTAAATGTGGAATTTGCAGATTCTTGAAGATGCCCTATTTCCATCTGCATTAATGGTAAAATTAATTCTCTTTTGGTACTGAAGTCCTGAAGTGTGCATTTTCAGTAATTTTATGTGTCTTAGGAACATTGTTTACAATGATACACATAGTAATGATATATATAATATTATATTTCCTACAGTCCTGCTTTGAGGCATACAACTAAGCCAGTCACATAATAGAAACCTACACGGAACATGAAATACATCTTGCATATATATGAAATACAATACAAGATAAATACAATAAATATATCCAGCTTGATTAGTGCTAGAGCAAGAGACAAGTCCACTGTTTCCAGTGATGCCATTTTTATTTTTTTTTTTGCCATTTTCTCCTTTTCTGAATTATATCAGCTACTTGGTGAAATATAATGTATTGTACTCTGGGCTGCTTCCTGGCATTATGTATTGAGTAAGGTATTTATTTAATAATTAATCATCTCCTGAATGAAATGCTTCCACATGTATTTAGCAATGTCTCTGGATGCCTTACAGATGCAGTACACATTGCTGCAAAATGAAAACAGAGGGCTGAACTCTCCAATTTTAGGTATATGGAAACAACATCAGGATTACATTTCCTTAACTATTTAATTTTCCAAGGAGACAATAAGATAACTTGACAGTTTTAGGGATGGAAATGCTTCTAAGCTGCAGGAATAAAAAACTAAAGGAAGAGTTCAAACTTCACTACGTCAATACAGAACTCCAAATTTGGTTTATGAATATGGCTGAAGTCACAGTAAGAGTACAACATCTGTATGTAGGAAACACTTATGATCCCCAAAGCTAGGAGCCTGTACAGAGGAAAACTAGTCCTCCAGTAACCATCATCTGTGACGCCAGTGCCATGAGCAGGAAGAACATAAAAATGGAACTGATACTCCCTTCCCTCTCTTGTGTTTTCTACAGTTAACAGTTTATTACACAGAGAGAGAGGGAGAGTTGAACTATCTGAGCTGACAGTTCCTAGTCCAGAGACATGGCCTGGGCTGGCTCCCAGCTCAGAGGCAGCACTCTTCCTGAGAGCATTCCCAAAACAGAGAGCCCTGCAGGGCAAGCATCATGCAGGGTCTTCTCCACAGAGCAGGGGCAGAGCTGAGCAGGAGGAAAGAGTCCTGTGGGATCCAGGGCAGCTCCCTGTGAGACCCAGGATAGCTGTTCACCACATCCCATCCACACCTCCCTGACAGCTGTGTATCTCAATTGCCCTGGTGCTGCACGCTCCACCTTTTAGTGCCCCAGATAACCCTCCACAGGAGGGTCAGCCACAGTGTGAGTGGAAATGATGAGTAGAGAAGAAGATAAATCCTTTTCTCAGTGCTGCCAGCCCTGAGGCCCTGAGGAGCACTGCTTGCAGCCCTGTCTGCTGTGTGCCACATTTCACTCCCTGCCACAGCCCCACGGTGCAGACACTTGACAGACGGGGACTGTCCCTTCCCTGACAGGGACACACATCTTGGGTCATCACTGACAGCTCTCATATTCCTTCTCGGGCACAGAGTTTGGCACAGAAATACCACAGCCTGTTGCTGAGATACTGAAGAGTTTCCTCTCCCAAACCAAAGCTCCACAAATAACCCTAAACCCACTCAAACCCCATGCCAAACCCCCTCCTTGCCCTCTGCTGAATTTAACATGCCTGCACAGTGGCAGCTGTAATGTCTGAGGCTGTGATTGGCAAAGGCAGCCCTCTGTTTACAAACAGGCAACAAAAATAACTCAATTTGGCACAGGAGAAAACACATTTACTAAACACTACAGTCAATAAATCACGTGATGGTAACCAAAAGTACAGAAAAGAGTTGTCAGTTGCATTCCTTAGATCACCCGGAAAAAAAAACCCATAAAATCATAAAAAAAGCAACAAACCAAGCAAAAAATTCAAAGAGTTGTGTGCCACAGTCAGAGCAATCTTATTTTAGTACTGAAACAAGATCAGTTTACTTTTCCACACAGTCAAAAAGCTGGCTCTTTAGGAAAAAAATTTAAGTGTTTTAGCAAGGGAAGAGAAAGAGGGAAAAAGAGGAGAAGGCAAAAAAAGGAGGAAAAATACAAAAAAATCTGAACAGAAAATGCATTTTCTAGAGGAGTATTTTTTCCCCTCCCATAAAACTTGGTCTCTTGGATATGCTAATAAATGGATTTTGATCATAATTTATTTCATTACCAACTACAAATTGTCCCTACACATTACAGTTTCTCACATCAATCCCTCCTACAAAGACATTAGTGCAGACAAATGGCTCAGGAGGTAATCCATTCTCACTGGGAAACAAATTATCCCATAACAATATCCTCAGAGCAAAGCTGCCACAATGTAAATATCTACTGTGTAACACAAGCACTTAAAAATTAGGATCTTGATGAATCAGGACTTAGGGTATGATCTTGTTCCTCAAAAATACCAGTTTATTATCAAAAAGATCTCAATTTCTAACATCTACATACTTAAGTCATTTTATATCTATCAGCACCATTAAGCTAAATAGGATTTCAAGTATGTTTTTCTTTATTATTTTGAATAGGACTATGAAAGATTAGGGCTACCAAGAGTTAATTTCCAGAAATGTAACTGCTCAACCAGTCATTAAAGCAAATTTTCTTAATAGTAACATTTTATAGGATTAACAGTTGATTTAAGACGTGATCTTCAGAACAAATCACCACTTAAGAAATAATTCAGTCTTTTCCCTTTGAATAAACTGTGCTTACTGCTCACAAGTTTATCCTTTATTCCACAATGCTGAGTGTGAGAGCTGGTTATTTTACAAACATAAGGTATGAGTTTTGATGCCTAAACATCATGGTGACGAATAAAACAGAACATCTCAAAATTCTTGGTTTTATGAGAGCTTCAACAAAAGAATTCAATACTTTCCTAACAGAGGGACACCAAATGTTTCTGGTGGAAAAAAGGAGAGCAGGTTAAGGACAAGACCCTTCCTGTTACAGTAAATGTGTCAAAATAGGGGTCTGTTACCAAATAAAATACTTTTAAGCCCATACTTCCCCAGAACTCCATAATGACTAATTCCCACTGAACAGAGAAAAGGACAGAAGGACCATCAGTGGCCAGAAAAAAAAGCATCAGGATGACATCATTGCCTGTCTGCCAGCCAGGAAAGGAAGAGAGGGATTATCTGAACAGTGAACATCTGGATTGTGTATATAAAGGCAGTGAAGGATTTTTATACATATTAGTTCACTGAGTTCCACTGAATTTTTATCTTACAAAGAAACAGTAGTGCTATGATACGCTTTTAAAATGAAAAAGCAACAGGAATTCCAGCGGTCTGGGTTAGTGTATTAAAAGATACACAAACAG
The DNA here is from genome assembly GCA_013400275.1 of Rhadina sibilatrix. NCBI lineage: Eukaryota > Metazoa > Chordata > Aves > Passeriformes > Phylloscopidae > Rhadina > Rhadina sibilatrix. The sequence continues at coordinate 10,788 of VWYO01011328.1, forward strand.
ATTTATTATTCACTGCTTCTCTACTATACTTAATTGAAAAAACTTGGCAGATCCTTGAACTTGCAACTCTTTCTTTTTGAATTAAAACAATGCAGCTTAGTAACACCGACTTTCTTCTCTCTGTGTTTCAGATACAAAGATTGCAAGTGACTTGATTCTGACCTTGAAGAACTGAAATTCAAAACACGCTCAGTCTCCCAGCCCATTATTGCAAAGACTGCTTTAAAAAATCTTACACATGAAGCGTTTTCATTTCCTCAGAATACAACTCAAGCCAAATTTGTATTTTCACATATTTTCATCTCTAGAGCTGCAGCACAAACAAAATCAACTTTGTTCCAGTACAACTTTTTTCTTTGCAAAAAAAACCCCATTCTTACCTTGAACTGTCAAAGTTGNTAGTACAACTTTATTCAACTTTATTCTTTGCAAAAAAAAAACCATTCTTACCTTGAACTGTCAAAGTTGCTGATGCCTCAGCTTTTCCAACCATGTTTTCTGCAACACAAGTGTATGATCCCATGTCTCCTGCCGTAACTTTCCTGATTTTCAAGGTATGATCATCACGGATTTCGTATCTTTAAATATACATAGTGGTTAATAGGAATAACAGAACTTGGTACAATTTCTGTAAAGAGTAAAAACATGGGGGATTTGCTCTCAAATCCCCCAAATCTCTTAGTTCTGTACTTCCCATAAGGGGGAAAAAAAGTATAGACACTGATAAATTGATAATGTAAACTAAAGTTTTAAAACCAAAATATATCCAAGTATTTGAAAACCTTATTCCGATATTATTTGCACAAAATCGCACAGCTCTAATGCAGAACATCTTAATTGTTAGAATTCTTTTAATAAGTAAATATAATAATATTTATTCTCCATCTGAATGACCCATTTTTTAATATGGTTGAAAAGAAAAGATCGTTCCCAAGAAGATCATAATTCCTTGAATGTCAAGATAAATCACAATTCCCTAAAGAACAATGTGGCCTTTTACCAGTTTTTTCATTTCATCACCTTTCTCTCTTTTTTGTATAATGCAGTCAATGTGTTTCTATTTATGGTAAGTAGATTTTGCTCCTAAAAATGATAATTTTTATTAAAGCTATAGACAACATTATCAAGAAGCTGGATTTGTTGGCCAAAGCCAACTGTTAAAGGGTTTTTTCTTCCAATCCACTTCCCTGAAAGTTTCTTAAACTGATAATTAGGAGTGCAAGGTAAGTAAATAAGTATTTAATCTATCTCTATGTCTATCTATCACAGGATATATTTATTTTTCAATAAGATGTTTTACTTTTTGGGCTGAATTACAGCAATGACAAAAAAAATATAAGTTCACTGGAAACCTAGTAACAAAAACATGTATAACCAAGGCAGCTTTCTACATAACCAGACTACATTTTATATCCATTGCAAGTCCAATATATACTTCTTGATGTTATAATCCTTTTTACTATTTGTTATACATTCTCCAAAACTTTTAGTAATCACAGAAGACTCTTCAGGTGAAGAATTAATCTGTATCTGATATTGCTGGCTGAACTTGGTTATTTTATGTTATATTTGCCATCTGTTGTCACAACAAAAACATGAAAACGGGCTGCTCTTAAGTTTCAACATAAATTGTAAACTCAACTAGAGCACAGTGCTAATTAGAAATGTTTTACTGGATCAAACCAGGCCCTTTCTATTCAAGACCAAGAAATGCTAGCTGTCAGTCACTGAATGGCCCCATCCTACACAAAACCAGATGCCATAAAAAGAGTAACTCCAAGTACTGCACCTTGCTTTTGGTAGCTCCCCGTCATCTTTCCTCCATCTCACTGTAGGGACTGGGTCACCTCTTGCCTCACACTTAAACTCTGCACTGTCATCCACAGTTACTGCCAAATTGCTCGGCCTCTTCACAAAAGATGGTCTCTCTAAAGGGAAAGGAAAGGAAAACGAGGATTAATCCAGCAGTTCTGTGTCCATTTTGCACAGGATTTCTGTGAGGCTGCTCACAGGTGCCAGCAGTAGCAAGCATTCCACGCAATAATTTCCAATGCTGCATTTGAAAGGCAACATTTTCTTTCACCAGCACACATGAAGTAAAAAACAAGCCAAAAAACCCCCAGAACGCACACTCTGTAGTTTTTGTTCATCAAAACTGCTGCTGTCCCTGACTTAAATTGCAGTACATGGATGACCCAAGTCCTGGCTCACCAGAGTCAGATTAATTGCTGCACTCTTGTGCTCAGACTTTCTGGAATAAAAGGTGATCTCAGTACAGGCTGTGCTATTTTGGTAAACCCTACAAATTTCAGGAAAGGTATCGATACGCTTTTCTACCTGTAACAGGATTCAAAGGTGTAGGTTGCTGGGCTATTCATACTTTCATAGTTCCACACCAGGCTGCACTGCAGTGAGGTTTGCACACTCCCAAGGATAAAAGTGGTTTTAAACAATTTCTGGAATATTCCAGGAACGACCCATCCAGAAGAGCAGCACCAGATGACAACAGCATGTCCATAAAAGAAATGAGAAGGTTTAACAGGAGAGTGTTTGGCAGGTTCCTTTGCCTAAGGCAGATGAACTTTTTGTCTATAAACCTGTGAAAGCTCTGAGGGAGTTGAGAAGGCAGTTGCATGTTTTGACTTGTATGTACTGAAGATATAAATATCATCCCCCTGGAACTGCAAGAGTCTGAAGCCATTGGCACCATCAGGAAGTGTGAATGCCCAAAAATAGACCACAAATTTCTCACAGGAGTACAAAACGACCAGACAGAAGGATAAAGAGACAATCCCATGCTCTTCGTGTCTCACATTTGTGTTTGAAAAAAGCAGTTCTAAATATTACTCTGGCTTTGCAGACAGAGAGATTCAATATTACAAAAACTTAATGGGTCAAAAAGCAAATGTGAACTGAACAAAACCTTATTAAAAAAAAAGCTTCCTTTAGTCCCGAAGATGTCCAGACCAGCTGGGCACTTGTGTTGCAGAAACCTAACTTTGCTGGCAACGGTAGGAAATGATGTTAAATGAAATAGCAAGTAGATCTTTAAGCTGTCAGTTCTAGCCTGAGTTCATATACAAGAAGTGAGAAATAAAACAGAGATCTACAGACATAAATCTAGCTGTGAATTAAAAAGATACAAATATAGACAAACCCCTACACTGGCCCCTTTTCTTGTAGGTGCCAAGAAACCAAAACCTGAACGTAAGAAAAGAACATCCAGACTGAACCTCAGAGTAGGAATAGTTTGGGGATGAATATTTAACTTAACTATGCAAGAGAAAAAGGACTGATCTGGTAAGTCCAGGACTGCTGCCCAACTGCAAAACCCACAAGAGGCACATTGTTCTCCAGATCAGTTTCCTAAAGGAAGAGTAATGGACTTCCACGAGTTTTTGTCTGCCCATTTGTAACACTCTTTTTCAAATGCAGAAATGGATCAGGGAAATCAGCACTGATTTACGAATCTATCTTTGTCACATGATTATTTGGTACATACAAGGAAAGCTTAGCAAGGGTCCCTTTGAAACTTTCTAATATTACAGTTCCTGGCATGCAATCCTCCCTCTGATCTAAAGCAGAGACCTAGAAGCAAAAGTTCAACTTCTAAAAACCCCAACCTCATAAATAGAAGATTAATGTAGAAAAATTTCAATACATGAAGTTAACATACTTCTTGTGCTTTTTCACGCATATCCAAGCCTGAGCTGAAAGAATAAGGTGTATTAAAGATTTCTAGACACAGGCTGGTAAGACATCCAAAGCTTTACTGCTCCATTTGAAAACAAAATCTTGCTAGTTTTCCCAGGCTGAAAATCTGAAACATGTCTGGAAGGAGCAAGAAATGAAGAAAAAGCCAGACAGAGCTCTGTCTCCAATGCACCCCTCTTACAGGTGTTTAGCAAGGGCAGTATTTTTTCTGCCTGAGTTACTGAACAGTCCAGCCCATCATTTCCTGGTTGGTAGGAGACTAGTGATGAACTATTAAATGTTACAGATAAATAGGAGCCTGGTGCCAGGACTCTACTCATGTAATTACAACTTACTTTCAAGTTTAGATTTTGCTTGAAAGTTCTGAAAGTCTATTTGACAATAAACTTCCTCCCCTAGTGCTTCAAAAATGTTTATACAAAACCAAAATAAAACTGTACAGGGGACCACAAAGTCTTCCTCAGCTTCTACAGGGCTACACAGCACTTTCTTTCTGGATATTCAGTCTGAACAATTTTAAGATGGCATAAAACCTTGTTTCATTAAGGAAACCCCTGCTTCACATGAAAGGTCTTCAAGCTGCCTGTTCTCAACAACCAGTTCCCTACAACAATGTAGGGAAGACAGATAGAAGTGCCAAAGACAGACAAGACAGCTCTTAAATGTGAATTTAACAAAAAAAATCCCACCAACAAACTACTAGCACTGCAGCAGCATTGTGATGGAAACCAGTGTGCTGTGAACCAGGGCTTAGATGGTGTCATCCTATAAAGATAAAACATCTATTTTTTTTTTTTTTTAATTTTTTTTTTCATTAATGCTCAGGCCTTCTCAAGCCTCCTGTACTTGAAAGTAAAATGCGACATATTTTGAAGGAAAACCACCTAAGTTCTCCTGTGCTGAAGGAATACTGAGACTGCACTTGGACTTACAGCTTCCCTTCTGATGTGGCAACAAAACATGCAATTTTCAGCAGAGCTCAGCTATCTTAAATGAAAACTTTTTTTTTTTTTTAATGCTCAGAGGAACTAACAATAGGATCATGTGAACAAGCAGATCTGTTGTAGCTTTACAACACTCAGCATACGCTCCTATAAATGAAAGTATAATTACTCCAAATAGAAATTTAGAGTAATTCTGAGTCTCTCCAGTAAGATGCAAAAAATTAGGCCTCTGCTTCTTAAACTTGTTAATTTTTGTTTTGATGTTATTTCACAATACTGATCCAGTCATGGAATTATTTTCAGTTGGAGAATTAAATACAAAAGCATCTTATAACAGGAAGAATTGTCCCAGGTGGGCTGCAGAGCCATTATCTTCCTTCTATTTGCTTGATTACAACCAGGAGAAAAACATTTTCAGCACTAAAAAGGAAAGGGATGAGAATAATCTTTAGAGAAAGGCTTACTAGGAAAAACAAAAGATGGACATTTTCATCAATAGAGTCTAAAAGGAGTTCTTACCTAAAACAGTGAGCTCTGCAACCTCACTTTCACGTTCTCCAACCATATTTGTTCCAACACAAACGTATTTGCCAGCATCATTCTTCCTTGTGTATGTGATCATAAGCTTTCCTCCTCTGATCTAGAACAAATCAAAGATAACAAAAATGCTTTAATATGAATTATCGATTTAATAATAACAACTTGAAAAATATTTTGTTACAGATAGAACAAGCTACTCGTGGTTTTCCATATCACATAAAAAAGTGGAAAAAAAAATACTATTAGCCTACATTCCTTCTCTTATGCAAAAAGCTTGTGTTTTAGTTTTAGTATTTTAAAATCTCTGAGATTTTCTTAGTTTTTTCTTCATTCTTTGTAATGTAATGCTGGCTCCTCACCAGCCTGTTTAATGCTTGTCAGCCAGAAGGACTACAATTCCTTCCCATGTACAGATACAATCAGGTGGAGAGTAAAAATTAGCACAAGACATAAATCTCATTTTCACATCAAGTGCTGCAATTACTTTTTCTTGACAAGAAATATGCGCATGCTATCCTGCTGCTGGTCGTGCTCATTATTATTCATGAATTTTGTATTTGTTTTGCTTTTCATTTCTTAAGGAAGTGAAGGAAATTCTTTATTCTTTAGTTCTTCACCTTTAAATAAGTTAGTTTAAAGGCTGATAAGCAGCTGAGAGGAAGAAATTATATTCTTACTGGGAAATTAATAACATTCTGCTCTTAATTTTGAATTCAGCTTTTGGGAGATAATGGGATTCCAACAACCCCCAAATTAGAGAACACACTTACCTTTGTGATTCCAAACCTTATGATGTTTTATAAAAATGTACATTAAATGCATATGAAAATATCTGATCTTCCTTTAGAAGGATTTATTCCCCCCTTTTTATTGACCAAATGGTTGAACAAGTTTCAAAGTTCACCAAAATGCAGCAAAATTTGTGTAGGCAGTTGTGTATGTACCATTCTTACTTTGATACACAAAGAAAGTTGCTTGATTACAAAAAAATACATTTTGAAGTGTGCATATGCTTACCAGCCCAATCACTTCTGAAAACCACTGCAGTTCAAGGCATGGGTGGAAGTAGACAATAAATAAAAGCCAAATATGAAGCTACATGAAAGGCTCTAATGTGGTCAGTGACAAGGAGGAGAGTGTTCTCTATATGAGGTATTTAGCTCGAGTTGCCTGCAGCTAGAAATCCATCCCTGGAAATTTGACATCTTGAGCACCGTTGGGCTCTGATTGTCATTGTAGGATGTACAGGCACAAAGATGACAGTCAGTTATTGAGATAAATGGACACGCACGTGGAGCGTAGATAGTGTTGCATACAAATTTCATTCTGTTGCCTTTGGCACTCATTGCTTGAGAGCACAAGAGATACGTCCTTTATCATTCAGAAAGCTGGTAATGCTGAAATTTCAGTGGAGATTTGAGGCACGAGGAATGAAAAAATAAAGGCGACCTGCAAACACACGTTTTTCAAGAATCTACATGCATTTGTGGATTGCTGACTGCCTGAACTGGTAAGCAGGGGAAGAGAATGTAAAATTCTCTTAGAATTTTAGAATAGAAGTCTTAGAATAGAATATTCTTCTTAGAATAGAAGTCTATCTATATTTATTCCTGGTTTACATCTCCCTAAATCACAGAAAGCAACTGATTTTCTAAAGAATGGATGCAAAGGATTTAAAAAAAAAAACACCCCAAATTTTGAACGACTTTCACTTGTGTTTTGGTGTATTTGTATATCCAGATACATATGCAGAAACATGCATATGTATGTATCTTTTATGTATATAAATACCACATTGGATAGAACAAAGAATTTGCCAACTCATCCGATGCTTTCAAACCCATGTAAACTGAAATCGGTGATTTTCATTCATGTCTTCAGATTCTAAATCCTAGTGATATTCAGTAGCATTTGTGCTTCTCTGTTATTTTATCACTTCAGAAAATCCCATTCAAATCCATGACAATATGACACGACTGCGTATCTTGCACAAACTGTAACCTGAAGCAAGAACAATCCTAGGAATTTCTTGTAGGAATCGCTACAAGACTCTCTTCAAAGCATAGATGGAGGGAAGCATTAAAGCAGAAACATATGAAAAACTAAAAAGTCATTGAAAGCTGCTTTTCTTGCAAGTTATTGAGATTTTAGACAAAGAAGGAGACACAGAGGAAACATTCCCTCATGGATGTTGAAGCAGACTTCTTAAGATGTGACACACATGCTGAAGGAGGCTGTGCTTACAACAGGGAATTCTGAATGCATGTGCAAAGGGGTTTCTTTTGTTTGGTTGGTTGGTTTCCTTAAAACATGAGAAGGGTTTAGAACTTTAGCTGCAATGATGGTTATTCCACATGGAATTGTGATAAATTACACAGCTACAATAAAATGTGCCACCAATGAATGTGGAATTACACATGTCTGTAACTGGAGCAGTCACAGATGGCTAGAAGGAAGTGAACTTCCCCTGGTGGGCAACTACCAAAATTCTTCACTGCATTTTAAACAATTAGGTAGGTACCCACCATCTCAGTAAGAGTGGCCAATCCCTTCAGTTTAATATGAGATTGCAAATGAAAACTGCAGCTATGAAAACCTTTTGTTGTCTATGTGCAGTGTTTCTCCTCAATAGGCAATCCCAGAAATACCTATGGACCACAGACCAATGGCTTTAAGGAAAACAGTACACAATGGAAGGAAGACATGCACATGAAATTTGGTAGGAACACATAAAGAATCACTGCTGAATTTGTCTTACTAAGTTCAAATCCAGTATTCAGAGCTGTAAACAGTCAATCACCTTTGGAGACAGTACATGAAATCTTGCAAATGACAACTATTCCCAGTCTGCGTATACGTAACAGTTCACGAAGGCATTTTAATTTGAGTGCTCTGGCTCTTCTCATGTCTTTGCCCTTGCCCCTAAATACACCAGCTGGATTTTACAGCAGCAAATGATATAATGGTTTGCAAAAATGACAGGCAGTGAGTGTACCATTACATCCCAAACCTCCTGAAGAGCTGTGACCGTGCTGAATACCAGGAGAAGTCCGTTCTTCCACGTAAACAAGACACAGAAAACAGTTTTATTCCACTGCTCTAGTCCATATGGTTGTGTCGTGGGAAAATAATGGCTTTGCTAACCACCAAAGCTTAAAGTCTAATTTGGAAAGTCAGTTTCATGTTTCATTTATACCTAAGTGAAGCCGAGACACTTCTTGACTTTTCATGCCTCTTCAGGATTTTGTTCTCTGCCTACCAGCAAATCTATCAGGGATTTGCAAGTAGGATAATACAAGAATAGCAATGAATTCTAGTAAGAGAAAAAGATTGTGATCAGCATTTCACAGATGATCTTCAGCTGCCTGTAAGATGTATGGATTGCTGCATGCATGCTAAGAAAATATATGATGGTATGGTGACTTACAAAGACTTTTTGCAAGCTATTTTCTATGACCTGCCTGCCTGACCATATTTTGCTCCTCATCAGTAAATTGTTCATTCAAGCAAGTCCACTTCATTTATTTCTTTAAACAATAGTTGGAGATGTTCATACAGAAAACTCTAGGCACCCACAGAGTTAACTAGGTCCAGAATTGCAAATTATGGCCACCCAGCAGCAAAAAATCATATACAAATAATGAATCAACTCAGTCAGCCAATAAATCAAATCCATAAAAACTTACCCAAGGGTTCTACAACATACCACCAAGAATTCAGTGTAGCTGTACACACATATATTCTTATTCTGAGACCATATTTTATATACCTAGGTGCGTTGTGTATATGTGTGTAAATTTCTGTACGTATAAATCCATACCCATCTGTCTGTGTTATGAAATATTTTTATATATGTGGGTGATTCATTTACTTTTCACAGAAATGTGGTATGAAATATGAGACAGAATGAAGCCATAAGAGAAATGCTTGGGGAGTCCAAATATAAATGAGAATGACTTTTTTTTTAACTTTCCTTCAGTTCCTAGTTTATTTGTCCAATGAAATCTGCTCTGTTGCAAAATAATTCTAAAGCAAACAAATTCACAGGAAAATTAAATTTAGACTGCAGAGTGAAATACTGACTTCTGTTTCTATAGCCAGGGTTTCTGCATATACGATATCACAAATTTCATATATTTCATATATTTCAGTCTTCACATATGTACAGCATACACAACAACCCATTTTCTTTCATTTTCTAAATTAAAAGTGGTGGGCATGTAATATCAACCTGTCAGACACTGCCTTTGCCTCAAAAGTGTACCATCTAATTATGAATAACATACAGTCCAAGTCCAAGGTGAGTCCAGGCAATTGTAATTAATAGTGTCACCAATGGTATATCCAAGTAAAATGGAGCTTTTATTTCTTAGTTAAAAAAAAACAACACAGAGTTCATTTTCCTCTGTCTGGTCTAACATCCCAAAATATCCATATCAAAACTCACCATTGCTGGGGACACTGTAAGGCATGGAATGTCAGCAAAAGAAGGCAGCTTTGCAGTTTGAACAAAGTTGAACAAAAAAGAGTACAAATGACTATCTTAATTTCTATTTAAAATTTTGTATCTTGTTCCAAGCTTTGTGAATCCCACGTATTCTTCCCTACCTATTATATCATGCTTAAATATCAGACACTGGACATCAAAATGTGTTTGGAACAGGTCTTCAACAATGATTAAAGTTTGTTCTTGTTTAACTTCAAAGTTCAGACAGAGGAGTCTGTCCTGCTTTCCGTTCCATTCTCTGGGACCCCAGGAAGGTACATGCTGCCTCCTCCAGATCAAACACACAAAAAATTCTATTTGAAAGTAGTCTGAAACATTCTTTCAAGTGGTCTTCCTGTGCTGTAAATCTGTCATGACAAAGTGCAAGTCAATTGTTCCCCCCTACCATACAGACCAACAAAACAGCTTTGCAATACAGAGAGGCCTGAAGGCAGCCTAGAGGAAGGTGCAAAATGCATGGGAAGGTGGCTTTAGGTAAAAAGAAGGTATTTAAGGTAGATAAAATGACAATAGATTCAAGCTGCTGCTTCTGGCACCCCTGCCAATCTGACACATCAGAGGCAGAATCAGATTCAAGTCCGTTCGTAAGACTCCTTTTCCCAGTTTTCTGGCCTCATTATTAATGGCTGTAACTACAAGAAGGTGGATACCTACAAAGGCTTAAGGGTTATCTGTGCCCTGAATTGCTTGGTGAATATCAGAGGCAGCTGAGAGTTATTCAGCCCTTGGCATTATCACAAGACACCAAATATCAGAACTACTTTATGTGTTTGATGCTTCACCCAATGAGACTGTAGAAACAGCCAAGATATATGCAGAATTTCATAAATCAAATTCAGAAAAGAAAACTACATGCTTCAGCACATGTGATTTTCAGAAGTTTAAAACTGTAACAATTCCAAGTTAACTTTCTATAAACATTTGGCTTTTGTTAATCACAAAGGAAGATTTAATTCACAATAATCCATATTGGCCCACATTAGTCAGAACTAATTTCTGAACAGACAGCTATGTTTACATTGCAGTATTTGAACCAGTAAAATACTTCTCTGAAATACTTTCACAGCTACAGTACAAAACATTCTCTATGCAATACTTCCTTTCTTAGTATAAATCAAGATTAAAATCTTACAACAAAAGCATATTACAACTACCTTCGTGGTCTTAAATCTGTTCTACAAAGATAAAAAAAAAAGTGAAAGAAGCAGCAAATGCTTCATAAACTGTTTTTCACATTGTTATTTATTAAGTACAGAAAACATACTAAACTCCACTAATGGACAACACTCAGGTACATTCTATGGGTCAATAAAATTATAGCTGGAACTATCATTCTTTCTCCAATATCCAAAGAAAGCCCTGCATGGGAATGATGTGTTTACAATGACAACTGTGAAATTTCTGTAAAACTGTAAATTTAACCCCATGCATAAATCTGCCCTGGATGCACTGGTGCACATGTAGCTTTCGCTACCATCGGTGATTGAAATCAGAAGTAAAAGTGAACTTGAACTGAACTCGATGTCTGGTATGTCTTCATTCCTCTCCCCTTAAGCAAGTCAGATGATTTGAAGTATCAGTTACACATGAATTTGCTTTTAAGCATCACCACTACTGTGTGATTTACACACCTCCAAGGATAAAATCTCAGACAGGGTTCATTTTCCACATAAAATCTCTCAGTTTTTAATTACGCTACCTAAAGAATCACAAATGTAATAAGGAAAAATAATACTAACAAACCACAAATTTTAAAACATATAAAAACAGCCTACCTGGTAACCATAAAAGAAACTACATAACCCAAATCTCCAGAGGATTTAGCAGCCTGTTTCCCACTGTAAAAAAAACACCAAGGTCACTCTGAGGGGCTGTGCTAAAATCAAGGATGAATCCAAAGGTCCACCTACATCACCAAACCTGACTCTCCACGTGGCAGGCCACACCTAAACTCTGCAGACAGAACCAGCAGTGGAGGGAGGAGAGGACAACCACCACTACTTTCCAAAGGGGTCCAGACTCTGCTGCTGATTCCAAGGGGATTTCAGTTCCTGACTGTCATTGCAGGTATTGACAGTATTGTCTTACTTTTCTAAGTCTGGAGCTAATGTTGGCAGGATGACAACGTGGATTTAAGACAACAGTATATTGTGGGGTGTATTTCATCAGTAGAAAAATTCCTACTTTTCCCTCAGAAAAGAGCAGCTGTGCAGAGCCCGAGTCTTCAACAGCAGAGTCCTAACATTCAGTTTCAAGCTTTAGATGGATGGGTAGGTAAAATTTCACCAAGACTTGTAATCTGATGAAAGACATCTCTCAGAGGGCAAATTTCTCACAGCCATCGTACTAAAATATAGGGGTTTTCAAGGTTTTTACGTACGGTCTTCTAAAGGGAACTGTTCTTACAGGACTCGAGTTATCAAGAGATCTGAAGTGGAAGTTCATGGGTCGTCTTCTACCATGAGCTCCCACAAGAAAATGAAAGGCCTTCAACATGCAAAACCAAGAATCTCCTAGACTTAAAACTATAATTGTGGAGCAACAACAAAATCCTCGCAGTCTGAGAGGAGGGAAGAGAAATGAATTATTGGCATTTTTCTCTTGGCTGGTCTGTGCAGCAGGGTCATTATTTTCAGTCACTCCGTGACCTTCTGAGATGCAGCTCAGACTCCCACTTGTCTCGAAGAGAAGGCACATCCCTTCTGAGCCTGGCTGCCCACTGCTGGCTCCTCACTCAAGGGATGCAAATCTCAGGCTCCCGGATCCTTCCCGTGACCGCTGCACTTCCTGCACTAAATTGCCTGTGAAAGCTTTCCTCCCTGGAGCTGGCACAGCAGCTTCCCAAGGGAAGAAGGATTTTCTTAGTTCCTCTGGGGGTAAACCTGAGCACTTTATGGCAGAGAACACGAACTGAGAACCAAACTAAGCAAATAAAATTAGTCACAGGTGACTAAAATGCAGTGGATTCTTTCATACATTTCCAAATTTCTATTATGACAGCTTTAAATTTTGAGACAGATTTGACTTCTCATTCAAAACGTTTTCTGTAAAAACTTTATAATCAAATTAACTCCCAAAGAAGTTTTGGCCCTGCCAGCTAAACATTGCAAATAAGCAAGTATTTTGCAAACTAACCTTGGAAAAAAAAAATGTTTTCTAACTAAAAACCAACTGATTCTCTGTCTTTTGATCAAGAGATGGAAATGAGACCACGCTTCAGAAGAAGGATATAAACCCATGTTAAGTCCCTACTGCATTTATCTCTAAGTGAGCCTAAAGTTAGTAGAAGTCTTTTATAATAAATGCTGGGCACACAAAGTTGTGAAAACATTAAACCTTTCCCTTCATTTGTGGAGCACTGTCAAAAAGAGGAGCATATGCACTGCAATGCTGATTTTTCATGAACAGTTAAACACAGAAGTCATATATTAATCTGCCACATTTCACTCTTCCATCACCGTTCACTACAGCTCTCGTGACTGCAGCACATGCAAATCATAAATCACAGATTTCCTTGTATTTTTTGTGGTCTGCACACAAGCCTTGTGTTACAGGACTGAGGCAAAAACCTGCAGTCAGAGGCAACCACAAGCAAATCTTGAGTGTCACTTTCATTATTGCTGAAGGACTGCTGAAACACCGCTGGGCTACACACTGCAGCTACAGAAAGGCCTCCGCTTGGAAGATGCTAACATTTAAAATTACAAAGAATAAGGGGGAGAACGTATGCACAGAGAGGCAGAGAGCAAATCCCCCCAGTTTCCCCAGCTCACAGAGCAGCCCAGATTCATTATTTTTTTGTGCTCAACTTTAGATCCTCCAGAGAGACCCCACAGGCAGGGGATGACGACCTGCAGATCCCGGTCCCTTCGCAAGCGCTCTCTGTTGCCGCAGCCTCCGCAGCTCAGGCTGATCTTCAGCAACACACAGCTCGGCCAGGGGCCACTCGGGCTTTCTTTAACTCGCGAAACAAGCCAGCCCAGGTTGCAAGCAAGCAGAGCGAAGCACACACTGCTCCCATTCTCTCCGTGCACGGGCAGCAGCGCCCGCTGATGCTCACACGTTTCCCTGTGCCATCCTTGAACCACGACGGCCCCTGAGCGCTGCTGTTCGTCGGCTGGGCGCTTGGGGAACACGCTGCCCTCTGCTCGGGCTCAGCCTTTGGCTCAGTGTATCGATGGAAGTGGTTACCCCGTGAAAAGGCAGAGAGCACCAGGAGACCAAAGGGCCAAGAGCGGTGCCTCTGGCCTGGCCCCCGTCTGCTCGGCTGGGGGCTGCCCGAGCCATTCAGGCGGGCCCTGGAGCCCCGCCGGGATAATTGCTTCCTTTGCAGCAGCTCCTTGCTATTCTTCGCAGATGCCACAGTGGGTTTAAACTTCTGGCACAGTTCTCGCTGTTGTTAAAAGGCCATTGTAAACTGCACCGATGGAAAAGGCTGAGTGAGAAATGTGGATGCGAGGGAGGGAGAAACTGTTCTGGATGCTGAAAGAAAGTACTAGCTGCTCAGCTTTTCGCATTCGTATTTACAAAGCAAACCAGCTGGCCAGGTTCTGTATGGAAATCAGTCTCCTGTTTGCTGATGTTTGCTGTTATTGGAATAAATAGGCTTGTAAAAATGGCACAGAAATTGAAATTACTCTGCACTTTATTTTCCCGTTTTATCTTGTGCCTGTGTGCACGCCTTTCTTAGAATTAGTACTGTCCTGTCATAAATGAGAAGCTTTGACGTCTTCTGTATGAGCAGTGTAAAAAGAACATAATGAATAAGAAGTAACTTTTAAAGAAAACTAAAAGTGTTACTTGATCAGATTTCAGTTCACTTGGCGCAAACTACCTTTTTATGACAGGGACCAGAAGTTAAAAACTGCATATGCACTCCCACAGTATACTTTCCTCCCCAAAAACACAGAAAAAGCTCACACTGTGCTTTCAAAACATACAAATACAAATACTGAGTCTGAAGTAAACACTTTTAAAGACCTTACTTTCTTTCCAAGCTACTTAGCATGACAAACAGAAACCAACAAAACTACAACAACAAACAAAACACCAGGAAAAAAAAAAAGTTATATTTCTGCATTTTAAAGACTCAACTGTGTCAGTTCTGGCTGAATTTTGCAAAAGGAGATGGCAAAATTTAGGAGTCCATGGCTGCTGGAGAAGGTGTGTGGTAGTCAGCATTTCTGCCTGTCAGATGGACATATTGACATATCCAAGTGGTTGAATCTGCAATTCCACTTCCCAGACCTTGTCCTGAATGCTGATCACCCAAAAAGGTGCTGCCTGTAGCCCCTGGCCTGCAATGCACCCAGTGCCACCATGGCCCACGGGGGACAATTTACAAATGGGAGCTGCCCTCCACAGAAGGTCTGAACTCACCACTTCTGAGGCACACTCTGACTCCAATCAGTGCCCCAAATATGCAAAAATATTTATAGGAAAAATATTTTAGAGTGGCATTTCTTTGTGTTGTAAGTAAAATGATGCAAAATCATACACTAAAGAGTGCCAGGGAAAGTTGATCCATGTGAACGAGCAAGGAAGACAGTATAAAAAAGGACTGTCTTGATAACATCCATGAAAACAAAGAGACCTTATCAAAAAGCTTCCCTTGTCTTCTTGCCTCTTTTTCTAACACAAACATTAACAGGATCAACCCCTACTGCAATAAACAAATTACAGCATGTCACATCAGTACCCTGATGATTGCACCAAGGTATAAGCCTAACAGAAATTTGTGGACAATAAAGACCACCCCTGTTTATCTTGGAGAATGCAGATTCACTGTTTGCACTTATTTATCCAGAAAAGCTAAATAATTGATATTTTCTACTCTTGCAAAGTAATTTTTAATGGAAGACTCACAATATGGTTTTCAAACGCTGAATAAATATTCAGAATTAAGGAGGAAAGATCTAAGAATTCTCAGGTCTGATAAATATAAAAAGAAATATTCAGCGAATCTAAGAAATCATCAAGTGTGTATTGTATTTTGCACTGTACTATTAGTGACTATCCTTCATGTGTTTCAACCAGACTTTTTCTAACACAGTCATATTGTTGACTTTGGAAGATGAAAGAAAGCAAAGTTATACTGAAAACAGAAGTCAATCAAGACCAGAAAAGCAATCATTTCAGAGAATGTTTGGTAAAGAGTGAAAAAACATGTTCTGATGATTCTAGTCTCCTTTCCAATAGTTCCATGTGTTATTGCACATTTGACCAAAGTACCATAAAACCCTAAACAGTTCTGTCATTTGATGAGATTCACTTTCAGTGGATTGCAATGAGATAATCCTGCATGTTTTTCCAGACGTAAAGTTTTTCAAGAAATGTTTGGTAGAATACAACACAAATATTTTTACTATATTTCAGAAGAATACTTAAATATTCTTAAGTTTCTGGAAACAGGAATTCCAGACAATCCTTCTAGATTCAAAATTTTGTTCAAGATCTGGCAGGCCTAAAGCATAAATGTTGTATTACAGGTATTATTACTGGCACTTGCAAACATGCATGCCAAGAACAATCTGATATGCAGGTCATTCTAGGCACAGAATATTAAAATATTAAAATATTTGCTGTATTTAGAGTTGCCTTTAATAATGTTAGATTTGGATCTTGGCTTGTTTTGCAAATTAATTTCAGAGTGGGAAGAGGGATTTAATGAGATGTATACTTCTGTGAGGAGCGAAAAAACAGAAGCTCATTAAATGTGGACCTGGAATAAGGAAGGTACATAGGGGATTCCATTGGAAAGGAATTTTAGATGCTAAATTAGTTAGGTAGGCACAGAGATATCAGAGTGGCTTCAAGTGTTTCTTTTTCTGTACAATCATGTGGTTAAATGAACAATACTTTGCCTTTTCAGAACCCTCTTTCGTGGAACTGTCAACTACTCTTCAAACACTCCCAAAGGGAAAAACCATTGGATCACACCTAAGTGGAGTTAGCACAATTGTTATTAGTATTAGAAGTTTTCAGACAAGTCTAAGAGAAGGAAAATTACATACATCTAACTGAAAGGAGTAATTTAAGGCTTGCTACCTAAAGGACTGTGTTCAAAACATTAATGGAGAGCACAAAAAGGGATACAACCCTGTCCTAGTATCATCTCCACTCTGTCAGCTGAATGTAAAGTGGACAGAGATAATTTTGTATATTAATTGAATGCTGCAGATTGGTACCTAGGTGTGATGTTCATAGGCTGATTTTAAAGGCTGCATTTTGTAGCAGGTATGAAACAAAGAGGTAAACAAAGGTAAAAACTAGTGCACTATGGGCTGCTTGGGGTTAAAAGTAATCTCCTCCACAAGGAGAAACAAATTCTCCACACCACCTGAATAAATACATCACCTTTACATTATAAAACTTGTCAACACTAGTAGTATCAATTTTCCAATGAGAATTTGTGGAAGTCCTTGGAAACAATGTTCAGAGAGATAATTAATCGATTTGGTGTCTCTTGGTTTCATTATTTTATGAACACAAAACTGATGACCATTAACAGCATCCAAAAGTAGGTTTGGCCAAGTTGTTGGACAGTCTTGGGGGAAAAAAAAAATGAGTTCTGCTAATAGCACATTTAGAATTATAGAATTGTTAAAGTTGGAAAAGATCTTCAAGATCAGTGAGTCCAAATGTTAACGTACAATATATTAAAACAATAGTGTAATGCAACCTGGAAAATCTGTGTCAACAGGCTTCTCTTACAAAAGACTTCTCTGGGCTAGTTCTCAGTGCCACAGACAAGTATTTGTAGATACCATTTTCTGGATTGACAAAACAAATCCCATTTTAATTATAATCAGCTAATTATCCAACGTGATACCTTGGTAAGAAAATTCCAAATAAATAAAGGGTCCTTAACCTGTCAGTAACTAGAACCTATCCCATGGAACCAATAATTAATGCTGACATTTTGTCTGTCACCACACACTTTTTTGCACTGTGCAGCAAGTGTGAATGTGTCCATTTTCAAATTTAAACAGAAAGTGCTTCTTCACCTTTCTATTTTTGTTTGTAGTCATATGGTAGCTGTTTTAATAATTAAGGAAAAGCAGAGATAAAGCTAGAAGTTTTAAAATTTCATGTCTATTTTAACACAAAGTTAGGAAGAAGCACAAGTCACTCTCAAAAATCAACACAACATATTCCTGTGAAAAAGCAATGAGGGACTGAGACTTCTGTGTAAGTTTTGTCAAACAGTGTAGGTTGATAAAGGCTCCAAAAGCACAGGTATCCCTAACATCACAAGCTGTAATGATGTGTTAACCTTGGTGACAGTCAGAAGAGAAGGGTCAAAGGTTCAGCTGGCATCCCTGGGGGGGGATCCTTCAAGGTGAATTTGAGGCTCATTTTCAGGGCAGCACAGTAAAACTGACACTGCAGTCTGAGAAATGTACATGTTAGAGAGATGAAGAACTGCATTTTTTCTTGAATTTGCTATTCATAGCAGTAGGAAAAAATGGTCTTTGTTGAGATGATTAAAGTAGGGAGAACACAGTTCGCTACCACATGAGATAGTAAAAGATAACATTTTTCAAGATCATATCTTGTTTTGAATTGAAAATAATTATCAGAGTAGGCTTGCAGTTTAATTTAATCTGGTTGCTACAGCTACTCTTAATTTGGTGTATTCTATACGTTATTTCCCCATGTCCTACTTAAAAGGTTCAGATTGCTGGAGTAAAGCTTTCTCCTCCTGCTGAAAAGCCCATTACAAATACCTACCTTTATTAACTTCAAGAATAAGAGATACAACAGATGACCTCTTAAAACACCAAAGCCTTGGATTACTGATGACAAAAACAGAGTAACATTTGTCACCTCCAGTTGCATCATTTCTAATATTTAAAAATGACAATGCAAAAGATAGAGGCAAAACATGGAAGTCTTCTTACCAGAAAGTCTCATTAGAACAAAAATTAAGAATCAATATGCAGTATGTCCACTAAACTCCAGCTGGAATACCTTAAGTAAAGTACCTTAATGACAAACCAGCCAATAAAAAACAAGTGAAGCAGTAACATTAGCAACAAAAAAGTGAAGAATGTCAACTCACTCATTCAGCACTTCAAAAACAGGCTTCTCTCTTGCCCTAAATTATACTATATAATTTCCTGGGAAGTATTAGTCTCAGGAAAGACAGTGGTAAAACTCACACTGATTTCAGTAATGCCAGAATTCCACCCTGAGTTCAGGACGTGTGCAAAGCGTATTTTAGTGAAACATGCTAACCATGCACATTTCCCAAGAGTTATAAACATGCAAAGTACCTGCTCTGTAGACATTCTTAAATTATTACAAACCCCTGAGATCCTTGAATACAAGTGACAAGAATCTCAAAACCACTCTAACGCTTCAGCATATAGCTTGAATGATAGAGATGTTTTCTTTATAATCACAGAAAATCTGTAAGTATTTGTAGCTGGGCTAGATCCTGCAAGTATTGTACAATCACAAACACCTGGAGTGGAGCATGGCCTGGATATGAAAGTGAGGATATGATTCTACTGTTCTGTCTACAAAAAACCCCAGCCTATTTATGATTTAGGATGCAGTAACACTTTGCACTTTGCAAGGTGGCACAACACAGCTTTGTTGCAAGCGTCAGGCTGCTTTACATGTATGAAAGAACATACAGGTCCACAACTCATGAAATGCTGAATAAGAAGAACTGAAACAACTTCAAGGCTTGCCCAGAATCACACAGGGAGATTGCAGCAGCCCAGCAATCTGCTCTGCTTAGCTTGCAAACTCTCCACCTCAAGGCAATCTTTCATTTACTGCACAGTAATTTTCTCTGTAGGAAAATGTTTTGCAGCACGCTTTTAGAAATCATGTTGCAATGACTGTAGAGTCTCAAGGCAAAACTAGATCTGTGATTCTATCCAGTGTGCAGGTCTGCCAGAGAGCACAAACACTCATTTCTGGAATACCTATAATGCACCATGAAATTGCTTCAGTCAGGTACCTGCAGCTTCTGTGGTAACACTTTACCCTGAACGAACAATTTCGTTATTCCTTCTTGATTCTCATTAGGTCTTACTCCAAGAGAAGTGCTCAAACTGAACACCACAGTTCAAAGAAGTCCTAATGATTTCATATGAATGGGGAGAGCAAGATGTGCTGAGTTTGAAATGTGAGGCAAGCTGGAGGGAACTCTGAGCCACCATGCCAACATCTTCCACTTTCAAAAACTTGACATTCTGAATGGCATGAACACACTTCAGAAAACAGTGATGTAAAACCCCCACAAACTTACATTTAAGAGATCTTGATTCATCATCCTTTTGTTCAAGGAACAAAATTTCGTATTTTCTGAGGGAGGGCAAATTACTTAAGCATAGATATCTCATGGAATATTCAGTATATTCCATCATGCAGCAGTAGAAGTATTTTGAGATATACACTAGGAAAGCTTTTCACTTTCTCATGCTTTACTTTTTTTTTTTTTTTTAACAGCATTATTTTCAGTGACAAATTTGCAGGGTTTATTTACTCTCAAACTTACTCACTTTTCTCACCCTCTTCTCTCTGTGTAATTTATTCTCTCACTCGCAGCCAGAACCAGGAGGCCAAGCAGAGGCAAGTAGACAACTGACAGCAGCAGCAGACAGAGGCAAAAGCAAAGCTGCTGAGTTAGAAAAAAAAAGATGAGTATAAATAGATCCAAGTGTAACTAACCACCCACACTTCCACGTTTAACAAAGGAACAATCTTCATGTGACCATGTGCCAAATAGATTCTTGTTAGATAATGATTTTTCAGAAGGAAAAAAAAAATCAATTAATTGCTCAGTGCAGCATGAGTATTAGCAAGAATTATCCTACAGCTAGATAAAGAAAGAAAGCAGTGGTTATTTTTTTCCTTTTCCTTTCTAAGGAAGACAACCTCAAGCAGGCAGACTTGGCCCTGCATAATATTACAGAGGAGTCTGGAATAACACCCTGCAATGTGTGTGTGAATCCCACACTGCTGCACGTGGTGAATATCTGAACTTGGCAGTAAGTAATTGTGAGTATATTATTACCTGGAGAGAGAGAAGTACTCTGTTGGGTTGAGGAAACCCAAGAACTGAAAAATTATTATTTTTGAAGTGCTGTGATTTGGACTAGACTTTTCATATAACCAGAAGCATCACAGGAAACTCAGTAAGGCAAAACTATCCAAACAAAGTGAAATAAGCAAAAGTGAAGTTGACAGAACTTTCAGAAAGTAGACCAAAAAATCAAAGCAAACCAAACAAGAAGCTCTAATCACTTACAGCTGTTCAAGGCTCCAAAAACGGGCACTGTTCGTCTCTACTATTTTTATTCTACATTTTTCTTTTGATTATGAGAACATAATATGTGCAAACTCAGCACACAGATTGTTGAGGTTTTATTAAACATGCTTTTAGAGTTAGTGTCATTTTTACTTTACAAAAGTAATTCCTAAAATAAGCATGATACACAATAAAGTCTCAGTTAGCAGTTATCCGATATTTAGATTTTAAGTGACAACATGTGGCTGCTGTGGTGTGCAAGCAAGTAGGAATATCAAAAATGCCAAGTACAATCAAATTTACAAGGTTCACTAGAGACTTTCAAGAAAAAGAATGTACCTTTTTTTTTTTCTCACTCCCATCCCCCAAAATGGAGATGGTTTCAGTGTTTGGAAAAGAGCAAACACAGTGAGGAGCTGGGTTACTTCACTTCACTGTACAGACCAGCCACAAATAATACATTGATTTCTGCAGGATATCTGTTTATCAAAAGGTTTTCCATGCTTTACAAATGGAAATATCTCTGTATAAGTGCATAAAATAAACCTAAATACAGCAAAAGTAAAGGCTGACAGGTCCAGGAGGCTCTGTGAAAGAACCTTGGAAGGCAGAAAGTTTGTAATGCTGTTTTGTACATTTGATCTGTATGGATCCTAGGTCCCATCTCCAGTGGAATCTACTCTGAACACTTTTTCTGCCTGTACACAGGTTGCCCACTTCCCACTGTGACTCCCAACTCTTTTATGTGCCAGACCCATAAAAGTCTGGTTTTTTTTTCAATATTACTTTGCCACTCATTGTTTTTGCTCCTATGCAGGAATGAGGGAAGGCACAGCAGTCACTAAGAGGCTGGAGAAAACAGTGTTTCCAGAAAATTGTTTTAACTTAGAGGAGAATGTCCACACTCTACATGTAAGATTTCGCTGCAGCTGATGAAGGGAGGGGAAGGGAAGAATTAGCTTTCTAAGCCCAGTCTTCATCTTTATTGTCTGTAATATAAGCAAAGGCTCCTTTCCTGACTGCTTAGAAAAACTAACCAAACAAAAATGTTTCTTTTTCATTAGGAGAATAAAATGAATGAAGAAATAATTTCCCTCCCACATCCTTTTTTCATTTCTCTTATTCATCCAAAAAACCCCCAACAATGAGACTGTCAGCCAAACAAAACAAAGAATTTACTTTCTCAGCATAATAAATCACCTTTGCTCCTAACCATCCAAATCATAAAGTCCTACACACCCTGGATAGCTCAAGTAACCTTGTCTGAGATAACAACCACCTGGCTTTTTATTATTTTTTTAGGGAGAAGCTTCCCAGACACCATTTCTATAATTTCACATGCTCCCAGAGGTTCAAAACTCTCAATAAGCCATTTTAACAAGAAAATCCTGATAGTCTAATATCTAGGCCTGTAAACGTCCCAAAACTCAGATATCTAACACATACTCTATTTGCTGCAGGCATTGATTTTCTTTTACTATCTAGGTCATCAGTTCACGACTAGGGACAAAAGAAATCCGTAGAGACTTTTGACTCAATGAGAAATTTCCAAATTCCTCTAAGTCCACTGAGTATCTGCAAAAGAGGCCCATTCTTCTTTGCTTTACTTTCACAATGGAAAGTAGAAATCGGTCTAAAATAAAGCTGACCGTAGAAAAATACACCCTTATTTCACATTAAAGAAGTACTTTTCACTACTGCTGGGTGAAACAATACTGAGAAACCATAGTTATGCATGTCTAATGCTGAACTTTTTTACGTGGTGGGAAGACAAAAATAGCAGGAGCAAAGGACATCACTGATACAAAAGAAAATTTTTGGAAGTTGTGAGAAATACCAGAAGGAACAGATACTCTTACAAAACTAGGGTCAAGTATGATCAGCAATGACTTGGTTTAAAATGCCAGCAGATGAATGACCATAGGGAACCTTTTAATCTAACACTGAATTGCAATGGGTTTTAATTCCAGTACTTTTAGTTAGTGTGAACACTGTCTCTAAATCTGATAACCTCACACAGTGGATGACATCACTACCAGGCATGTCCTTGGGAACACAGGAGGTCAGTTTGGTCACAAAGGCAAAACCTAATCACTCTGATAGCCAGCATAAGCCTACAGATGCTGGTGTTCTCAGCCCACAGATGTTTGACATTGAGCCACCTTTTGCCTTGCATCATGATGCTCCTTCCCTTTCCCTTAAATCCAGAGACCAACACTACCCTTTGGAGATGTCTGCTGAGAAGACATATCATCAAGTGTCAACCTATGCATGGTTTATCCTATCCAGCACAGAGGATTCAGGGTTAATAATGAGCCATTTAAACCAATTAGAACAACGTTGGGCATCGAGCATGACGCAAACACTTGAGACTGGTGGGGTTTTTCCTCACTGTTTTCTTACAGCAAATAGAGAAACACCTCAAAGAAGTATTTGGGACAGCTGATATGTCCAGAGGAGGCAACGAGGCTGGTGAGGGGCATGGAACACAAACCCTGTAAGAAACACTGAGCGAGCTGGGGTTGTTTAGCCTGGAGAAAAGACGACTCAGAGGTGACATCAGTCTCTACAACTTCTAAAAGGTGGCTTTCACTCAGGTGGGGGTTGGTCTCTTTCTCCAGGCAGCAACTGACAGAATGAGAGGACACAGCCTTAAGCTGTGCCAACGGAAATTCAGGTTGGACATTGGGAAAATGTTTTTTTGTGGAAAGAGTGATAAAGTCCTGGAATTGTCTGCCTGGGGAGGTGGTGGAGTCACCATCCTTGGATGTGTTTAAAAAAAGACTGGATGTTGCACTCGGTGCCATGGTCTAGTTGAGGTGTTAGGATATGGGTTGGCCTTAAACGTCTTAATGATTTTAAAGGTCTCTTCCTTCCTAGATTCTGTGATTCTGCAAGAGCTGCAGAGCGGAAGGGAACATCCACATGGGCATTTCCAGGCCGTTTGCCTTGGTTTGGCACACGGATGGAGACGCCAGGCTCCTTAAGGCCGCAGTGCCACGGGGGCTGTGTGGCTGTGTCAGCCCCGCGCGGTGCGGGCGCGCTCCAGCCCGTCTCGCCGCAGGGCTCGGCGCCACATTAACCACTGCCAGATGGCTGCCAGGCAACCCACAGCCAGCCCAGAGCTCACATCTGCCTGGCAACGTCTGCACAGCCACGTTCCTTCCAAGGGCAAGCCTGAAATGCAGGCTGCGAGGGGAGAACCTTGCAATGGGTTAGCATTCCCAATCCACACCGACACGCAGAATTCGAGCTCTCGCTCTTGGCGGCGCTGGAAACTGATCGTGGATGTGTTAGTGATGAGAAGTTTTGTTTCAAAGGGCTGAGTCTGAAAAATGAAGTGAGGATGGTCAGACTCCAAGTAGGATGGAAGAGGCGAAAGGGGAAAATGGATACAAAAATAAAAGTCCGTGTGATATTTCTCCACTTCGTGTTAGCCCAGGCTGTTCATCAGATTTTTTACGGCCTTCCAAGGTGAGTGTGGAAGGTAGCATTTTTTTACCTGCAGCAGGTAACATTTTTTACAGCTCAGCCAAAACCCTGGCAAACAACACACAAAACAATGTGAAAAATTATAATCAAAGAGTAATGGATCACTGAAAAGAGCTTGGGTATGCCTATGATAATTAAAAAAAAAAAAATTACACGGGAAGTAGCAGCATAGCAGAAGATACCCTGAGAGCCCTTTGTCTTAATAACAGGGAGTGGTTGTGCAGATGTGGAAACCTGAGTGGTTTACACACAGCAAGGGAAGAGGCAGGCATGTAGACAGAATTGAGGGGAAAAATGGGCAAGGTGTCCTCATGATAAGGCAGGAGACAGCACAAACACTTGGCATGGAAAAGAAGGGAGAGGGAATCTGGAGAGCAAAGAGATTTCAGCAGGAGGAGCAACAGGGACCCTGAAAAGGAGCTTTAAGTGTGAACACAGAACAACAGTGTAACATTTTGGAAAAAACAAGGAGAAGAAACAGCAGGATTTAGAGGAATTCTCACTATCCTCTGGGACAGCTGTGTGGTAACAAATTGTTTTTCATAATTTTCTTTTTCCCTCCTGGGGTGCCAAGTTAACACACAGCAGCTCCAGCTGTGTCACCTGGGGAAACAATATTAAGAGCAGAAGAAAAATAAATCATTAACAAAAAACTATTCTTGATCCTTAAGGAAACCACCATTGTAGGGATCAGTAGATGAAGTAAAAAGAGAGGCAGAGTGGGAAGCCAATGCTCCCAGGGAGTAAGAAAAAGGACTTGGAAGAAAGGAAATTGCTGGGAGGCAGCACATATTGGGAATCAGAAGAAAAAATACACTTCTCTTTCCAACCCTCTTGGGGCCTATAGGAAATTGCTGCTTGCCCTTTAATCTGCCCCAAAAAAGAAAAACAATTAAAATGAAATAAAACCCTGAACTGTAAGTCCTTGCTCCCTGCCTTCCCCTCACCCCCATTGCTTTGTGTGCTGTGCACCCAGGCCATGATCTCTCATGCAGCTCTCCACAGCAGAGACAGTATTACCATTAGAATTACCACTTCTATAGGAGTGTGCATTCTTCTGCTGTGTATCTAAAATACGTAATTTGGGGAAACAAAGGTGTTAAGAGATTAACGATCAGTAAATCAATGAAAAAGAGAGGAGGCCAGAAAAAAAAACAAACCAAAACCAACAAACCAAAACAAAGAGAAATGGAGAAGAAAGAAATAAGGATAAACATCTTGAATTCATTTGGAGTGGCACCATAACAGTATGGTTTCTGTCAGGAGCATTGCTGTAGTAATGGGTTAAGACTCCTACCCCACACACAACGCCCCAGCAAATTCAATCAGGTTTTTTCTTCATTTCTCTTGATTCACTTCCCCATTGCAATTTTCCCCTGCAATTTAACTTTAGAAAGAAAGACCCTTTCCTAAAGGGGTAATTAATTTCTGCTCTTTCCACTGTTCCCTCCAATACTAACAACGCTTTCTCTTTTCCTTTTTAACTGACAGTCATAGCAATTTCTTCCATTTCCTTTTTTCTTATGATCAAGGTCACGCTGGGATCCACCTATGTAGTTTTAAACTTGCCAAAGCACAATGAGGCTATGACTGGTCTCCACCAAGAAGAATGAACGTAGACAATTCATTAACAAAAAAGATTGGGGAAAGCACATGAAATATCTTCCTGTGGATGGAACCGTTAAAGGAAGTTTTCCTGTCACAACAGAAGATCAGAAGGCTTTGTCTTCACATTTTGAAAAACATTTCCATCATTCACTCATGTAAAAATAGCATTGTGTAAGATGCAATAAATGCTGCACATTTGTGATGTACTATTTAAGAGCCAGGAAAGGAGATGGGAATTGAAAATTTAAGTTGCAGCTCACCTAAAATAAGAGTGTAAGTCATTCAAAACTGTTGATGTCACAAGACAGCCACACAAAAAAGGAATGAAAACCTGTATGCATTATTCATCTTGTAACTTTGATCTTTAAACCTAAGAAACTTGAACAAGGAAAGATAAATGGCTTCTCAAGCTTTTTCTTTTAAAAATCAAATGAGGATGATTCAGGATAAATGAGAGATAATACGAAAGAGGGGGAAATTGCAATCACAGTGCTATACGGAGGTTTCAATGCAAAGGCTTTGCTTTTTGTATTCAATTACAAAGGATTTCTTTCTTAGGTACCAGCATCCTTTTTCATGTATATGTAAAAGATTTTACCTATTAAAATTTCATGTTCAGTATGCATAGCTTTTTTCTTCTACCACCGATACCATGATCTGACGTAAACAATTAGGAAGCTTTCTGAACCAGTGGTCATGGGGCAGGAACAGACTCAGCTGTGAAATCCTGACCTCCAAACCTGGCTCAAACATCAGCTTGGTCTGGAGCTTATGCAAGATATGTCCACTTTCTCCCACTGGGAAAGCACTGATAATTACAGGCACTCTGACTGCATCCTGATTTCACTGAGGCTTAGTCAATTATGCAGGCATTGCTGCTAAAACATAAGACAAATTGATAGATCCAAGAGCACGTGGAGGTTGCCCTGTCTAGGTGGGTGAGCCACAAAATCCTCTTTGAACGCTCTGCGCTGCTTCGAGGTTGTAATTATTGCCAGTTTTTGCCTAAAGATATGCTCAAAGGCCCCACCGTCTTGGTTAGATTACTGATGTCAGCATCTTATAGAGAGACAGTGGCATTTGGGATTCACAAAGAAGACAGAGCTGTAACACAGCTCCTCGAGGGAGGCTCTGAGGAAACCTGACACAGGCAGGCACTGCTGCAGCCATCACCAATCACAGCTCACCAGCCATTCCCAGCAACAGCAGAGCCCAGGGAAGAATGCCCTGGCTTCACAGCAGGCTGCAGGAGGTTTTGCTTATCTGAGCTTCCAAATTGTTACCTCCTCACAAGCAGATGTCACTAATCAGGTGATAGAGTCAGACAGGCTGGGTGGGTGGGAGCACACGTTGTGAGATGGAGGAAATGGCTGGGGAGTGAGGTGGAAATTTCATGGTGTGTTAGGAAGGCAGCAGGAACACCGTGTGAAAAGTAGTGGGATGTTTCTGGGGTACAGCAGGAAGATGGGTGAGAAGTGAACGGAGACACACCGAACTAGCAGGCTTACAAGCAACCAGTATTCACTGTGATTACCGTGACTGCCTGAGCAAGTCATCGGCTAATAGCTGCTGACACTCTGCCAACCGCATCCAGACAGAATACATTTGGAAAGACCAAACCCAGTGATTACAGCAGTCAGCAGAAACTACACTGATTGCACTTCCTCCTCAGCCCGAGGGAATGCAAACTCACAGCTTTTGGCACCAAGGTGACACACGTGGCTACGTCCTAATGACGCTGTGCTGCCATGCAAAAAAGATGGCTAGACTGATGGGGCAGGGAGCAGAGCTGTTCCTGGGGAGGATACCTTGAAGCCCGGAGCCCTGGCCTAGATCTTTGCTCCAAGCAATGGGAAGGTATGAACTTCACCAGTGCCAAATGTGTAAACACCAAGAATGCCTGGAAACAGAACCAGGAACTTCCCCACCCTGGTGCACTCCCTTCTCTCTCCCTCTCACGGACAACACCTTGCACCTTCTTTCTCCATCAAGTCTCAGCTTCAAGAGGAGCCTCTCCTAGTGCAGATGGATCATATAAGAAACTGGAAAAATACATTTGAGCTTTCTGCTGTTTGCAGCGAGAAATTAAAGCTATACACTGGACTGAGCTGAGGCACTCCTTTTCAACTATATATCTCTCTCTATATATATCTATCTCAGGAGGGATTCCTGATTCCACAGTAACCCCAGGAGAAAAATTAACTAGATGAGCATGGAATCATACTAGTTCTGCTCTGTCCTCATGATAACTGCTTTCCAATTCAATAAATTAAGCTAAAGGTAAGTGTTTCCTTCTCCGGCAAGACTGTTCCAGCTTCATTTGCAATATTCGGAGAGGGATTAGTCACATCAAGCATTTGCTTTCATACCATGGTGTACAGAACACACATGAGAAAAATCATGTTGAGCCCCAATGCACTGAGAAGACTGTTTATAGACAACACTCAAGAGCAGAGAGAAAAAATATTTTGGTGACGATTCTTCCTCAGGTGCACCCAACAGACATTTGTGCACTGAAGAGCCTACATCAAATCTCCAAAACTGAGCACCACTGGGAGAGCTGGGCTCAACTAAAATGTCTGCTTCTATAAATCCCTTCAGAGATAGCTCTGCCCTCACCCTTAACTTTCATTTCCTATTTGTTCCATTCCCTAGTTTATAACCTGAAAGACATATACAGTTTTTTTCTCTTCAAAGCACATTTACTTGCCCTACGAATGGATCAAAAATATGACAAGACTGATTTTTTTTTTTTTTTTTAGTCTCACTTACATGAACACGTTGATTTCCTAAACTCTACCCAGGAAAAAATAATATTTTCTTTTTAGTGCATTCCTGAGGAAGTCATGCCTTAACTTGGATTTTGTTTATCTGCATCTTTTGCTTCAAAGTCTCAGTCAGGAATGGAGCTCCCAGCTCTGTCTCTCTGGCACATTTAGTACTCATTCTGAAAGTCCAGTTTTTCTGACTCACAGATGACACTGTCATTGCAGAGGAGAAAAAAAAATGCTTCCATATATTAAAAATAAGGTTGCTTCTTGGAGATACCATCTTCTTGAAGAAAGTATAGATATGAATCAAAAAAAGAATATGTCAAGCATCATGCTTATCCAGAAAAAGTACAGTCCTAATGTTTATTTTAAATCTCTTGTCAGAAAGGAAAGCATTATAACGAAATGCTTCACACAGCCTTTGACACTTACAGAACTCTTATAACTGTAATGAGTCAAAGATCAACAATCCTATAAAAATGAAAGCAACTGGAAATGCTTTAGAAGTGGAGACACCGAAGATTTTAATTTCTTAAATGCCCACTGGTATTACATATGCACTGAACACCAAGACATACGGCTTGACATTTCCTGATCTGCTAATTTCATGGCTTAAAAAGAGGAAAGTCACAGTTGTATTATGGAAATTTCCTGCCACTGAGTCAATCAAAATTTTGCCAACACATGAAGGTAGGTCCTCATTTTAAATATAGACACTTAATTAAAAAGAAAAAAAAAAAAAAAAAGAAACCCGTCACTTAAAACCCATCAATTTTATCTTTACTTCAGCTTTTGTACTCTTCTAGGGTTTTGGGTTTTTTTCCATTCCTGTTGCCAAACTGAAATAGGAATGTCTTTAAGGAGATAAATTAACAGAAATGAAATTATTTTAGGTCAGGTTTCACAATTAGCATTTCATTCCCATCTGCCCTTTAGCAAGTTGTCCACTCCAGGTCCCAATCCCTGCTCCCAGCCACTACAAAGACCATACAGATGGTTGCAAAGCTGCAAAGCTGTAAAGAGGTACATCTGAATGCACATTTATCCACTTGGTCAGATCCTGCTACAGCTGTAAGAGGATGCAAATCTGCATTACAATGTTGCTTCAGGCTCTCTGGCCTGTGTGAGGAAGCACCCAGGGTATCAATAGTGCTGCTGAGGACAATGCCAGGCACATATGACATGGATGGACAGGGCTAAGGCAGGCTGTGGCACCTCTGTTAATTTACACCTCTGGAAACAAAACCTCATCTGGGTACCTGAATCAAGTGTGTATCTACACTTACATCAAAACCCACTTTCATTTGTTTGTTTTTGGGAGGTGACATTGATAACGCACAACAACTCTGCCAGATGACACAGTGAAAAAATACTGTGTGGGTGAGCATTTGATACAAACACCAGAAAATAAAACCAAACTGTGGGGCTTTATTTCATCCTAAGAAAAGCTTTAATGACTCCAGGTGACACTGCCAGTCAGTGATAGCTACTCTTCTTCTGGGTATGTCTTTGTTCTGGCAGCTGGAACAGTTTTCATGTATAACAAAAGAAATGTACTTAATAGGCAACACCTGAAAATCCTCCAAGAGAATAAACTACAGCAGTAAAAACCACAAGTTTAGAAAGCGCTTCCTGGAGAAAAACAAAAACATAGGTAGCACTGGAATCTTCTCTTTATCTCAGGTCAATTGACTTGTCACGGTTGGAAGGAGATTTGAAAAGGAAATTGCAAGTTCTTAGCAAGTATGATTGGAGGAATAGAGTTAATAGCCAGCAATCAGTGTAGGTTGGGGTAGGGTACTTAAAAATTTAAATGTATGCATACGCCACAACTGCAGAATGCCTGGGCTTAGCCTTGTTTGTAAAAAATAAATGGAATAACAGGCAATTTCAATCTCAAACCAAAATGGTAATTTTACACTGAGGTTGCTGGGGTCTAAGAGTACTTCCATTAAACATTTCCCTCATTTCAGAATGTGATTGAGGCATGTAAATGGTATGTGCCTCTAATGCTGCTTTACACTTTCCAGAAATCTTTCCAGTACCAACAGGACAGTACGTGCTTTCAGATGATACAGTTTCTCTCATGTGGAAAGATGTTTCTCCTACAACCATGTTGGCAGCAAATAAATGATTTTTGAACTCCATTTTTCACTGCCATTTCTGCAAGATGTTTAGGCTCAGCAGCTTACTGTTTCAAAAAGATAGCTTTATGATTTGAGAAGCTGCTTTATCCATACTCTTGCACTGCAGTCAGCAAGCTACAGATACAAATGAGTATGACAACACCTCTAATGAAAAAACAGATTTATTTAAGATGGTGGGATAAGCCATTATCTCTCTAAAGAAATGTGTCTATATCCCCAAACCCTTTTCATCCTTTCTAATAAAACACACAACTTTTCTGTGTGTCTTACTTTCAACAGAATTACAAACAATCTCACCGAGTCTACTTGTAGTTTCTCTTTCCAACCAAAGGCAGACATTACAGGTTGCAGAAATTTGTAGGTGGATAAAAGGTAAGAAAATTATAGGACAGCGATGAGTATAGTGAATTTCATTTCCACAAGCTTCTAATTCTTCTGAGGAAGAGAAGATCATAGGTTTTGCATAGGCCTCTTTAACAAACAAATGCATACCCTGCAATGAGGCACCAGGAGATGAGAGGTTACATTCCAAGCTAAATGCAAACTAGCCCTTGCCTGTGAGGCAAGGAAAGGACACATCCTAGAAAGGGCAGCACAGCCAGAGATGCCCACATGCTTAAAAAGACAAGAAATTTCGGAGTAGCTGTTTCTTGTGTGGTTTGGAAAAAAACTTTTTATACTTACTGTAATTCTCTCATCTTTGTCATCTAGAGGGGTCCCATCTTTCTTCCATGATATAGTGGGTTCTGGGTGACCTCTCGGGGGCTGGCATTCCATCACTGCAGGTTCCCCCACGGCTACCATGACATCTGATGGATTTTGTCTGAAGTCATCCCGTAGAACTGAAAGAATAAAGGCAATGAAGCAAAAAATTACTCAATAATATACTAATAGTGCAGCACAGTGTTTTGCATTGGCCTTTAATTGTGCCTGTTGTCACTATATCTTACATTAGCAAACAGATCAGTTAATCAACAGAGCTGGAGAGGGATTTTTTACAGGAGCATGTTGTGAGAGGACTAGAGGTAATGGCTTTGAACTGAAAGAGGGCAGGTTTAGATTAGATATTAGGAAGAAATTCTTTACTGGGCAGGTGGCGAAGGCCCTGGAACAGACTGGCCAGAGGAACTGTGGCTGCCCCATCCCTGGAAGTGTTCAAGGTCAGGCTGGATGGAGCTCTGAGCAACCTGGTCTGTGGAAGGTGTCCCTGCCCATGGCAGGGGGTTGGAACAAGATAATATTTAAGGTCCTTTCCAACACCAAACATTCTGTGATTCCCATCACAGTTGAATCTGGCACAGTATTTTCTGCTCAGGTAGATGTGACTTGGGGGAAAGCACTGCAGAGGTTGCTTTCTGTTCCTTTTATCCTGAGACACAAGGCCAGCCTGACATCAACTCAGAGGTTTAGGGTTAAAGGTTGGCCACTGGCCATAGAAATTGTACCCATCCCTGATTTTAGGGCAAAAATTAATGAACTAAATAAACTAATGTCAGTTCTTTGATGACATTACAAATCGCTAAGCCTTAGCCAAACTCATCTTTGCAATTTGGCTTGTGTCTTTTCAAAGAAAAAAAATTAAAAATCTCTCCTGATCTCTGGTTACTTTGCCCTAAACCAGGACCACATCCTTTATTTA
The DNA here is from genome assembly GCA_013400275.1 of Rhadina sibilatrix. Lineage (NCBI taxonomy): Eukaryota > Metazoa > Chordata > Aves > Passeriformes > Phylloscopidae > Rhadina > Rhadina sibilatrix. The sequence goes on from VWYO01011328.1 coordinate 43,419, forward strand.
GAAGTCAATTTTACCACTTTGCACACAAAGAAACATTTTTATTGTAGCTTCCTTACTAGAATTTGTTCTTTCCCATCAATTGGCCAAGCCCAGGCCTAGGAATCTCTAGTTTCCTCCAGTCACCCACTATGGATTTTATCAATAGCTGTGTGATTATTTTTCTTTCTGGGAAAGCACAGACATCATCCTGTGCTCAACAGGCCACTACACAGGGACATGGTTTAACAGAATAATGGCATTCCAAAGCCTTGGCAAGTAAGTGGCATTAGGTTTAATCTAAAAACAAATAACCCAAATGATAACAAACATAACATTTTATTCCTCTCCACGGCTGTTCCTCCATCCACACTGAACAAAGGATAGGGCAATGGAAATGCACACTACCCCCAAAGGACTCTCAGGGTTTTTACAGAGCTGTATGTCACTCTTGCTACCTGCAACAATCTTGTGTCAACAGTAAATAATGCCTAGAAGCTGCAGCAAAAAAAAAAAATAATGTATCTCCTCCAAGCCCTGGACCCCAGATACACGGACATTCACTACTGACCAGGGGTTTGGCTGTTAATGCTGCCTCAAGAGGAGGTGAGGTTTACTGTCAGCTCTTAAGGAATGTGGTTGTTCTTACAGATTGGCAGGTACAGTGCTACCACCATCCCTCTCTGTAAGGTCTCTCATGCTGGTAAGACCTTCTAAAATGGTCTGAGGGCAAATGGGTCACCTGCTTTGGGACAGAGTCTGTACACCTCCCTTACGTTTTATTATAACGTAATGCACAACTGGGAAAGTTCCACATCGACACAAAAGTGTAGGCAGGAATCAAAAACAACAAATAAAGAATATTTTGCCACTATTCTAGATAAAGGATGTAAATTCCAGAAATAACAAAGAATATCTGTGTGTCAAAAAGGCTTAAATATAGTACAGATCTCACCAAACATTTGAATTTACAAATTCTGCATTTGTAGAATGTAGCACTGACGTTTCTAATATTTCAGTTCAATTAATGAAATTTCTGGATGCCCTGGAAAAACAGGATATACTGATGCTCTGAAAGAGGCTAGTCAAGGATAAAATGTCTCTGTCATATTAACAATACAAACTAAAAGAACAGAATTATAGGACTTAAAGAAGATAGTATAGAGTAATTTAGATTGGAAGGAGCCCCTGGAGATCATTAAGCTTACAACAATGAGATGCTTTTGAATGACCATGTTCTCTTGGACAAATTAGGCCTCTTCAACAGACCTAGTGCACAGGGTTTATTAAAAAACAAACAAACAACAAAAACCTAACTCCAACACAACAAATAAAACATGTACCTATATCTTAGTGTACAAAAGCCTGAGAAAGCATGCTCCACCTAAGATAAAAGTATTTCTCTCCATAAAAGAAAAGACTCATGGATATTTTCCTTCTATGAACTCGGGAAAAATTGAAAATATTTTCAGCTGTAACGTCATGTTTTTAAAAAGGGGAATTATGTAATTTTTTAGTTATTCTGAAAGGAAGTCAAAAGACCAATCCTTTAAATTTCCTTTTGCTTTCAACAAAACTTCATGAAGTTCAATCCACATTCTCTTCCATCTTCCTTATTATATTCCCTTACATATTGATGCACCAAAATTGCACTTCAAATTAATTTTTGGTTATGGAAGTGTTACAACACTACTCCCATACACTGTAAACATTACATATCCTCGTTTCACTTATACTGAATTTGGTGTTAACAGCCAAAGACAGTTTCTTGTGTTCCCAAGAAACCCTCAAGCCATCCAGATAAATGGATCATGATAAATCGTGTAACAACCAAACAAAGGTTACCTCAGAGTCTACTGAAGTCCAAGAATTTTTTCTATTTAATACTTTAGAGAGTTAATCTGGCTTGGCTCCACTGATATTATTATTATTATTATTATTACTACTATTATTATTATTACTATTATTACTATTTCTTTTCCCCTACTTCTTCAAATTTAAGACCATTAAAGAAGAAGACACAGAAGTTGCCCTAAGTTACTAACCCCTCCCTCCCACAGATCCAGTTCCCAGTGCCAACAGCACATGAAAGTTCAGGAGAGTTTGTTTGCTATGCCAAAGTTCTATTGCAACACAAAAAAGGGGTGTTTTGACCATGAGTAAGAAGCCTCTTATTAAGCTGCTGAAGATTGTATCACTTGGATAAATTTAGGAGACACATTAAAAAAAAGGCAGCCTGAAGTTTAAAAAAAAAAAATCAAGCGATCTTAATAAAGCATAAGTGCTTTTCAAGTCTGAAAGACCTCATAAATCTAAGAGAAAGGACTATCAGATAGCACTTCAGATGGCTTTAGCACCTTTGAAGCAACAAAGAAGTCCAGTACTTACATAATAAAACCAAATTACTTCTGTAATTTCTACGCTCCTTAGTCTTATAATAGCTTGACAAGCATAGCACCTCGCCTGCAAAACAAGACCTTTCACAAATTAACCAGTTCTTAATAGAATGCTTAGGGGGACATCAAAGGTCCAGGCCACAGATACTTCAAAACAAGTATTTTTTTTCCTCATTTACTATGAATTATTTTGGCTCTAAAATCACTTAATGAAATGCTAACAAAATGTAATCCATTAGAGATTACTCCACAGATAGTCATCATAATTATTTTTGCAGCTGTAAAGTAGATACATGCTCTGTTTTGTTTGCCTCAGGCCCTGGCAATCTTGCATGAAGTTATAAATCTAAAATTTTCATCCCTTACTGAAAAAAAATCCCTTTTTCTTTGCTGTTCTTCATAGTCAAGGCTCACTGTAAATTGAGAAAACCTTTCCTTTTTAAGTTATACTAGAAATATACTTTGCAATCCACTACAGCAAGTGCTTTTTGTCACCAAACAGTGAAATTTCACCTCTTTCTACATATATGCAGCTGGAATGAAAAAAAAAAATATATTAAGAGGACATTTGAATTTTTTTCCATTTTTTAAAGAATCTTCATAGATATAACACTCTCCTCCTCATTTCTGTTGGGCCTTGCTTAAGGTTTTCTAGCATTTTACCTAACGTTTTCTGAAATCCAGTGAAGGATGATTGTAACCATCATCACATCACAGCTGGGACAACTCCATGACCTTGCTGTGTGAGCATGCTGAACTACTCAGGTTCAAAAGCAACTTTTGTAGCTCCACTTAAAAGTCAACTGCTTGCACAACTACTTCATATCACCTACTCTTCAGTCTACTAACAAGTTTTACTTTCCCCAGAAAGGTCTTCTTTCTCAGGGAAGAAGGGGACTGGCAACTATTTGAGGATAAATTTTTATTGAGAAGTAACAAATTTTTATTGATGTGCAGAGATGGCACCAAAATAGTGCTTTGCAAAATGCAGCGCCCAGTGCTTTCTTCTTAAGTTCTTTGTTGCCTGCTATGAAAAATAGTAGGGAGACACTACTGGGTCAAATGGGAGGAAGGTAGGCAGGATTTTTTTGCCTATATAAATTGTAGATAGTTCAGAAAGATCACTTTGCAGTTTATCTTTAACTGTGATTTGAAAGGGATATATAAGAGGCAAGATAAAATACACCGACCAAGATAAAATACACCACCAACAGAAAACTCCAGTCAATACTTGAAGAGAATGAATTTGTAAGGAAGACACTAATTAACATCAGACATTGAGGATATCATGCCTTAGCAGCTGGTATCATTTAAGATCTGGAAATCAGAAAATTTCCTGAAAATTTTGACTACAGGTCTGTTCTAGTCTAGACACTTCATGCTAGATCAGTTCAAAGCAGTGCACCAAAACATATCTGGGATTCCTAATTAACCAAGATCTTACAGCCACAGTCACCCAGTGAACAGAGGAGGAGGGAAATGATGGTGCTTGTGATGCAAGTTTCTGGATCAGACCAAGGCAATTTTAATCCATTTTAATTCTTATAAAAAGGCATCACTCAGGCTTGCTTCTCATTGACTCTCTTGTACCATCCCCCACAAAACAGAATATTTTGCAAGTCCGCTTCATAGAGAGAGACTGGTGGGCCAAAGTATGGCACAATTATTTAACAGAAGACAACAAGCTCCACTCTTTCAGCATGAAGATGATTTGAATCTTTCTTTGAACAGTAGCATGTGCCTCAAAAGTGGTGGAAAAAGAAAGTGAAATAAACAGAAGAAATGATGTAACATTTCATTGAAAAAAAACCAAAAACCTAGACCTCAGCTATTGCACAGGTTTCTAACAGCAAATAAAACCCTCCTGACATCAAACAAGCTAAATACAACCTTAGTGGCCCACTGCCCTGCCTTTTGGCTAGTTTTGTTAAAAGTTGTAATAGATTTTACATCTTTTTTAATATCCACCAATTCTATTATCTTCTTTAAATATATAAGAAATATTTCCGTGTTTCCCTTTTCCTCCCCAACAAAAGAGAAGTGTTTACAAACTAAGTTTCTACCCAATACTTCATTTGACTAATACAGTATGACGAACTAAACAATAAAAAATGAGAGCTTGCTTTAAAAGCCTGTAAGATAAGGAAAACAAAAATAGGATGTAGGAAGTTTTATAAATCTTCTAATCCCATGAAGCGGTAATCAAAAGAGAAGTTAATTATTGCTTAGTCAGGATTGAGCTGTTATTCAAAAGCAGAACTCTTCTTGTAATTTAGGATCAGCAATGATCCCTTTTCCTCACTACCTACTGAACTTGTAATACAAATTTACTGAGACAAAACAGACATTTTTGGCATTCAAATTTAAGATGGTTGTCAGTTGGAACAGTGCTTCAAACCAGGTGCTTAATTTTAATTACAACTTACTTAAGCATCAGCCAGAATTATGGTACCTTGTTTAAAGACTTTGCTGGCAGGAAATTTATACAGATGTCAGGATATAATTTTTAATACATGCATGCCACTAACAGGAAAGTGTTAGAGCACCTAATTAAGGAAAAAAAAACAAAAACAAAACAACCAAACAAAGGTATGCATTATCAAATTTAAATCAACCCATGTGTTACCCTATTATACTTTAGACCTCATTAAACTGTTACCCGGTTTGACCAAAAACTTGATCATTTACAAATGAGAAATACTCTTTTTGAAGAGACCTCCCTAAAAGTCTCCATGTAGTCATAAAAAGTTAAAGGAAAAACTTATTCCCTGAAAAAATGCTTTCTTTTCCTTTCTGAAGGTGTTAAAACCAGGTCAGCATTGGTGTTAACTAAAATAAATAGTAATTAAAACGGAACAGAAGGAGTAGGGCTATAAATAGTCAGAAATTACTTTTGTGATCATCTAACAAGACCACTCCTGTAATGCAGGCAATAATTTCATGCAGTGACTGAGACCAGCAGTGCCGTATGGAATGCTTCAAAAGATGTCTACACCTCTGCAAGGCTCCAAGAGGCTGGGAGTCACAGCCAGCGTGCTTAAGGCTCCTCACTTCCATCATTTCCAGTTCGCTTATGTTTCCCACCTTGCAGCACTCAGATCTCCTGCTATGCCTTGCTCAGTCAGACAGAAAGCCTCCTACAGGCAAGCAGATGCCAATCAGTTCAGTGTCCACGCCTCTAACATTCCCTCAGCCTTCCCTGAGCATCACAAACAGCATGAGCACTGGACACGAGGTCACTGCTCCGACCACAGCCCCTCTGACTGCACAGTCTGAGAATCCACAGCAAACAGGTTTCCAGACAGAGGAGGCTGCTCATTGCAAAGAGGTTGATTCTAAAGCAATGACCACCACTTGGCAGCATCACAGCAGAGATGTGTTTTTGATCCTTGGCTGTACATTTATGACAACACGTTCAACATCATCTCTTCATACGGTGCTGTCCTGTTCTGCTTTAAACTCTGCCCATTAGCAAACCTTACTACCTCAGAGTTTGAAGAGACAAAAGCACTTTAAAATCAAATGGATTTTTGCTTAGTAGTCACATGTATTTGCATGAGTTAGTTCAGACCTTTACCTGAGTCTAGGTAATCGAGATCACAACATTATACATATTTCTATTTCAAGATCTCCATCAGTGAAAGGAAACAACCATTAAAACTCCTCAGTAAAACAACTATTTTTTTTTCTACTTTATTACCACTGAGATCAACTAATTTCATTTAAACAGCTGATTCATAAATACATCCTCCATTATGTCACTAAGGAAGAAACTGAAGGGTTAATGAATGCAAGAAAATATTTCAAAAGGCCTTTCTTTTAGACATTGAAACAATTTAAGAACTGCCCTTTATTATTATGCTTGTTTTCATATTGCCAGTGATTTATTTTTAAATTTGAAATGACACCACTTTTAAGATTTTGGTAGACATTGTAAGAGGCATATAGAAATTTTAACAGTAATTTGAATTTGGAAGAGTTAAGAGTTCTGAAGAATAGCATTTAACTTGAATGAATGAAAAAGAATTACTCAAAGAATTAATTAAAGAGTGAATGGTATAGATCAGAACATGCTTTAGATCAGAACACTTGCATTCCTACTACCCAGCAGAGTAATGCAGAAATCCCAGCCATGGGAAATTACCTCTCAAACATGCAGATCTGCTAAAGATTTTACCTAATCTCACACCACATTCTGCTGTAAGAACGCTAACAGATTAAAGGTGTCAGAAAGCAGCATTAAGTTCATGTTACCAGCCTGTGTAATTTAGTACTAACATTGTTACTACCACCCGGCTGATGACACCAGCAGAGAGCACAGTCAGTCAAAGCAACACAGAAACACAGCTTTGTTTTAGCAAAAACAGACAAATTGGTTCTGACAAACAGAACCAATACAACAGAGTCAAATGGAAGTGACAGATGTACAAAACAGCAGCAGTGAAATCAGACCACGCTTCTAAAATGTTAACAAAATGTACAGTTTCCATTACTGTAACCTTTAAGCTGTTTTAAAATGGATTCTCTCTAAAAAAAGTATGGTTTTGATTGATTTTTTTTTCCTCTGCCCATCGAAAAAGGACCTGGGGGTGCTGGCTGACAGCACTGAACATGAGCCAGGTTGTGCTCAGGTGGCCAAGAAGGCCAATGCCACCTGGCCTGACTAAGGAATAGAGTGTCCATCAGGACCAAGGGAGTGATTGTCCCCTTGTACATGGCAATGATGAGGCTACACCTTGAATCCTACATCCAGTCTTGGGCTCATCACTGCAAGGAGGACACTGAGGTGCTGGAAGAGTGTCCAGAGAAAAGCAACAGAGCTGGGGAAGGGTCAGGAGCAAGCACAAGGCTGCTGAGGAGCAGCTGAGGGAGCTGGGGTTCATCTTGAAGAAAAGGGGGCTCAAGGGACACCTGATCACTCTCTACAACTCCCTGACAGGAGGCTTCAGCCAGGTGGGGGTTGTCCTCTGCTCCCAGGTAACAAGTGACAAGAGGAAATGGCCTCAAGTTTAGGTTGGGTATTAGGAAAACGATTCTTCACTGAAGTGGTGTTCAAACATTGGAATATGTTGCTCAGGGCAGTGGTGGGGCCACCATGACTGGAGGGATCTAAAAGAGGTGGCACTGGGGACATGGTTTAGGGGTGAACTTGTCAGTGCTGAGTTAACAGTTGGAGTCAATGAGCTTAAAGGTTCTTCTCCAACCTAAAAACCGTCTGAGGAATCAATACAGCATCATCAAGTTAGGATCTTTTTATCTATTGATGGTTAATAATTACCATCTCTGGAAAAGTGTTATTCCCTAAGACATTCAGCAATACATGTCAGCAAATAAAAGACCAACCTGCTTCAAGGACTGCTGCACCAACTGGATCACATATTTAAAAGGTGCTGATGGCAAATACATGTCAAATGCTTGAATCAAGCAATATGTTACACTGCAAAAGCAATTAAATATTTAGGCATTTGGCATTAAACTTATTACTGCATAGAAAGTCTTTAAAATAAATATATTTATTGCCATTTGTTACTGTCGTTAAGAAATAATTGTTAATATAAAGAAAGGCATGCTTAAGAAGCAGGATCAAAAACAAAAAACCAAAATAACCAACCCAAAAAAAAAAAAAAAAAAAAAAAAAAAAAAAAAAAAAAAAAAAAAAAAAAAAAAAAAAAAAAAAAAAATCCCAAACCCTAAAGAAAGCTACTGAAAACCAATGTATACTGAAAACCACTCAGAGTGTCTGAATTTATTTCACTCATTTAAGATTTGGGCATTAAGTACTGCCTGGAATGTTACTGGGTAACATAGCTGTCATCCTGTAACAGTAACTCCATGAGTGCAAAGGAAATCATAAATGGATTAGATGATGAATTGAGAATCAATTAAATGACCAAATCTGATAAGTCATATAAAGAGTAATTTCAACTCCTATGAGAAAGGGTAACTGACAGGCCTGAGAGAGCATGCTGCAGCACTGGGAAACCTAATTAAATCCTGAAGGATCTGTGATGCCTCAGGCACACAGCTCTGAGAGTATCCCTAGGTTGATTGAAAATTGAAAATAGATAAGGAGAAGGGACCTAATTATTAATTTGACTGACTGTGTAGGAAGAGCAATCCCTCTCAACGTCTTCCACATATTATGCTCCAGGACAAGGCGTCTACTAACTGTAACTAAGAATTTACCTCCTGGAAAAACAGATTAATTTCTACAGACTGCAGAGATTATTTCCTTTAGCTTGTCATGAATATTAAATATTTTCAGGTATTTTCTGGTAGTAGTAGTAGCAGTAGTAGTAGTAGTACATTTTTCATTTGGTTTCGGGGTTATTTGAAACGTGCTAGATTACAGACAATATTTTAAGCATAACCAACACACCATATTTCCAAACTTAGAGACACAAACCACAGGGTTTTAGACACAGCTCAGCCAAGAAGTGTCCTTCAGACACCACAAACTAGTTTTCATAAGGCAAAGAAGGGTGTGCATCTTTATATCCAGGGATTTGTCTGCATTCTGTAAATACAGATTTTTCTCTTTACACTCCAAACAACGATTCTGATGTTTAGTTTGCAAGGAGCTGCTGGCTGCATGTCTTGGCCATCAAATTACATCATAAAGAGAACTGAAATCAAAGAAGAGATATAAGGACCAAACAAGGAAAGAGAAAAGGTGAGAAAACACTTCACCAGAATTCCAGTGTTTTCCTTAACTACCCACCAAACTTACTTCACAAGCAGAGGAGTTCTTTTTCAAGGAAAAATACAAGAACCAACACAGAAATGCCTCTGTCATCTAACTCAGGATACAGGAATACAGGCAGCAAGGACAGAAGCAAACATTTAGCCAGTTTTCAATGAGATATTAGAGTTAGGATGGCAAATGAAGCTAGATTGCAAATGACTTACAAGGTGTTTCTCTCAAATAGCAAGTTATGCTGGCTTGTGTTGTAAAAATAACTTACTCTCTTCCCATAGCTCCTAAGATGGAAGCTCCCTCAGTAGGCCAAAACTGAAGGAACCTCATTAATTGTAACCTGTGCTGGTAAAGAGAAGCAACTGCTCCAGAGTCTTGCCAATGGAGCTGGCAGCACTTTTCCTGTAGTACAGGAAAGACTTAAATGTTGACCATACTTGTATGTTTGCTTATAACCATCCATTCACTCCTTATCACAGGAGGAATGTGCAAAGAAATAAAGATTTCCATGGCCTTGATAAGAATTTTTCTGCAGTAGTTCTAAATCTGCATATGCCCTATGTTAGTGTTCTGCCAAAGGCGCTGCCTCCACACAACAATTTTAGCCCCGTCCTTGTGCTTAGCATGCAAATTCTAGGGTGTTATAACTGTACCACTACCATCAACATTTTTTTGAAAGGACCCTATTTCCATGAAAAAAAAATCCCCATTATGCTCTTAAAGTGGTTGAAAAAGATGACATTTTAATATCAGAGAATATACAGTATCATTATCACACTCAAACAGCTAAGTCGCTTCTTTAATATTCCGGAAAATTATATTCCCCCATTACACATGAGGTCAAGCCTGAAACATCAGTCAGAGGGGGCAAGATGCAAGCACTTCATATGGCTGAGTGGCTCATTCTGAATAACAGCAGAGATTCTAAGAACAGCATTTGTTGGCACCACACACTACAGCAAGGCCACACAGCTCAGAAATGCTGCTGAACTATTACATACACTTTTATTCTGTTCTATTGTTCTCTTATTGTGTAACCTTTTATTGTCTTGGCAGAATCTACAGGCCACAGAGCTCCACTGTCTTTGTTCAGCTCTCCACACTGCTATACAGCAGGACATACCTCAGTTAGATAGTAGATGTTTCATCAGTTGTACCCTGCATTCCCCAGTGTGTGAATGTATCATCCTTGTGAGAATGCTGTCTTGTTTTTTACATCCTAAAACATCCAAGACGTAAATTGACAAGTGATTGCTGTGGTAGAAATGGATAAACCATTTCAAAATTACATTTATGCCAAATATCATATACTTTCCAAATTACTTTTGCTGGTTTTAGAAAACAATGCAGGGCATCGCCTCAGGGGAAAAATGGCAAACAGCCTTACACAGAGGTCATAGAGAAATATAGTCTTCATCTGATTCAATTAACTGCTTTCAGTTAGATCCCAAATGGTACAGGCAAACATTTGTTCTATTTCAGGCATATTCTAAGAAATGAATCATTCTGCTCTCCCGTTACACAAAGCCACGGCGAAAAATATCACACACTCTATTATTTTATTGTTGAGAATTTGAAAAATCTCAAGACAGACGTCTTTATGATTTACAGTGACATCTCATAATTTAGGAAACCATCGGAAGGCTTCAAATATTGTAAAATTCTATGAAGAGCATTACAGAAAGTAGCAAAGCTAACAGCTAAAACAATGAGAAATGGTTTTGAAAGCAAACAGACACACCAAGTCCACCAAGCTGGAACTGTGAATTGCAGCTCTTGGAGATTTATACGCCATCGTAAATGGCAAAAGACAGTAAAACCATACAGAAAAGTACTTCTGCATTTGGACTCTCGTGTTGGCTTCAGTCCCTATGAGATATTTGGAGGCAAAGTGCCAACTGATCAATATGTTAGTATTTAATGCACAGTAAGTGCTACTGAGGAAAAAATCAGAGAAACATTGCCTGTTAGCAGAGTCTGCTGTACTGCTGGCAGCAAGGAGTGCATGGAGTTGTGGATCCCCCCCATGTGGCAGCAAGACAGCAGCCAGGAGTCTGATTCAGAATTAACAAAAGGAAACAAGAGGGCGATGCTCAGCGTGAGCACAAACGCGCATAACGCCGGGCAGATTTCATTAGCGAAGATTTTAATTTTGATTAAATGCTTCCTTTTATATCGGGTCACACTCATTGTTTTCTACCCCGTGCTTTCATTAATATTTTAATACGCAGGGAACATTAAGTTGCGTAACTTCAGTGTTGCAGCTAAAGATAGCATCTTTAATAACAGCTACAGAAGAGATGTTGGCATCCACCAGTGTCCGGCTTTGGAATGCTCTGGGGCACACTGGGCCAGCAGGGGTTTTGTGGCATGCAGGACAACACATCAGCACTCACCACCAAAGCAAAAAGGAAAGTGGATCACTGCCAGGTGAGCTTAGACTGTTTGAAATGGGAACTTATAAAATGCATCCAAGGCTAAGCAAACCAACACAATGGAAACAGCTGTGGAAGGCAAAAAGTATCAAGATGGTGAGTATTTATGGGGGAAATACTGCATTTCCCTTTCTTTCACAGCCTGGGGGAAACTGCAGTACAATGCAACTCCCCAAAAACTTCGTAGGAAACTACAGAGGTAACATGAAAGTTTAGTAATTTGACAGTTATCTTTTTTTTCCTCTTGCTTTTGGTATTTCTACCTACAAGCAATGAAACTTAAGTCTGGATAAAATGCAACAAGACCACACTTTTTCATGATTCCATATGAGCATGGGTGCCCTTAGCAGAAATTCCTACACTAAATTCCCCTTGCCCATACAAACCTGACCTGTGGAGTGTATGATACCCTCCACAACGACCTACCAACTCTGTTAATTCAATTCCTACCCAGGCTAAGCAGCCCCTCCAGGGTAATTTCCTAGATTTTCATTCAGAGTTTGTTATAGAGAGAAAAAGCAAATGTGGTGTTGTGTGAGACCAGGATCCTTTAATTTCTCCATGAACTCTGAATCAATTTTCAACCAGTTCTTTTCTGTATGTTTAGGCACAAAAAGTAAGCTTTAAAACATTATGAGATGTGGTCCAGACTATCAGTAGATGCTGAAATACGAATGCCATATCTTTTCAGGACAGTTTTAAAAAAGTTAATTAATTGCTATTAATTTTGGCAAACAGGGTACTTAGAAGCCACAGAACGTGCAAGGTAAAACTACTGGTGTATTTTAATAATTCTACCAGAAACAACTGATTTAAAGGTGGGCGGGAGAGCAGAGAAGCAATCCCCAGAAACTATCTGGATTGCCAAAATCCTTACACTTGGTTTTCTGATATACAATGTGGCAACATGTTTTGTTGTTACAGGAGTTTCTAGGAAATGAAAACCCTAATGGGTGATGGATGAAACTAGACCAGAAGATGAACATCAGGTTCCAATAGACCCAACTGGAGCCTTCCTGAAACGTGCACAGACACTTCTTTTCAGGAAAAATGTTTCTCTCTATAAATACACCTCTTTAGGGCTGCATTATTTTGAAACTCCTTTCTGCACACATAGCAAACATACAGTAGAACAAACATGACTTGGTATCATAAAAATTCCTTAATAATACCCACTGTAACAATCTCAGAAATGTCAGCTAAGTTTTAAGTTCACACTGCAGTCTATTTATTGCTTAGACTTTGGGTAGTGATTACAAACCCACCAGGAGCAAGAGGACTGAACAGGCAATGTAAGCCTTATCTTCTCAGGAAACAAGAAACTGTTTCTAGCAAATAAGAACCTTCAAAGTCACCATGTTCATTTATATATTAGAATTTAAATCAAAAAGAGATACTGTTTTTGCTGAAAAAAAAAAGTGCTTTGCTGCTGTTTGTGTGCTTGAATGCAACTGACTGGCACCTTTCAGTAGATTACCACAAGAAGTCATCACTGAAAAGCTTTCCTGAACTTTCAGACTGAGGCACCACAGTTACTTCTGGCAGGAAATGCTTTTAAATAGTAGACACTCCTAGTGTTTATACGAACTGTAAGGTGCATACAAGTTCTTGTTCTCTGCTATATTTCTTGTTGGCTTTACAGCAACGAGATACTTGTCTCAGAGCTGAAATACTTAAGAGTATTATGTAGCACCAAATCCACAATATTTGTGCACTACTGCTACCTGTAAAAACCTATTTGTATATTTTGGATTTTCTGGGGGGCAGGAAAATATCTGTTGTGTCCTTACCAAAGCCACAGAAATAGTATTATATAACCACAAATCCACTGAATTGATGGACCAGGTCTACAATGGGAACCCTTAGGAGTGTAACAGTAAACAGAGGAAATAAAGGGAGTTACAAAGAGTTTATAGAAGTTACCCTGGCTATCAGAAGAAAGAATTGTCACTAGGATTTATTCCCATTATTGTGTCAAACTTCTCTTATCACTATATCTGTACACATAATGCCTGGGTAGTCTTTGCTATTTTAACATGTAAAACTGTATGACAGACAACACTATCTAATCTCTCAGAGGAAAACAATTTAAAGAGGAAGGGGGTAACTCTATACATATTCCTCTGAAAAAAGAAAACAACTCAGTAACAAATACCTCAATAAACTCTGCCAAGGATCATGGAAACAATTGGGATTTGTATATGCATCATTTGGATATGGGCCATTATCAAACTATCTAGAGAGTTAATCAACAGAGGACACTCTCAGCAAAACAAGACTGGTGCTACATAATCAGAAACACCAGAGCTGTAAACAATGGGAATGCACATTGTTCCCAAACAGTATAAATAATTTAAGACTTCCAGAACTGAAATTAATCTACATACCATTTGAAGCACACAGAACCACCAATTCAGACAGAATAATGAAAGGTAAGGGAAAAACAGATGGATAATTAAAAAGATACTTTTCAAGTGGGAATAGTCTTAGCTTTGCACTGCTGGTAACAAGAAATAAATATCGAGGAAATCCTATTACATGCATGTATATTTTATATTATGATTTTATTTCCAGAAGGGATTGTTGTTTATTTTTCTTTCCCTATGGACTGATTGGACAGTGAACCTGCTATATCCATCAACATCTATCTGATTAACTCTTCATCTCTTTGAAGCATCATTGTTTTATAGGGCACTGTTGGCAGAGAGATGGAAACAATCTCATTTGCCCATATTTGAGATGAGCATTCTTCCTTTAAGCCCCCACTGGCCTAGAAGTCAGCACCCTTTCATCCCCAGATGAAGTCTCCACAGCATACTTCAAAGGAAAAAGATACTTATGGTGTCTTAACCTTTCCTTTGAAACTGAATCTGTGGATTCACTATCATCTAGCAAGGCTAATTGTGTAGTATGCAAGGGAATTACTATTATTTCAATGTAACCCACCATAGAGAAATGATGAAAGCTGAGGCACTGTTGTAACAGGCTTTACATAAAGACTGCACCACAAACACACTATCAGAGGCAAGTATCTTGCACAAGTACAATGGGAAAATGTCACAAATTATCTGTATAATCTGAAAAATTACATTCAAGCATCAGCCAGTTTATCCTGCAAAGGTGGTCTTGGGAGAAGAGAAGATATAGTGGAAAAAAAACAAGAGAGAAAGAGAGAGAATATGTGATTTTATGGTTAGATGTTACCATGGTTCTTTCATCTTATCAACTTGTTGTACTCCATATTTTTTGTTCTAATCTTCTCACACTCTGAGAGTTTTACATTTTCCTGTAACGCAGATATAAATTAATTCAAAAGCTGATTTAAGGTAAAGTAGAAAAACATGAAAATTCAGCAGAGGAACTAAGATGAACATTTCATCATTAAAACCAACCAACCAACCAACCAACCAACCCCATTTCTCATGCAGGAAACAACAGTGCTTAAAAAGAGTGGCACCTGAACAGTTTGGAAAACTCTTATTGCATTAAAGAGCTTCTACTCAAAGAATGCAAAGGAAAGATAACTGATTACAGACAGCTATAATTTTTAAATTTAAAGAGCAGTAACCTTCTCTGCCTCATCATGAAAATTAACATATTCCATGAGTTCCATTAATGCAAACATAAAACAGAAATATTGAAATTTAGGCTGGAAAAGTGCTTAAGCATGTCCCAGTGTTTCTAGAGCAGTCGTAAGTTTAGATATGCTTAAAAGTTTTCTTCAATCAGAGAGAGATCAGTCAGTTCTCCCTCTAAATGCCAAAAGCAGCGAAAAAGTCTTGAAACTGGTGAAAGTGCATGTTCAGGTAAAAGCCCAAACCAAGCCAAAAGCCCACCAAAACCAAAACACAACAGAAAAAGACCTCTGAAAAACCTAAAATAACACTAGCAATCATATTTTTTACAGAATAGGAGCTGCCACATTTATTACTTCCTTACCAGAGAGGGGAGGGGTGCAGTTACATGACCTACACTCAGCACCGCTTTGTGTCACCTGTGATTTTACACCAGGGACCACCTGAGTCGGAATGAGGCAGTTGAGCCCAAATTCATCACAGCCCAGAATGCAGTAAGAGGATCCAGCCCCACGTGAGGTAGGAGGGATTGAAAGCAGCTTTGTCCATTTGTGAAAGAACATCATACGGTATTTATTTTTGTTGTTACATTTACCATATGAGGTTGGAAAACAGTACATGAATACTTTTTTACACACACCCCCATATATATGTATTCCCACATATATATGTATACTCTATCAAAACACCTTTTGTTTCTCACGTTCCCAAATAAATGTGGAGCATTAATGTGTGTATTACCACTAAATAAAATGCATGTAGAATTTATACACGTTTACTTCACGCAACATGGCCAGTCAATAGCAATCAGCCATGTTTTTAAAGGCAGCCAAATTCTTCAGAAATGAGCTGGATGTTACTTGGTTACTTCAATTATTTTTTCATGTGAGTCTGTTTAGTAGCACCTACACTCAGCAAGCACTGAAGAAATCATCCAGAATTTTTAAAGATATTTAATGTCAGATATAAAATTTTCAGAGGAAACAGCTATGAAAAAGAGCACAGAAAATAAGGTTACTTTTAATTACACACAGAAATTCATATCTAGCACAGAATAACACATTATTGATGCGGTAATTAAAATATTGTATTCTGAAAGATAAATATATTAGCAAGCCAGAAGGACCTGGCCTTATTTTATTATACTTTAATAGAGAGGAAATAGAGTTAAACAGATGGCACTCAGTATTTCTCAATGAATTCGGCATCTGTGAGTACATGTTGCATAAATGCCAATTAAAACGTGTCCGAGTAAATTTAATTCCCTTGCTGATAGAGTGTAAGCCAACCTAGCTGGCTAAAGATCAAGGTTAACCTTAATCGTCTGCTCAACTTGTAGCAAGTTGCTCTCAAATTGTACAGAAATTCCCAGTGAAATCATAAAACAGCGTTCCTATTGATTTGTATTCATTTACATTCATAATTCCCTTCTCAAGTGTTGGGCCAGAGCACAAAGGGGAAAAAAAATATAGTACTGTGTGAATCGTTTGACAAATCTAAACTGAAGAAATATTTCTTTGATTTAAAAAGCTTCTGCAGAAACGTTCAGCAGAACTTCTCCTCTGGGTAATTTCATGAAGCAATTTTTTTAGAAGTGACCCGATAATTTTTTATGAGCCACACAAGACACTTTTTAATTTCCTCTACTCTATTACGGACAGAACTACCACTGTCTTATATTAGGTTGTCATCTAAATTTTTCATAGAATGCAAAGTGAATTTTGATTATTATAGGATCAAATACAAATTTAAAAAGACTATATTGAAAAGTTAAAGCAATACTGTTATGCAACCCTCCAGCAGTTCTAATTTAACTTGGCATTTTACTGTCTTGTAATAAGGCAGAGGACAGAAAAAACACCTTTGGTATTAAAAAAAACCAAAAAACCACCAAACACCATCCAAAGGTAAAACTCTGAAAACTTTGAGGTTTCGCCCCATATTTCAAGAATCACAAAGCACAGCCTTGTGGGTCTGCACCCAGGAAAACTGAGCATCCACCCCCATGAAAGAAGAGAAGGCATTTTTGTGATGTGCAGAGCCATCCTCAAAAATTTGGTATCATTGACTAAACTGGGGCAAATGTACACCAAGCTAAGCTTGGATCTTTTGCAAAGCTAATCAATTAAGTCCCTTTATACATAATCCATGTGTGCAGTCTTTTCCCATACCAATTATTTCATGCTGGCAGCATTTCGTTGAGGGAAAAGCCAGTCAGAAACCATAAAACATACAGCCCAACAGCAAATGAAATTAAATGCCAGAAGTGCAAATTACTATCTAGGAAATGAAATCTGAACTATTCATGCATGTATACATACTAGCAATAAATTAAATTATAGCAGTCAGGGGAAAGACCTAAATGTCATTAGAAAGAGTGCAAGGAAACATTGGTGCCACAATCAGAAAATATAAAATAAAAGCTTTCCTTGAAAGTGGGAAAACAAAAGGTTTACCACTGTTCTCTACAATAGCAGGAATAAAATTACTCACCAAGACCTCAATGTATTTTTAGATTATAGAAATCATACTGGATTTTGAACAGTTCACTAATTCAGCAAAATCCACTTCCTGGGCAGTTCTGCAAGACTGGCTGGGGAAGACATCATTGTATCTTTTATACGAGGTCAGTGCTCAACAAAATGCACACAAGAAGCCTCATTTTCAGACCTATTAATCAGTGAACTGTTGAAGCTCTGGCTGAGGAGCACCTTGCAAAATCAGGTCCCTAAGCATTTTAACAACCACAGACAGTGGTACTGGAGGAGAAAGAAAATAAAAAACACCCAACACAAAGCCAGGGTCAACAACAGCCATGCTTCCTAAATTAAGTTACGAATTGTGTGATGCCAGTAGCATTTTCAAATATGAATATAAATAAGTAGCAATGGTGCAGTACTCTGGCCTTGTGACTTGTAGTCCTTTATTGTAATAGAGACCACAGAAGGAACAGTAAGATACTAAAATCTTAAGGTAGTCAGAGGTTCTGTAGTACAACATGACTGGCTATGAGGAAAGACTCACATGGTCCAAAAATAAGAAAATTTCTCATTGAAAATAACACTACTAAGTAAGATAATTTCTGAGCACAGCCAGCATTCAGCACACAAGGAAGGCTGATGGAAAGAAAGACAGATGGACAGGGCAACTTTAGGGTGAGCAAACAAACAATGGTGCACACTTGAGCCCTTCCTGGTCTCCACCTTCACCTTTTGGGGGAAGCATTTTTGCTTGACTTACCTGAAAAGAGCATTTGTAGGGAAGCACTGATTCCAAGGGACAAATGAACAGCCCCCAAACACCAAGTTTGTTTTAATCCCCTGCAGGAGGGCACCAGCAAAAAGACAGAAGAGGACGGTGTGCTCTGTCCTTCTTTTGTACTTCTTTGGCTGTGCAGTTATTTCTGCTGATTGAACCTGGGCTTGATTTCTGCACCTGGCTAAGCTTCCAGCCTTTTTCAGAGGCTTCATATCCTTGCACTTAAAAGTTTCACTGAAGTAAGGATGGGTCCATTCCCCCAATCAGTTGATAACAGCTGAATGTCACACACATCACAGCAAACTACAAGACTTGTGAGAGTGGATTCTGAGCTTCTGATGGCAGAAGCATCTCCAGATTCACAAACAGGATTCGCTGCAGATGATTCAGACATATTTTTCACAAAGCTCTTGGAAAACAAAAGGCAGAGCACCTAGCAGGATGGATCAGGCCCTACCAAGCAATAATACTCACACTGATTGTAATGATGCAATGTGCAAAATAATATGATTCTACAATTGTTGTAATTCTTTGCAGTTGCACAAAGAATAAACACTTAAACTAAAAAACATGAGCTGGTTTCATTGTCTTCTGCTGTAACTATTGCTCGATTTATTCCAAAGAGGTGACCTTCTACTAACCTTGTACAGTGGCTAGAAATGAATGGAAAATTTGACCTCACTTTAAGACCTCCATAAAAAGAATTATACTCCAATGATTTTGCATCTTTATGTCAGCATGTCAGATAAATATTTTATTTAGTTGCTAACTGGATAATGCATTTTCAAAACAGCTCGCAATGCTGAATGCATTTTTTAAATATATTGCTAAAGCACAAATTCAACTAATTTTAAAATATTTAAATATATTTGACATTCAAGAAATATTGGACATATTTTCCTTAATGCAAATGCATTATCCATTTAAAAAGTTTTAGCTGCCATTAGGAAGCAGTATCTATGAATAATGCATCTTTTTCTGATGTCTTTTTATGTACACAAAAACATCAATTTGTACCTAGCTTAAAAGAAAACTAAATTACAGGTAAGCCATCTAATGTGCCCCTTACTACCTTTTGGCAAGATTAGTCTAATCAGAGTTTTTCCACTAAATTACCCAGATCAACAGAAACCCTGCACAATTATATCCTGCTCTCTAAAATAGCACATGATCTTTCCTCATGTGAGTAATTGCCAGGGTGGAAAATTGCAGTGAGGATGATGGTACAGATGTTCTTTTTCAGTTGACCAAACAAAATGAAAGAAAACAAGGAATTCCTGTTTCATAATGAATCCTGTTTAAAATCCACTGTTTTATACACATTTGCACACACATAAACAAATATAACGGGAATTTTCAGCAGATTTTGCTAACGGAAGATGGCATTCTTCTGTTGATGGTGCAGGAAAAGACTTGGTTTTAAGGAACAGCAAGTATTAAGAAAACATCAACACGTGAAAAACAAATGTTCAATGTTTGCAACCTGTAAGAATGCACACCGGGATACTTCTTAAATTAAAGTTCTTCAAGGGGATTTCAAAGCGGGATAGTTACTGGAGCCAGGCTTTTTCACTTGTGTGCATGGACAAAAGACAAGCAATCCTAGCACAGACAGAATAAAAAAATGATTTGCCTGCACCCCTTGTTACTGCTGCGTTTACTGATCCCCATGGCTGAAACTTCAGCAATTGCACTCTAGAGGGATGAAGGGAGGTGAGTGATGTTCCCTGTATTCCTCAGAGACTGCTGCAGAGCCACACTCACAGAAGGGACAGCTCATGGAATCTGTTTCCTAGATCTCACAGCCCCTTGTCCTCCTCCTGTCTTGCTCTTCTCTCCCCACAGGTACTCCTCATCTCCATGCCTTTGGGAGCTGTTCTACTTTAGATGCTTGTTCAGTGAGATTTTACCAAATTGTGGGCTTTTTTTTTTTTCTTTCCCCTCCTTACCATTAACTATTTTAAATTGTACCCAACACCCATCATTAAGCAACACTGCTGTTGGAGTTGAGGATTTTTAACATTTAGGTTATTTCCAGAACTGCCCAGCTTCTTCTCAAACACAAAGCAAGCAAACGAACAAGGCCTAGCAATTACTTTGCACTGGCTCACCTCAGCACCAGTCTTCAATTATGGCAATACAGAGTGATGGAGACTGTTCTACATTGCAGAGACACCCAACAACAACAAAAAAAAGGAGACATGGAACCAGGCAAGGGTGGTGGAGAGCTTAGAAGAGTACCTGTTTGAAGACAGAACTCCTTCACGATTACACGTGTACAGAATTCCTTCATGAAAGCAACATTATTTTGCAATATTATATGCACTGTTATTTATGCATATCCTGTATAATCTCTAACCAGGAACAGGGATGGAACTGTTCTTCCTATCAACCTCAAGAATGTGTTTTATTTACCCTCAGCTGGAACAAAGTAATTGAAAACATCTGACAAGTGTTTTAACAGTAACAAATAAATAATTTGAGAGTTACAGATGGAAAGGGTAAATATACTATTTTTGAGCACTAGCAAGTGTTACCTATTGGGAGGAGGGTCAATTCCCATATGTGCTCTACAGAGTACATAGCCAAAATTATAGGCTGGGCTCACCCTCGTTTTGCAGTTCAGCTTTATAGGCAACTGAGACAAAGATACAGCATCTTTGGGACTACATTTGTCTCTAAACCATTCTGTCAAGGATCTGTCACACAGGGCAAGTTCCTGAGATGCTGACCATCTCTAAAAAAGCAACTCACAAAGAGTCAGAAAACCTATTTCATTTCTATGTAAAAGCCTAACACCCACAGACTTAGTTGGTGATCACAGAATCTGTTATCCTCTTTCAAGTATTTCCTGCAAGAGAAAGGAAGAGGGAAGGACAATGTAGAGAGCAACTTATTCACCATCTCATTATCAAAGAAAGTAGTTTGGATTATCCTTCCCTCTTCCCCAATCCAAACCCGTTTGTGGTGCAGGATTTTAGCCACTTGTCTCTGGTTAAGCTAAGCACTGACCAACATATTTCTTTTTGCCTTGACCCTGGCTTGAATCATTGAGGAGCTTCAATAAATATATGTTTAAATTTCAAGATAATAATAATAATAATAATAATAATAATAATAATAATAATAATAATAATACTTTAACTGCCCCCCATACAACACTGAGAAGGAAAGAATATTAGCCCTGACACCTACAATATATATGTTGGTGGCACACACAGGTTACCTCTCACACTCAAGAGGTCAGCAATTAAGTTTATTTATTTTTGTGATTCATGGAGAAACTTCTAATGCTGTCTTCCTGAACAATGTCTCAAACACTAAGCATTTGGTTTATGTAAGCAATAAAATTGGCAGCTCCATCCTATGCTTATGAGTTGTGTTCACAAAAAGTCAGGCATCCTACCAGAGTAATTTAGTTTGCAGCAGATTTAGGCTTCAAGCTGCTTTAAGTATTTGGTGTTGAAAATCATCTTGTTTTACAGAGATACTGTCAAAATTGTTTCCCTTACCAAACATGTCAGCATTTAATTTACTAAGTAGTACTTGTAGCTTACAATAAAACTATCACATTTTTGATGCCATGTTCACAGAAACAGCTGGATGTGCACACTACAGAATTTACCAGTATTCACACGATGCTCCATGACACAAAGATGGATGAAAATTTTGGTTGTTCCAAGGAAAGTGAAGTTTAATCAAAAAGTATATAATTATCTGTACCAAAAGGAGAATACTAGGACTCAGGTTTATTTACTGACGTTTCATGGCTTTGTCTAAAAGACAGCAAAAAAATCAGCAGTGTTAGAAAGGGATCATGTGGAATTATTGTCCAGCTCCGAAATCTGTGACACCACATCTGTAACAGCACCTGAAGTGACAAAACCACTCGTCAGCATTTACAAATCTGGGAGCAGAACCACGCTGATTGACTGTACTGTGCAAACCTGCCTTTACTTTCTCTAGTCCCAGGCTTCTGGCTGAAAAAAACCACATGGCTTCCCACACAGCCAAAGGTCACAAAACATTAGAAACATGAAGGCTGCATGAAAACCTCCATTAGATGTAGAGCATGACCTAGATCTGGACGTAAATACTGAAATGTAGATAAATACTGAGAGGATTTAGATCACTGAGCCCTTCAGAAACTAAAATGGGTTTATGTTAATGAAAATCCTTCCATCCTCTTCATACTGCCACAAGTCTACTCACATATGTTAAGAAATTTGACTTATTCCTAGCTTTCTGTTCTTAGTGTCCTGTGTTTGATACATCTTCCTTGACCACATCATCAATATGTTAACCTGACAAAATATTAACAAGACACTTCCACTGTATTTTTATACCCACATTAAATTCTGAAATAAAAGTCTGCAAACCAACCATTAAATAGATTTAAATGATACTGAAATCGTACAACTGAGATTTTTCTATGGCCTGTTAATAACATAAAAAGCATTTATTCTGATATGGATCTGATAATTTCCATTCACCTGTTCTAATGGGAGCATGAGGTTAATAAAAGGTGCAGATTTAAATAAAGAGTACCATAATTGGAACCTCATATTTATTTTTGCTCTCATACTATCAAATCCTGCAAAGAAAATGTCTGTCAGATTCCTGGGACAAAATATATGAGGACTTCAGATCACTGACTTTTATTGGATAATGAGGTTCCTGCCATACCTGAGTCTAGGCGACCATTTTATGTGTGCTCAAATTAAATTTACATTCTTTAACAAGCTCCTTGAAGCCCTGTTGACATTAGGTGTAGTCTAATTACTGCTGGACTTCAGAGTTTTAAGCAATCATGTTAACTTGAATTCAAGTCAGATTGTTAAATTTCAGGAACAAGAGATGACAGGAAGAAAGAGGACTGCAGTTCAAAATATTCACAGAGATGTACTACACACAAGCAATGTAATCTTCCACAGGTTTCAATGTTTTCAAATTGCCTAAATATTGATAATTTTCAGTAACAAGACAAAGATTTTAAATCCTCTCAGAATCTGCACCTACTGTTAAATTCCAGCCATGAGCCGAAGAAATCAGTTTATTGCCTCCTGTCCGTTTCTCATAGACAAAATCTCCAAACAAAGAATCAACAGTTCCACATGCCTAAAAATCACATATTTATATATAAATATACAAACAAATAGGCACAACCTCACTACTTGTCAGCAGCCCTAAAAAATCAAGAGATCCACTGAAAGTCCTGGTAATCCTCAAGATCCTGACAGTGGCTGTGTGTCCTTCTGATTTCAGATGAGGCTTTGGGGTAGTAACAACTACTCAAGGACCAACACAAGCATCTGATTCTAAGCAAACCTGCTAGCAAGCATATTGGGGGAATGTTTTTCTTTTTTTTTTTCTAGTGGTTTGCTATCGATTTTATAAAAATAATTTTAAAAGCCTCATTCACAGGCCATCTCCTATGTAATTTACCTGAGAGCATTTTTCAGGTAAATCATGGCTGTTCCTGTGGTTGTGGTTCTGTAACGCTGCTGCAAACTGACTGGTTGCAAGACACTGGAATGTAGGATTTTTATTTAAAGGAAAGTATGGAGAAGAAAAGAACTGCTAAAGCAGTGCCAATCACCAAACTTTTGCCGATAAAGCAAATTCAAAACTGAAGATGAAATGCAATTCCTTGTTTACTGCATTGAATAATTAACTACATTTTATATTTGGGTACACTCAGAGATGGTACCAAATTTAAAAGCATTGTATAAAATCACCTCCACAAAAAAGACAACTGTTCTTTTACAACTGTTGGTTTTGTTTCCTTTGGTGGAACAGGTTAGCCTGTTATGATTTTGAAGTGGATAAAAACTGTATCTTTAAACAAACTTGTAGCCCAAGGACAAATGCATTCTTGTGTGTAGTGTGTGCAATGTGTTTCCAACAAAACCAATAAACTTTTGTGCTAAAGTGCTTTACCACCGCTAACAGATGATTCCTATATTGTATGAAGTAGTTCATTTTACTTATCCTAGTACATATTCTTATTTAAAAGACTGGATTTTTAAAAAACTCCAACTCTGGTCTACATTTAGTTTTGCATCAGGCGGTTATAATTGAGGGATCTTACACCTAGATAAAATGAGTGAATCTTGTTTTGTTTGTAGCAGAAGAATCTCCACAGAAAGAGAGCCAAACCAGTAATTTATAAAACTCAGCTCCATTTCAGTGACACTAATATAACAGAAGGATTTATGAATAGTTTCTCTCCTTGTTACACCGAGATTACTGTGTCATCTGGGTAAGGCTGAAGACTTAAGAGTATTTCACCTAAACTAATAAAGCTATTTACTGAATCTGAACTAAGTGCTGAAGTTTACTTCTAATGAGTGGTGACTGATCTTGGCTAAGAAAGTGATTTAGAATACACATAGCTGAGCCAGACAAGTCATCACTAGTCAGTAAGTCCCCTGGGACAGAACGAAGAAAAATTGTCTCTCAGCTTATTTTTTTTCTGAGGGATCACCACAAACACTCATGTCGATAGTAGCACTATCTTGACATCCTTTCAGAGCTGTTCTTAGCACTGGTAATATCTTGCCCTGCTGAAATCTTTTTTTTTTTTACAAGTTAAAAAAATGAAGCCACTTTAACAGTTCATTTTGTTTTTATCTACCCAAACACTTACAACACACTCATCACCCCCGTGTTCTCACGCCTGAGATCCCAGTGTTGTCACACAGAGGATTAGTGTGCAAATCCCTCAGGGCCTGGAGTGCTCCACGTCAAACTGGTGTCCTGCTCAGCAGCTCTGGGGTGGCAGAGGGCTCTGCTCCAGGGGGTGCTGGATTGCTGGCCTGAGGATCCAGCTGGTTTGACTCCTGACACCCTGGACCACTTCACTCACTCTCACCGCCTCGGTCTCCAAACAGAACAGAAGCAGCAATTTCTCTCAAAACCTACCTCTAGAAAGCCGAAATCAAATCTCTGCCTCCCTGAGCATTCTCAGTAAAAACAAACAAAGTGTCACTAAAAGGTTCAAGGTGCTATCCTATCTAATTGCCTCTACCAAAAAGAAGCAATGCTGTAAGGATTTTATGAATGTCATCAGCACTGTCACTCTCAGGAAACGAAAACAGGAAAAACAGTCCGAACCCAACAAGCATAAACTGTTCAGCTGAAAGTTTTGCTGCTTTCACTCAAAGTTCATGAAGCTCACAAAGGACAGCAAGGCAGAGGGACAACGCTCTGAAGTTGTTAACTTGATTTACAGTTTCATGTGTGCTTACATTTGTGCTGCTGTAATTTGGTTTTGGTAAATTTTACAGCCACCCTCAGCCCGTAATTTTCTCCATAGATTAGTCGCCTTTAAAATAAAGACAATGCATATAATGTGTTATAGAGAAGTGCTGCTAGAGCCACATAAATCAGGCCTTCTGTAAAACCTTTTAGGTGTGAAATCAGAATGAAAACACGACAAACTCTTCCAAAACAATATTTAAAGGCTGAATCTTATATTTCATTTGTGTAAGTTGAAAGGTGCAATGACATTTGGCTAAAAAACAAACAAGCAAAAACCCAAAACACCAAACAAACACCACAGCAAAAAAAACACCCAAACCCATACCCTGTATTTGGCAATAACAGGTATTAGAGGCAGATGATTTGGAATACAACACTGCTGGGACCATTATTCTATTGACCATATCACCACACAGGAAGCTGGAACTCCTCAAAGCCTATTTTAGAGACATCAACAACATTCACAGGCTAACATTATGATGATAAGAACAATAATAAAAACAGTATCTCCCTTAAAGTAAAAATGTACATGCTAAGCCCTTCTGTGCAAAGGACACAGCTCCTTTGCTCCCAGATGATTTTCAGCTGAGCCATATATTTGCTTGAATACTCATAAATATAAGCAAGTATCACCTGCCATGTTGTGGTTTTTTTTTTTTTTTTTTTTTTTTTTTTTTTTTT
>VWYO01011328.1:83915-103478 GCA_013400275.1 Rhadina sibilatrix
TAAACTAAATGTTTTTTTTTTTTTTTTTTTTTTTTTTTTTTTTTTAACCTGAATACAGGCATTTTCCTTAATCTGAGATGAAAATAAATACCTGAAAAAAGATAATAATGTCCTATGGTCTACAGAAAAGTCAACAAGACTTGAACTTCATGTCCTTCACATGTTAGGAAGTTTTAGGATTAAGAACCTCTATGCAAATAAGTCAAAGGTACAAATACATACATTTTCAACTCTTCCCTTTATACAAATCTAATTTCTAGACGTCTAAAGCGTGTGTAAGTTCACCATGTGAGATCCTCTGATGTGTATGTTCCTAAACTCAGCATCATGCCTGAGAAATTCTCTGAATTGTTAATAAAAGCCACAAATTGAAGTGTACTAAGGAAGCGCCTAATTTCTCTCATAGATGATTGAAAACAATTTATTGAACAAAGGAACAGAAGCAGTTCAGATAATTACCACCAAAATAATTACAAAACATTGATGTTACCATGGGGCAATAACAGAGTGGCTGAAATCATGACAAATTTTCATTTGTTCGACTGAATTAAAGAATTCAAAATCTTGGTTCTGCTACTGTGAATGCTTGGTTGTGGGATCTGGCTACTTTCTGCAAGTAAATTTCAGGACATCCGTGGGGTGACCACTTCCCAATTTCTTGATTTCTTCTAAAAAGGAATTACCCTGTTTTTTTCTTTCAATATAGGTTTTCCTATGTCCATTTATTCACAATGATTTTATATACCAACTATTCCATTTACTTCCAGGGCATACTTCAATTATCTGAGCTTGATTTTTTCCTTCTTACTTTTGAAACCCATAGTCTCCATTACTACATGTACATCAACACTGAAGAATTTACTTTGTTCTTTTGTTATAAAATAAAATAAAAAAAATAACAATTCTGTCCTTATTGGTTTTGTTTTCTGTCTTTTATTCAACATTCTTGATTCTAATAATGTCTTTTTTCTTCCCTTAATTTTCTTTCCTATCTGAAAAACCTAATACCAAAGCATACCATAATTCCATATTCCTCATGTGGCTGTAACAAAATACAGTGGGAAATATCTAATTTTATAGCTTCATAATTAAGATAAGTGAAGCTGAATGAAGAATTGGTCCTATAAAACTAAAGAAAATCAGAGAAAGATTTGTAATTAATATGGACCCAAAGATGCTATAAGAGAAAAAGTACATTTTTGTACATTCTAAAACATTCTCCTAAGGCCAATGCAAATTAATATTTACAAATTGTTCTGAATCTTTTTTTTTTCTAAGTATACAATAGTTCACTTGTTAACACTGACATATTTATCTGGCCTCTCCCAGTTGTAGGAAAAAATTATGTCAATTTTCCCTCAGACTGCCTTCCTATTCTGTCACACACATTATTTCATGAAACATGAATCCAAATGTTCTGTTTCTTTTCAATTTCCTTTCACCACAAATTCCAGAGTCCCCTTCTTCATGGCTTTTAGTAACAATTCAGCCTTTCTAGTCTAATGGCAAAAACTCAATACTGCTGTCTTTAATCAGGCTACTTTTCACTTCAATGTCTTCAATAGTGAAGATTCAACCCTTTGTTAGAACTACTTTTTTTTTTTTCCAGGTCAGATGTTATGTCTGTGATTCCACATTAAGGGTCTACTCTCATAACAAACAGAAAGCCTTGACAAGATGTCTGAAAAACACAGACACAGAAGGAAGAAAAAAAAAAAAAAAAGTAATAGATTTTTATTAAAGAACATCTTTTAAAAGTTGCAATAATCAAGTAGTCAGGCACTTCTAAAAGACTCAGGTGATTTTGTACCTGAATGTGGTCCATTACAATTATAGCAATTATAATGCAAAGCTAACCCATATTACTTGGAAAAGCAAAAAACAGTGATGTTTAACTAATTAGAGGGAATAGAAAATGTTTGTCTCTATCCTTTCCAAATCAAAGATCCACTGGTTAGTTGGTTCAAACCATCTATGACCACAAGTTTATGTCAGACTTGTGACAGCTGAATATACGAAGGTCCAAAGAAGCTGTGTTCAAATTACGATCACAAAACTGACATGATCCTGATACTTTCTATCCTAGTGAGCTCACTAACAGCAGATGTGACAGACTGCACAAATAAGGGGACACCATTTACTCATGCACTGAGGACAAAAACAAGTACGTGGCTTTCCTTATTTCACGAGCTGCGGCTTGTGAACGGCTCGTCCCGTGGGCAACATTCTGCAAACTGTAACCTCAGCGTGACCACAGGAGCCACAGCACACAGGCAAATCCCTCTGAGAAGTAAAGAACAGAAAATCATTTGATGAGAAGAAATAGCTGCCTTTCACATACTGCAGAAAGGCAAGTCCCCAGCCTGTGACTGATTTTGATATAAACTGAAGAGACAGCTTTTACTGTCTGTCCAACTCATCTAAGAGCATCCTTGCCTGGGAAGAACAACTTCCCTTGATCAGCCATGTCTCTTGATCCCAAGGAATGAAATACTTCAAAGAAATACCAATACACCTCCAGGAACTCCACATATGAACAGAACATAGCAGTAACCAGTATCTAAGAGACATAAAAAAGCCTATACTACAAACTGAAAATAGCATAAGTAGTGGTCCTTAGGATAACTCATCATAAAACAGAGGCATTGCCTGTTTCATTGTATTGTGTACCTTATGGGATTCAACTCCAGAAGAACCAGGTGTTTGGTATTAATACAGATACATTAAGCTCAAAATTGGTTACATAATGAACAGCAGTGCTGATTCAAATGTGTTTATAAACACAGAGGTTACACTGAAAGATACACAGGCATCTAGAAATGCTCTGTGTGTATTTGTGTATGACTCTCTGCATGTAAACGGGCCTCAAGTGTTATGCTTTGATTAATCCCTATAAATCAGACTTTCAAAAGTAAGGACAATTTACAGTAAGAGCAACCACAGAAATGATACAGGGAAAAAAAAAAAATGTTTACCTATGGAAAGTACTTGTTTGGTTTTTTTTTTTAAACTGGGGATTCAGCTCAGACATACTTCCTTTTGCAATACCACATCTTTTTAAGGACACAGGTGGCAGGAACAGATTTGCCTCAACAGTGTCAATACCAGCAGAAGATTAGGAAAATCATGATAAATATAGCTCTTCAGTATTCAAAATGTGTAGCACCTCACAGAGCTACTAGCAAACAAAAGCACAGTTTTTGTCTTAAATGGGTAGGACTACATACTGGTTGGAAATCAGCTAAACTCGTCTTGGTTTTATCTAACCAGGTAGCCTGGAAATCTGTTCATATCAGACTATTACTTCATGGGATATAACCAATATTATTTAAAACTGCAGCACATTAAGCAACATAAATATTTACCAGACTCATCCTGTCCCAAGGGATCATCAGGCAAAACAAGAACACAGCTGAAAACACTTTAGGCTAACTCATCATGGAGAAATACATATCAATTTCTTAAGGGGGTACACAGGCTACACCTCTCAGTCACTGGTGTGCAAATAGACTTGATTTTCTGTGGTTTAAAATTATTGCCCTATGATGGCAATTGGTTGCTTTAGCATTGAGTTATAAAATCAGGTATATGATCCTAATGCATACCTATAGCTCCTTTTCATGTATTGATGATTATTGGCCCAGTTAATTTGTTTATATAGTTGTAGTTTTGGAACAGCAAATATGAATGGTTCCACTTTCCCACGTTCTCCAATGCCAAAGATATTTTCGTATATTTAAGATGAAGGAAAAAAAAATAAATATGGAACTCTGGAAGCTGTCTTGGACTGAAAAGAAATCCTGAGGTCAGTGCTATATTCAAACATGACTCTCATGAGTCAAAGAATTAAGGCAAAGTAAGTGACATATTTTAACCAGGTAATTGCACTGAGATCTGATCCTAAGGATGAGAAAGAAAAAAAAAATCAATAACCTTGAAGACAGCTATTAAAAGGTATAGAATTTGTACAGAATCATATAGGAAGGCTGTAATGGAAATACCATGATTCCCTATTTCCTATTAAAAGAGTAAGGGGATATTTGAAAAGACCAAACGCCTTTTGTTGCAATGTTTAAGCAGATTCTCACGTTTCCAATCCCCTGTTAAAAATTAAAGTGCCAAAATTCCTGGTAAATCTTAATAAGACCATGCAATTGGATTCATCTCCAGGTGAAGAAATGGGAAGGAAATACTCATCTCACAGTGAACAAATGGGAACAGAAACGAAGAGAAACGCAATGCTAGCAGTGCTATTCAGTTCTTAGAGCTTCCCAGAAGACTGATGTCTGAGCACTGTAGTTAGAGCCAAGAAGGATTTTCACAATATCCACTCAGGGGGTACAAAACTCACTGAGTGATAGGGGCAAGTCCATTGCTCTGATCTTCCTTGTCACGTACTTGGAGGTTTCAAAATAATACTGTGACTAAGAAAACAGTTTTGTCTGTTTTCTACAGACAGGGAGTTCTAAAGCACATGTGATCCAACATGTCCACAAGTCACACAAACAGAAAATAAATAGGGAAATCAAGGCAACCAAACACAGATGAACCTTCCAACACTCAGCTTTGGAGACCATGGAAGAGTTGCTCAGCATTCACAGAGAATCAAGTCTGGAGAGTACCCACTGTGCTATTTTAATTCCTTTTACTGTAAATTTTCTACTATCCTAATCTGGAGCTAAACTAGCTGTAAAAGTGATGTTAAGCACTCTACTTGGAATAAGACTGAACAGATTTTTTTCACAGGGTCAAGTTCCATGTTCTGTTGATCATACAAACCCAACTAAAATTTCACCCAGAGTTTTCAGCATAGTCAGCCACGACAAGCTTCAAGGCAGATTTGTTTAAAAGAATCTGTTTTGTGTCTCTAGCTCCCTGGCATCACATGCACGTCCAGTACACCTTGTGCACTGAGGTCTGTGTATGACTCAAAATTGTACACTGTCTAACGAGTATGGACAGAGGCAGAGGCTTCCTATTTACCTTGCTGCAGAAAACTACAACCTCAGCTTATTTACATATGCACCGCTCAACTGAAATCAGTGCAGCTCCCTCTATTTGCTCAGGCTAAGAAGAGGGGCTAAGATTTATTCTATAATAAGCCTCCAAGTGCCTCACCTCAGCTGTGCAAACCCACTTCTACCAGATACACTGATCATTGATTCCTTTTTCAAGTGTTAGGCTGTACCTACACAAATGGCCCCATTCTGCTTCCTTGCCTTTACTTAGAGTATGCTGCTAACAACCCAAAACTCCCTCCCTCCCACCATCTCTTACTGATGTTTCTGATACCAGGAATCCCAGATCCAATCTATAAAACTCGGCCCATGACAAAGACCTACTCTGAGCTTTCTGACTTGGCTTTAAGCCAATAAGATTATTTTGCAGGAAACTGACAAAACTGGAACATATTTTCTATTTACACTGATAAAGTCAGTCAGATGGAATATATTAAAAAAATTTGCTGGTGCTAAATTTAATTTTCTAGTAACTGCATCACCTGAAAGGAAGCCACTGAGCAATTGAGAATTTTTCAATTCTAGTGGTTTTATCTGTAGACCTGTTTCTTACAGATTTTATGACCAAAACATTGAGATAACTTCAACCCTGCTTGATGCTGTACAGCTCAAAATCAAGCTTATGCTCTTCTGTGATTATCTCTAGTAAGAGGTATTTGCAGGTATACTTGTCAACATTGCTGTTTACAGCAAGAGTGAAAGTAAAGGGCTTTTTTTTCAATAATTAATTCATATTTACAGATGCTGAGTTTTAATTTTCATATACATTGATAATTAGAAAAAGTGAAATGCGATACACGTAATAGAAGATTTGATTTTTCAAGAAATAAATCATGGTCCTAAGGAAAAAGAAGGAGCTACTGAGACAAAATTTAGTGATTCTTTGTAACTTATTTTAGACCTGCTACCAAATAAAGAATTCTAAATTTTTCAAAATAATTTCTAACTTTTCTGTCTACCAGTATAGCTAAAAGAAATTTAAATTATTGAAAGATATACACTAGTGGGGAAAAAAAAAAAAAGGCAGGAAAAAGAAAAGCCAAGAAAATACTATTAAGCAGTAAAACCCCAAATACTCAAATCTTGGAAACTATAAACAAGTAAAGTATATTCATTGTTCTAAGAATAAGTACTTAGGGCCTACAAATATCAATAATGTCAACCAGCAGGACCAGCAACCAATCTGTTATATTTTTGTGATGGTGTTAGTGGTCTCTGTTGTGTTGATATCTTAGATTTTCATTTCCAGCTTAATAGCTGAACTTGATTTTATTAAATACTTGCATTATATGTTTTCTTTTTTATGCCTTTTTAGCTCACAAAGAATAAAATGAAGTGCTTTAAGGTCCCTAGCGACCTGTTCTTAGTACATTGCTGTTTCCAACTGGTTGGATTGTGGGTTTGATTTGTTGGGTTCATTGTTGAAGGGTTTGGTTGTTTTTTTTGGTTTGTTTTTTTTTGGAAACAATGATCTAAACATAAAATCTCTATTGTGAGCATGCAGATGACAGAGAGCTTAGTAAATACATAAATAATTAAAGACTCAAAGCAACTTGGCTACTGCTACAGTATAACCTACCAGGTTAAACAACTGCAACTCAGCAGAATTTATTTTATACTGACAAATAAAAAAATAACGCCTTGGAGATTAAAATATAACCCTTGTAATAAGGGAATAAAAACTAAAGCTTGGAAGGTCTTCACAGAGCACAACTAAAACAATATAGTCTGCAAGCCCCCAAATAAACTCCCGTTGGACGGGGAAGAAGCCCAGCCACAGCAGTGTGGCTCCTTGCCAGAGCCAGACTAACCTTGGCACAGAACTGCTGGGAGAGACAATCTGGTCACCAGCAAGTGAGACTGATCTAACATTACACCAGCACTGTAAAAGGCTTACAAATTTCTCCCCTTCTGGCCAGGGGGGCAGCTGCAGTGCTCCTCGTGGGGACTTGGATCAGCTCGGCGATTCCGACCGAGACAAGGGCGGGTTTATTTTTTTTTATTTTTTATTTTTTTCCCTGTGGTAGATTTGGTCAGACGGAGGGGACTTGATTCACCATGAGAGAGGAGTGCAAGAGCTGAGGCAGAGAGGGAGCAAAGGGAACGTCTGGCTGCGGCTGAGGCAAGAACAGCCCGTTCCCTTCAGCAGCAGCACAGGCGCTGAGCAGCCTCTGAGCCAACAAATCGCTACGGCTGCTTCCAGAACCACATCAAGACAAGCAGCAGTGCTTGGAGGCCACTGCCACATAGCATGTGTTTCTGATGTCAAACTCCGACCAAAGAAGAAGGATTTAAAAAAAAAAAAACGGTGAAGCAGTACAGCAAGCACTGGTTGTATACAAAGAGAAATTGCAAATACAGGAGAAGAACTGGCTATACCTTTACACAGTGGTAGAAGGCAACCCACCAGTTTTGGCTCCCCAAGAGGAGACTCCTCTCAAAACCCATCAGTTTTGGCTCCCCAAGAGGAGGCTCCTCTCAAAACCCTTCAGTTTTGGCTCCCCAAGAGGAGGCTCCTCTCAAAACCCATCAGTTTTGGCTCCCTGAGAGGAGCCTCCTCTCAAAACCCATCAGTTTTGGCTCCTCGAACCAGAGAGGTAGTCCTCACATTAAAGTCTTAAGAGAGAATCTGTTTTTCCAGGCTAGACCTAGTACTTTAAGGAAATCTCATTTGATTCCCAGAAAATCTATGTAGAAGTGATCATACATGTTCTGGTCTAATTGATAAAAATTTTCACATTTTATCATTCCTTTTAATTTCTTCAAGGTGGAAAGAAGGAATTAAAGGAAAAAACTTAATTCCCTTATAATTTTGCATATTGGTCATCAAGTACTGAATAATTCCTGTTCCTAGATAGCTGCCTGTGTGCACTGGTTTCCCATGGGGAGCCATGGTGATCCCCCCATGTATAATCAGATGGGAGGCATACCACAGGTCTGGAAGGAAGGGAGGAAACAAATCATCTCCCCTTTCAGCATGCATGATGGGACACCTGCTGAGATCATCCTAGCAAACTAATCACCTGGCACAGACCTCAGAATCTGCTCATATTCTACTCTCTTGCTATCTTCAGCTGCTGTAAAAAAATGATTTTATTTATATAAAGTTGCCAGTCTCAGCATGCAGAGATGGGTGAAATTTCACTGGGTGAAATTTAACAGATGTGACATGCAAGGTTCCAATGAGACTAAATGGTTTATTGATCCTTTCCAGTCTTAAACATTATGAAAGCCAGACCCTGTGTGCACGGCAGACAGATCTGAATTATGATGAATCCCCAGGTGAAAACAACAATTGTGGCTAATGACAACTGGGGGGGTGGAGGTGGGGTGAAAAAAAAAAATCAATGCCATATAAAATAATTTCCACTTTAAGTAATTTCATTTGCCTGAGCATGCAGCCAGATGGATCCCAAAGAGTTTGAGAAGCTCTTTGCTGCCTGTACACTTAGAGGAGTACATGGAGATATGTGTTACCATCAGGGGGAATTCGTAAACCACTGAGTGTCCCTTGCTTCCTCTAATGACAGTCATCAAATTAAAAGCTGAGTCACAGCCAGAGGCACAGGGGACAGCAAAAGACTGATTACATGCCAGTCTGGTTTGGTTCAACATGCATGAATTAAGGAAAAAAAAAAAAAATTAAACCAAAAATGGACAATTTCCATAAATATTTTCCTTGGTCCTCTTTTGCCATCATGCAGCCCGTGGACTGCTCTTGCTGCATTTGTACAGGATGGAGCATAACAATGTCCTGGCCATAGAGAAATCCCTAAGGCCTGCTGTAATATATGTAATGAGTGGTAATGCAGTCTCCTGCTGTTTCCTGAGTCTCGAGCTGCTGCGCTGACCTTCTTCTCTTGATACTGCACATGTCAGCTGGCTCCATTTGCTTCTGGAATTAGCATTAAAATGGCAATCCTTAGAGATTATGCTACAGCCACAGCAATGACAATGGAGATTTTTAAATATTTTCTAGGGGGTTGTAATTGTGTATTTTAAAAACTCGACACTTTTCCTATGAACATAGGAAGCAAAGCTTAAATTCACTGTTTTCTTTCAAGATACTGAAAGATTCCTTTTAGAAATTTGTGTCAGGAGATATATTTCTCCATCTCCATCTCTTGTTGCCACGACAGCCTGTGGATGTATTTCTCAGAGCAATGCCATTAGCAAGATTTTATTGCCAGTTTATCTTAATTAGAAGAATGGATGTTTTTTCCTTTCTAAAATAACTGCCACAGACATGAAAATTCCTGCCATCTTTCATCAGATATTAAAATAAAAGATAGATCAGATTAGCTTAAAAATCTGACCACTACTTCTAAGGTAGGTGGA
The DNA here is from genome assembly GCA_013400275.1 of Rhadina sibilatrix. Taxonomy (NCBI): domain Eukaryota; kingdom Metazoa; phylum Chordata; class Aves; order Passeriformes; family Phylloscopidae; genus Rhadina; species Rhadina sibilatrix. The sequence continues at coordinate 93,272 of VWYO01011328.1, forward strand.
AGGAACATGATACTTAATAAACAATAATTTTCAGGTACTGAAGTGATTAGCTAACAAAATTTTGCATGGGCATCGCATCTTGGAGGATTCCTGTCATGCTGCATGTCAAAGTTGTCATATATTAAGTCTAATTCCTTCTACTGAACTAAACTGCATTTCCTACATTTTTATCACCTGCCCTTTACCTGAAACTCAGTAGGAAATATTGTCACAACAGATTTATAAGACCATATGAAAGTTCAGGGAGAAATAAGATTAAGAAACAGCACACAACAAAGCCTGTAAAATAAAATCATTTTTGTTCCTAGATAAACCATACAGTTTAAAACTCTGAAATCAATCTTAATCTGTATGTTTATATTTCTTTTTTTTTTTTTGTGAATATATATACCTGGATTTTTAAAGTATATTTATGATGCATGGAAAAAAAGTAAAGCAAACACACTGAATCTGCACCACAAAATATTAACAATTTAAAGAAATACAGTGATACAGTTAAGTACTGTGCTTACTGAATTTTTTAAATATAATCATTGCTGTTTGCAGCATGTCAACCCTAAACCACTAAGTACCAGAAAACAGGAATATTTCTAGTTAAAAAAGAAAGTATAATCTGGTAAACAAAGCCAAAGTCCAGTTGCTGAAAGTTCTAATTGGACAAATTCAGTCCAGAAAATAGAGAACACTCCATAGTCAAGGAATGTAGCAGATTCTCCCTTATTGTCAATCTTTTAATTAAGACTGGATGTCTGTCTTTAAGATATGCCCTAGCTCAACCACAAATTGCAGGTTGCATGTTGAAATTACTGAGTGAATTCTAAATTCTAAATTCTAATTCTAAACCCTATATTGTGCTGGAGGTCCATTTCTGGTCTACATTTCCACTGAGATGAAAGGCACTCTAAAACTAAGTAGCACTTAATTTGATTTCTGTGAATTTTGAAGTCAATGCATGTTCTCAGGGGTCAGAAGGAGAGAAAGGATACAGGCACACAAACTGCAGTCTCTCCTAAATGAACTGGGCATTTTACCTTTCTTTAATGACAACACTATTCTGATTGTAGTAGCAGTAACAGCACTACCTATGCTTTAGGAAACATGAGAAAAACTAATATACAGCATTTTTAAAACAGGAATATATGTTACTTATCTGATTTCTCATTGTGTCATTCTGACACCATCTCAGCTGACTACCATCCTGTGGAACAGCTTAGAGCAATATTGCTACTTTAAAGACCATGGGATTTCCACTTTAAATACTCGTATGCTATGCATTTTCTTTTCCATTAACAGAAAACAAAATGAAACTGGATTTCTAATAAATGCATGCAAGATACAAAGATTATAATCCCCTATATTGTGCTGAGAATATAATCTATTTCTACATAGTGCTGAGTGTGTTACGGAGAGGACATTCTACACAATAGCTCAGAAGCATCTCAACAAACTGATGAGAATTTGAGGGAAAAAATAAAGATGTATTTAAAGACTTAGGAGAGAACCATTATGCAGAAGTATGCACACACCCCAACCTCTTCCTTCTCTAAGACAACGGGAACTGGAACTACCAGGAAAACTCTCTGGGTGTCAAGGGCAGAAAGGAGAGGGTTTGCTTGGACTGCACAAGTCCAGTGGCCTTATTTACATCCACAGACATGCTGAGCTTTGAACTTCAGGCTGCAGCTCAGAACTCCCATCCAATATTAAAGGCTGGCTGTGGCTCATGGAAACCCCAGAGGCAGCGAGGCCGGAGGGGATCCAGGCTGGGCTGACTCAGCTCTGTGTGCTTGTGCCCTTGGCCCCACAGGGTGCAACACCCGGCCCTCCCCTCCACTCCTGTCCTCTGGCTGTGGGCTGGCAGCTGCAGGCAGCTCATCCCTATTCAGCTGTCAGAAGGATGTGGAGCCAGGATAAACAACACCAGCCTCGCAGGGAAAGGCAGGAGACCTTGCCCGTGTAATCAGCAGCACTCCAGAAAACAAACAGCTCGGGATAACCTGTTCTCCCAGGTTATCTTCCCATGCTGCTTGCCAGCCCCTGTAGCTCATCTCTGAGCCACACTGCAGCCCAAAAGCTCTCCTTTTCCTCCTATCCATCCAGCATTTGTTTGTTCTTCCCTGCTGCTTTCCATCTCTGGCCCCTGATTACTTCTATATCAACTTCTGAAATATCCACTGGTGGGGCACAGAGGAAGGGAATCTGCTGTCCAGACAAAAGGATCGTAAAGGGAAAGAACAAGGCTTAGGGTTGACTGTGTGTGCAAACCTCAGCCCTGGCCCAGCCTGTGTGGACATGCCAGCAGGAAAAGCCTGGCTGCAGCCTCTGTCTCATCAACAACTCCTGTGCCAACACTGTCCCCAGCCCTGGCTGGCCCTACCAAAGTGACCCACAGGAGCCACGGGCATCTCGCTCCTGAGGGCAGGGCAGAGGAATTCCCACACCATGAGCAATCAGCCTGTGGAAAGCTGCTCCACTGATGGGAAAGACACACCGATGTTTAAGTAATTTAAACATCAATTTAATTACTCTCCTTTGGGAAGTAACTGCACCGGTGATGGGATGATCTAACAAGTTTCTCTCCCCTCTATGGGCTTTTGGAAGGAAAGGCACTTTCTTTTAAAATGCTTCCTTGCCAGTGCTATGATTTCATCACCTCCGATCATTCTTACATTACCAGCACCGTTTCCCTGTTCCTACTCAACTTTTAAGTAAGATGTCAAAACTGTAATTTTCACCAATAAATAAAAATGCAATGCATTTTAAAATGGCAGAATTACTCATTAACTTCACAGACTCCCTTATCTACCACTAAATGGCCATCCCTGAGCTGTCTAACTGAGATCGCCTTAGGGAGTTGCTCCACTATCAGCTGAAGTCACAAAGTCTTTGAAGTCCTTCTCTTGTAACATCAAGTTGAAAAGAAAACACTGCCTCCAAGGAATTCTAATTACAGTACTTCATTTCCAGGGACATAGTTTTATACTGACCCAAACGGTTCAAGGTACACATATCTTTTTCTTGTCACTATGATAAATTAATAAAGCAAAATACATTTTAAATATTTCCCAGGCCAGAAGGTTTAAAATATGTGGTTAAAAAAAAAAAAAATCAAGGTCAGAAATCATCTCCAATAAAAGAAATGAAACTGTAATGAGGATTAAAAACGAGGTCATTCATCCGCTTTGCAGTTCTATTTACAGTGTGTCTAGGTAGACTATTTACTAAAGTGGGTGTACAAACAGATTAATGAGAATGGAAAAGAATACAATAAGATCAGTAATAAAGAGAATGTCAAAAGTTTGGGTTATGGTTTTTGTTGCTATCACTAAATACAAAACAGTTAAACAGGTTGTATAATGTTTTATTTCTTTATGAAAGGCTACTTTACTCTTTTTTTCTGCCATCAGATAATGGAAATATGTCTCACTAGAATGTACATGCTTTAATTCAGTAGTCTGGAAATCATTTCAAGGATTTTGCCTTTCTGAAGAACTCAAAGAAAAACATTTCATTAGATCTTCAGCAACGACTTTGTGTGGACAGGATCTAGTGAGCAGAAGTAAAAGTTCCCTGAGTAAACATTACTTCTCTTTGGAAAATTTTGCCCACTGACTTTAAAAGAAGTGATTCAGTGTCATGTACCGTACAGTCAGTTCAATGAATAAGGCAGAAACACAAAGAAGACTGAACTAACCCTACACACCAGTAATCTATATTGTTTACATTACAAGACAGCACTCTAATTTTTCTACAGGGAACACTTAGTGTTAAATTATAAAGCAATAATTTTTTTACATAAAAATCCTACTGGGAAATTATATGAGCTGAGTATTACAGAGCTAGTATGTCTAACTGATTAATTGTACCAGCTTAAGAATTCCAAGTTGCCTGTATTTAACTGACTGGGAAATGCACATTTCATTGTATTTTTAATGCTGTATTAATCTCCAGTATTTCCATTTACCCAGGCAGTCAAATTAAACATTTTGGAACAGAGCAGTGATAGATCTATGTTAAAATTGCATTAAAGACATTCCCTGCTGTGAAAGCTTTGGTATTTATTAAGAATTCAGGTGCAATAGAAAGAACCAATTAATTAAAAGACAAAAGGTTTTTAGTTTGACTACTTTTTGGAAAGAAAGAAAAAAAAAAGCAACAGGAGACAATGGGATGTGCTTAGTTACAGTTAGATTCCATTCATATGACAAGTTACTTATATGACAAGTCCTGCTGAGCAAACCCAAGCTCCTTGAAAATTCTGTCTCACTCTCACTACTCCTCTGGTCTTAAAACCTGCATCAGCCTGGGCAAAACAAGAAGTCATTTGTTTCACGAAATTTAGGAACAAAACTTTACTGCTCTGCTGCCTCAGATGGGCTTGGATATCAGCAGGTGTCCTTTTCAGAGAACATGACATGCAGAAGAACTGTGGGACAGCCCTGCAGAACCCAGATCACAGACAGAACGATGTTAGAAGTAGACAATGGAGGAAATGAAGAAGAAAATGGCAAAAAGTCTAGCAGTCTCTGTTTTTGGAGACATTTTCCTACGTGGATGTTCATGAACCCAGGTGTAAATGGCCCACTAATCATAAATTCTCCCCAAATTCCGATTTGAGCAGGTGGCAATGTTTATCAGCTATGATATTATTCATATTATTTAGATATGCTCCTGTGTATTTAGGAGCCTACTGACCAACAAAACGTGTTTGAAGAGTATTATTTCATAAAAGAATAGCAGAAAATAAATCAACAAAAGCAGGAAATTTCCATCAGCTTTGTAAAAGCAATAGTCCTTTTCATCTCTCCCCTCCATAGTGCTCTCTCTACTAAAGAATTCAGTAAATATATCCGTGTTTCATTCAACTTTGTCATAAATTCAAAAACTCTGGCTGTCTCCTGAAACACCTTAAACACTTTAATCAATTAGTCTGGCAGGGCTCTAGCTGTAAATTGAGCTTTGTTTTCATACTTTAGAGAAGATTTCAGTTAAATATGGAGTTTAAAAGAGAGCAGAAAAGGATAACTTAAAAGTCTAGATGTGTCTTCAGAGGAAAAAAGCAATGGTGCTCTAAAAAATGGGTAAGAGTGAAAGGGAGACAGGATAAGCCCTTGTTTATGCAAAAATTCCATTCCTGCAACTCAGTAATATATCAGGGATGTTTCAGTTTGTTAAACACTGCTGGGAAGTTTTACTTGGACACAAGTTATCTGTTGTGAGATTTGGGAGCAGACCTGATGGGAAGGGTAGAAGACAAGTTATTTTATTACCATATACCATATACTTATTACCATCCAACCACCCTACTAAATGTGAAGAGTAAAATTATTGTACAACCAAACTCACTTTGGATGACACCCTCAGGTGTCCTGCTTTTGATTTGCTTAATTTTAATTCTTCAAGTTTAAACTTTCTGTCAGAATGACCCCTTAAGGCTAGTTCTTTTTGGAGGTATGGATTCGAAGAATGATCCAAAAATGCTGCCACAGAATTTATTAAACCATGGAATTGAGTAAAGCAGAAAATGTGGCTATTGTGGTATTTTCTTTAAGTGGCTTTCACTTTAGCTTTAGTTTGAGTCACTAACTAAATACATATATCTATATCTATATCTAAATCTATATCTATATATCTAAAGCCATGTTTCTTCATAAACAAATCACTGATAGGCCCAACTTCCATGAACTGCATCCCATAACGCTTTGCAATGACTCCAAGTAAACTCAGTTTTGTCTGTCATGACAGTATCTGGAGACAGAAATCTGATTTTTTTTATTATTATTACTATTATTTTTACTCATTTTTGAATTTATTCTGGATGAACCTGAAGAAATGTCAGCAAGTTAACAGATGATAAATGCTAATTTCAGATATTTCACAATAGTTTGAAAAATCACTGTATTGAAAGGTTTAACAAGCTTGATGCATAGAGATAGATACGTAATGCAACAGACCTCACAGGGATGAGAATTCCAAAGACTTTCTTCATAGGTATTAGAAGTCATTATGGCAGAGAACAAATCTTTTCATTTCAGATTTGCATGTGCACGTATGGGTGTGAGAGTGATTAAAAGGACCTAAAATATCAGCAATATGATGATGGAAAACCACAAGTCTAGACAAATATACCTAAATGAACAATATTGATGTCAATGGTTAGAGTCAAAGAAGTGAATTTTTTCCAAATATAGGACTTTTCCTACAAGGCCCCTTTGCATCCAAAACGTGTTTTCGCTGGGCATTTTCCTATTTATTGCTAATATATTATCATATATTATATGATAATATATTAGCAATATATTATCATATAATATATTGCTAATATCATATAAATCAATATATCAGTAATATATTGCAAATATCATATAAAAAGGAATTAACAAGAATAACCAGGTCATAAAAGATATTGCTACATCATCCTTTTTCAGTAAGGGGCTACAAGAAACACACTCTGTGATTGTGCCTAATGCAAGACTCTGAGCCACTTCAATGTAAAGGCAGCCCAAAAACATACACAAGGCAGAACTTTCCATAATGAAGACTTAAAAATATTGCCATTGCTACAGGGGATATTCCCACCCTACAGGATGCTGTCTGCAAGAACAAGTTCCTACACAGTTCCTACCTATTATAGCTGCAGGACATAATGAGATTTCAAAGACTTGGTGTTGGTGTGAGTGATGCTTTCAAACAGAAGCAGCGCTCCTAAGGCAGCACGGTTTTATATGGATAGATTGCCAATCCGTCTGCTTACCTCCCTACTTCTAATAACTTAGTGGAATACAGTCACTTTCAAACCAAATTTAACATCAAGCCACGGTCCTCCAGATAATTATACTGCTACAAGTTCTGTGAAAATGAGCAGTGAGAGCAGTGAGAGCCAGAAAATTCTACATCAGTGTTTCCAGCAAGAGAGAAATTAGAGCTTTCAGGCAGTGGCTGGCTCAGAAATCAGCATGTGCATCCATCACAACAGCCCAATGGCTCACCTGGGCATCACAAGACACAGCGTTAAAGTAGGGTCACAGGTCCACCTATCCACATGGTGAGAAAGAATCGGTAAACAACCATCAGAATTTGTTTTTCCTCTTAAAACAGTATTTTTTTCCTGTGACTGCCTGTAGATTTGGGGTTTTAACAGCAGAACTCTGGATACCAAGACAGAGCACTCCAGTGTGCAACTCTAACATTGGCAAGTTTTCCATTATGCTTCTCTACAGCAACCAGGAGACGCAGAAAATGTCTCTGACTCACCTCTCTTCCCAATCCTTTTCTCTGTTGTTCTAAGAAGCTCAGCTCCATTCAGAGTAACAGTCTACAGCAAATGTAAGGTGAAATTAAATAAACACAAGATATTATTGACATTTCAAAAAATTCAAACCAATAGACTAGTAAGAACACGTTTTGGGTTTAATGGATTAACTACTTTGTGTTACTGTGCTGTACTGAGTTGCAGTGAGCACGTGAAATGAAGGAAAGATTGGACAATAAGGAAACCATGAGAGTCCCTTTCAATGCAATTATAGATACAGCAGTTCACATCTATCTAGCACAGCTTTCCATTTCTCTTAAAAGAAATAAATTAGGATAGCCAATCAGCATGTTTGTTGGGGTTATCTTCCAAGGAAGAATGTTTTATCATACTAGTTTGACATGTTCAGCATCAGTTACTGGACCTAAAAAGGGCATTTTCTGCCATGAAGTTCAATTTCAGATCCCTTCCAAAGCCTAATAACGAATGCCTGTGGACTGAAACCTTGCTTATATTCAAGATGTAAAGCAACAAGACTCATGGAGATGGCTACATTTTATCAGAAAAGGACTGGGAAATAATTAAACAGTAGATTTTAATAAAAGTATTACTTGCTTTTTTAGCATGTCAGGCTCTGTCTTTCAAAATGGCTATGTAGGAAATACCCATAAACTATTCCTGAATCAAATGATCCTGTCAAACTCACAGCATAAAACATGAGAGAGATCCCACTTTATGTCTTGAAAGCAAGAGTCTCATCACTGCAGCACTGTGCCCACAAGGATAATTCTATTCTCTCCATGAGAGTACAGATTATTTTAAGGCCATACAATACAACCATTGCTGTACTGTGCCCCATCGTGAAGATACTATTCACAGATTTTCTTTTTCTTAACCTAGATTTCATTTTAACCATAATTAAGCAATTTACATTAAAAGTAGAAAATAAGAATAGGAAAAACTAGTTTAGTCAAGTTCAATACTTGTAATATTAATATCCTCTTAAGATTACAGATATAGTTTCATTCAACTGCTGAACTAAACCACCGCTTTACATCCCATGAAAAACTATCAGTTTAAAAACACGTCAGTATCACTGACTGCCTTTTTCCCTTTTCTATCGACATGCACAAAATCTTATCAGGATCTTGTGCTACATTTTAGTTAACTTTTAAATTACTTTTAAATAGGCACTCTCTCTACCACAGCCATGACTCGGAAATGTCTATTATTAAAAAACACAATGCAGTTAGATTAAAGCAGTAAAATTACTTCATACCTAAGTGATATAGCATCGGAAAAAAGCCTTTTTCAAGAACTTTCAATTTTACCACGTCTGATAAGCCTTTGCAGGAAAAAAATCAGGATTAAAAATCAGGCAGAACACAGTAAGTAGCCAAAAGAGGTGAATTTGCTCAAGGTGCAAAAAGATCTATGCTATTCATTTGAGCAAACACAGGGCTCATTTAACAAGTCCCTTAATGAGTAAGTGTTCAAAGAGCTGAGAACAGTTTCAGTTATTTGACTCTGGTTACAGTCAAGCAGAGTCTTGTTGCTAAAACCTCAATTACCACTTTGAGAATTGAAGTGTTGATGGAGGCTTTGTTTATGCCGCGTGCCTTCTGAAGGCCGTCTGTAGCAAGCCACTTTCTTCCTTATGGAGCAAACAACCTGGATCCAAGCTGCAGGACAATGACCATGGAACTTTCCATGATCCTGCTGGCCACAGCTTTAACTGCTCAATGCTAAATATCTGGAGATAAATTCTAACCCTGGATAGGGGAATACTACATTATGAAATTGCATTATCCAGCAGAAATTGCCGTTTTTGCTTCTGGGCTGGCTCAAATAGAAAGATTTAGTAGTGACGGTGGTCTAAACACGTGGGAAACCCCTCTCTGCTGAATTTAACAGAGAATATATACAAGTGAAGAAGTGACCCAAAATATCTACTTTACACCATGCCAAACCCAAATTATTTGAGTATGAAGGCTGAAATAGGCAGTAACTACAGCACTTGACTACTTACCAATTTAGCAAATATTTCCACAGCAGTACAATGAAATTAAGCATTTAGCTTTTTTTCCTAGTTCTCAGATAAACCCATTAGGACTATTCCAAAAGGCAAAACTGTTTTCACACATTTTTTTTATGCCATACAGAAGATCATTTCAGTCCTGCTGCAACATACATTCTTTTATCCAGCTGTAGTAGAGAGATAAAGACAAATAGACATGGACAATAGCTAAAAATACCTGAGCTATGTCTAACAGGTATATATAAAAATATATGCATAGACAAAGACAGCAAGATAGCTTTATGTGGTTCAGTGATCCTACCTACTGCTGTAATAAAAACGAAACATCCAAACATTATACTTGTTCTGTCAGAAAGAAATTTTGCTGTACTAACATATACCATAACCCTCAAATATTTATCCTTTACATACTTGACTACACACACAGAACCTGCTTGTAAACCTGCCTGATTGGAGATTATGAGTGACTGGGTATAGTAAAACTACATTAAGATTAAAGAATATCAAAATAATAATAATAAAAAAAATAATCCACACATCGTTGGGTACATGATATGCTGCAACCCTAAGACATAAAAAAGGTATAATTACAAAGGACAGGGGGAACCTGAATTGATGCCTTATTTTTAACTCCTCTTGGACATCTACTGTTTATACAGTCAGAGTATTTACTACCAAATTAGGATGGGGTCTTCAAAAGCTCTCAATGTTGGTTAAATCTGCTACCACTGAAGTTAATGGGGGCCAGATTCACAGATGGTGTAAATCGGCTTAATCCTATAAAATCCAGCTTTGAGTGTTTTATCACTAACTTCACTGAGTACAGATGAGGCCACTGCTGAGTCTTTTGAAAATCCCACTCCTTAATTCTTCTGCACACAGTAAATTAAAAGCCCAGTAATTAAAAAAAAAAAAAA
>VWYO01011328.1:103518-132805 GCA_013400275.1 Rhadina sibilatrix
AAAATTAAAAATTCTAGGCAAAATGAAGCTACTAGCTCCAGAGGACTCCACTTGTCCTCCCAACAAATACCTCAACTGAGGACTGTAACCCCAGTTTTTAAAGACAAACATCTATATATATTATTATTAATACACAGAATCCTGGCTTTTTCTAAGGGAAGTAGAAATATGCTGAGAAATCTACAATCAGCTACACACTTGTGAACGAAATATTCTCAAAGCTATTTGATAAAATCAAGAGTACAACAGGTACAATAGCTAGTTTTTATACTCTTCATCTAAGTCAAATTGAGATTGTAATTTTAATGTACTCATCTCACGATGAAACTGCACAACGGAAAATATTGGTTCACTTCATTCACCATCAATTTTAAGAAGATGTAAATCCCTTTGTAAATAATAAATAGAAAGCAAAGGAAGGGTCTGTATGTCATAAGAGCAAGAGGGATGATGTCTTCTGTGAGGGTATCAACTTTTGGGGGAATAAATTTCACAGTGCAGAAGGAGAAGTGAACATTGCATGTGTACTGTTAATTTTTACTTCAACAGTGCAATAGCAAATCCAATAGCTTCAACTACGCCAAAACACTTTCATTTATTAGAAACTTTTTTGCACAAATAACTGGAAAGATTGAACTGCCAAAGCACTGAAATGTCAAACAACTAATTAGGTAACACGATCAGGACTCTATTGGGCATAGTTTATATTTCACACTGTTTGGAAAAGTAAAACCCTTTTTGCAGTTCCCTCCCATCATATTTGCAAACCCTTACTCTGCATGTGACAATCATTTTCAGCTTAAATATTAGATTACAGGGTACCACCTAGATTTGAAGAAAATGGGGGATTGGTCCCATCACATTTAGTACTCAATGCCTCTCTCTGAAGATATGTTGATATTCCAGGGCCAAGGTGGAAAATGAATAAACAAAGAAAATAAAATGCATTCTATTATGTGTCTAAGCTCCTGGCTGAGTGAGAACAGTCATTGACTGAAGCGTCAGGCTGATGAGAAGGCTGGAGGCTACACAAGAAACTCTGTTCTCCCCAGGGCCCTTGAAGCAAATACAAGGACTTCTCAGGCCTGTCTCTCTTGGGAAAAGCAAAATGTCAAAACTGTAATCATTGCTAACCAATGTGTTTTATTGCAGTTAGGAGGACACCATTCCTGTTCCATACAAACTCAACTTTCTTACATTTCTGTGACATTTTCTCTATGCTAAATTCTCCAAAATAAGTCAGAAAGTTATAGAGATGACTTTCATGTTACAGACATCATAGGAAAATTGATCCTGAGGTTTTCACACTAATTTAGTTAAAGGCTGTCAGATGGCATATCATCATCATCATATGTCAATGGCATATCATCATGGCTCTGGCACAGAAAAACCATGTACTCCTTAACTGAGACTGAAGATATAAAATGACAATTTCAACATCATCAGTCTTTGAGACTGAAACCTGTCTTACAACCTGTTTCACAACTGGAGTCAGATAACCTAGAGTCTCCCTCTTTATCCCCTCTTGAGTTTAGTCACTCAAATTGAAGGGTGCATGTGTCATTTTTGCAGTTTTATTATGACAACAGCTCAAGTGTTATTCTCTATGATAAGTTTTGAGGCCCCTTAACATCTTACCCCTCCATCTGTCATCTGCTTAATCAATAGTTCCTCTACTCTATTTTTCCCCACAGACAATTTAACTCTGATTTCTAAATAGCATGTAAAAGTAATGCTTCCCACAATATGCTCAAAGTCACAAAGTGTTTTTATTACACAGAACTCAAAAACTGCTGGGCTGCTGATGGGCTGACATCGTCACGTACCATTTCCTTCTTTCATTATTAGCTTTTATTTTCCCTGGCTGTTTTTTCTTTACCCATCTATTACTACCTGACATTGTCTCTACTCTGCATGGTCTCACGTACAGCACACACTGAGTGAAGCTTCTTCCCCTGTCCCCCTTCTCTATTTAGCAATTGAAATAACTAAACTAGAGCAACTGTTCGTTGCAGCGCTAGTAAATGAAAGCAGAGCAAGTGTCCCTCCCAAAATCAAGAACCATCTTTAATGCCCATATTCAAACTGCATTGTCTAACCTTTCAGCAAGTCGAAACTTCTAAAATTTGCCACACAAGGAAGTCATAGAAAACTAGAGCAGGAAGAGGTGTTTGGTTTTTTATTTGCAGGTGTACCTTTATGCTTAACTCCAATGAGTAACAGACTCCTTGATTTCAGTGCTTTCAGATCCCATGGTCCACAGCAACCCATAGTAATGAACAGTCAATTTCCTTCTTTTCCTTCCAGGGAAATAATGAAAAGGGGCCAAATCTAGTTGCAAAGGAATCAAACAAGATCTCTACCGTGATGCACTCCTTGTTAACGACACGTGTTCCAAAGTTGCTTACTAAAAGTGAGATTTCAGAACTCTCTTGAACGTTGGTCTCCACAGGAAGATGTTAAGTACAATAAACTCCACTACAGTGCTCAAAGGGATTTACATACAAAATCCAGAACAGAAATTTAAAAAAAAAAAAAAAAATCCCTCTCAGGCGTTAAATCTTTAATCCTTGATTATTTGTCCAGCAAGGTGACAGATGGCAAATCTACTGCTATTATTAAAGCTCTTCCTCTGCATTGGCATCTGTTTTCCCTGGGGTGAGTAGGATGAGGGAGTTTGCCTGCCCAACCAAATCAGCCAAGGCTAGATATGACTCCTTCAGTATATTAATACTGCACAGAGCTACATATCCTCACATTGTCTTCTAGCACTGTGCCTGACAGTCTGTTCCAGTCTTTGCATAAAGGAGACTCCAAACTTATATTAATTTACAGCTATCCACACGTTTCTAGTACATGAAATGCTGACATTAGTAGGCATCAAATTTACCTGTCTCAGAGACCTGCAACTGTAGCCATGGAAACAAGATCCAAGCATCCATTTGAATTTGGAATTCAAAAGGAATGATCATTAAAAGAAGGTTAGTATTGACAAAGTCTTTGATACAGCTGTGTGTTCCTGCAAGCATATCTAATCCCCTACCTTACAGACCTAGACTGAGTCCTTGGTAAAATTGAAGCTGCAAGGATTCATCCATTGATGAATCTATGAATGGGAAATGGGAGGTGAGGGGTAAAGGGGTGCCCAGGTTTCAGAACACTGCATTAATAACATTTTCAATAAATAGAGTATTCCTGAAGGCACTAGGAGAATTACCTGTTCTTTATAACAAGAATTGGCATACAGCTTAAACGAAGCAAGAGAACACTGGTTTCTTCATGTAAGCTACGTAAAAAAAAGCCAGTGGAACAAAACAAACTTGGTGAGCTTTTCCTCACAGTCAATCCTTTTACTTCTGTTGAGGCACATGCAAAATTTGGGTGGTGTCTGGCAGGAATATGGGATAGTTCTGTTTTCTGTTGTTTCAGAAGAAGAAATTATGATTTAGGTCACAACTCTGCCAGTTAAAGTTTTTGTCTTCTCTAAAATGCAATCACATTCTTCCCTTCAAAACATAAAAGTTAAATTTTGCTCTACATGATATATAGCAATGATGGAAATTTTGTCCACATTATAACGAAAGTATTTTTCACTCCTAAATGTGGAATGTTAGAAAAAACTCATAAACTAAGTTTTGAGATGCTGGTGATTATTACATACATAATGCCACATTTCCATACAACCCCAATTATAATACTGTAACCTACTTTCTAGAAATAAACAACTGATATTCAATGTACAAGACTGCTCTTACTTTTTTTTTTTTTCTTTTGTTGAGGGGATAGAGAGGGGAGAGGGGAGGGCAAGGACTATAATTCATTTCCATTAGCTCCATTACCACATTTTTACAAACAATTTCAAACAAACCAAATAGAGACAAAGCAAAGCAAGGAAGCCATCTGCACAATTAAATGGTCAGTCAGCACATTTAACTTATATAAGCCATATTACTGCACAATATAAACACTATCTCCCTGGGCTGACATCTGGGCAAAAAAAATATGCATCTTTCATGTGCTGGAGGTTAAAGCTGTCGTGAAGTGGTCCACCTTGCTCTAGAGGAGAGGGCAAACATTACTTTATCTGTGAAGAAGAAAAGGGAAGGAAACAGATCCTTCTCAGTGGTGTTCTGTTTGTGAGCAAGATTAAAAAGGGGGAAGCTCAAAACACAAAAAATGCAGCAATCAGGATCTTGTCTACCTTTTATTTTTTCCCCCCCACTTGGTACAGATGTGAGATAAAAGACAAGTAAGAAGGAAGAAAAATGCATGTGGTGACAGAAGGCAGCTACCCATTGTGAAACACGCGCATTTACTGTCTCCTGAAAAAAACTCATTGTTCAGTTCTGAGAAACACTTTTGGCAGTCAGGTTTTCTGAACTTAATTATGGACAATTTGCTTTCTCCTGACACTTAGATTATTAAAGCAGCTGATTTATTTAGAATGAGTCTTTTGGCCTTTTGCATGAAAAAAAAAAAAAAAAAAAAAACAAACCAAAACAAAATATTAAACAGTAGGACTCAAGCACGTGCCATAATTTTCCCAGCAACAAAACAAAAGGTCAAAGGCTGAGCTTGGAATTGACAGGTTAGCTGTGCTGTAAATCAATACTAGCCTTTGTTGACCACAGCGATCGCTTTATGGATAAAGGTCAAATCATTTAGAAGGTTCAAAGAATAGTAATGAAACTCTCTGCTTCAATCCATGCATTTTCCTACACTCCCAAAATTATGCTTTTTCTTTATTGGTCCTTTGCTGAATGGAAATATGATATGATCAGTGATAAATCATTCTGTTACCAGTCATAAATGGGAGAGAGGCAAAATCATCATCCATAAACTCCGAAAGTTCCCCTGACACCAGAAATTAAGAGGATGACGCCCTTCCCTGCTGGCCTAAGAGAGCGATTACCAGCACCGTGCTAGTGCTGCAAAACACCACTTAATTTGAAATCCACCACGAGACTGCTAATTGGGTCAATGGCCAGAAAGTGAAAGTCGGCAGTGACAGTCTGTCACTCAAGCATGCTTTTGCTGCGTGCTCAGAGACATTTTATCCATCTGAAAGAAGCCAGCAGCAACGGGATGCAGCTGCAGTGACGGGAGGAGAAGCAGCGACTGGTGCAATACCGGCTGAACCTGCACGAGGATGTGGGGTCTGCACCCTGCAAAGCTTCCCAGATAATGTTGTCTATAGCACTGCATCCCTGATCATCCCAGCACAAAGCAGTGCTCTGTGCCACGCAGAGGAAAGTTCAGGGCTGGGCTAGAAGACAATTTATTTTGAAAAAATAGAAGAGCTCAATGAAGCCAGAGTGGCTCTTACTGTCCTTTTTGAGACAGAAACATGATCGTTGTCTACACTGAAAAGACAGAGCTAGTTCACACAGATCTTTTCAAACAGACTCGTCCTGTCTTGAGATAAAATGCTGTAAATAGTTAGATAAAATTAAATCCTAAAACACTTAATTATATAACCTTCAGAGTTATATAATTAAACCATCACTGGTTCCTCTATCGGTACAAGTGCTGTTTCTGGGGTTTCCAGTGTTTACTTTGCAAATGTATTCAGAAAGGCAGCACCTTGTCTGATCAGTTCTTTCCATCTATTAAAGTTTGATAAGTTTCAACAATTTTTTGCTTCTGGTTTAGTATCCTGATTAGTTACCACTCTGCCACTACCCCATTGACAGATTCCTATTAGCAAGAGTTTAAGCCACTTTGTCACTACACTGCAGGGGAGGGAGAGGCTTTCTCCTGTATTTCATCAGCTTGGCAATCACAGATTTAGGATTCAGGAGAAAAGACAGATGCTTTTCTCTGTTTTGATGAAGGTCAGCAGCAGGAATTTGTCCCTTCCTGAAAAGTCTGGTACTTCTACTATTTTACAGTTCACTGGAGTCAGTCAAAAAAGGTTAAAAAGTCTGAGGTTCCCTCTGAGGTCAGAAACATGAAGAAGCAAGTAAAGCACATGGTCTTACCATGAGGTCTCAAAAGCTCTCCTCCCACTGCTTTACTTTTGTTAATGCTTTTCTGCCCATCCTGTCAATGCAACTTCCAAATGTTTGTATGGCTTAAAGAAGGTTTTTTTCTCTTTATAGCAAAACTGTGTCTGAAATACAATTCTTCGTGCAACCCAACTCAAAGGTCATACCCTTATATGTAACTATCAAAAAGATTTAAACAACCCTCTTAAGCTCAGTCTTTACATGCCATCTGCCCTGCTGGAATCACTGCCCTTTCTCCCCCATTTAAATAAGAGCACCAAAATTCCTAACCTGGCTGTAGGACGGCTCTGCCAGTTCACAACAGGCATTGTGCACAGATTACCTTCAAATGGAAGCATTCGTTTCAAACAGACAACACTACTTAAAAATTAATAATATGAAGGAAAAAAAAAAAAACAAAAAAACCCCAAAAAACCAACCCACAAACCAATCTTCCTGCGGTTTTCCAAAAAGCATTCCAATGAGGTTACTTACACTGCTTTGAAATTGGTTTGAGTTATGGGAAGGCCACAGCCTGAGACCGGCAGCTGAGACAGCAACAGAGATGAAAGTTTTTTAGCTTCCAGATCCAAGGGGGAACACAGCTGCTCCAGCTGCTCCCCTCAGATCTCAACACTTACTGCAGCGATCGAGAAAGCGATAAAGTTTTATGTCTCGGTTTGAAGAATGCATTAATAAAACCACTCCTGAAATAGAATTAAAAAACCCCCTCCAGAATAATTAATCAAACCCCAAAGCTTTCAGCTCTGGAAATTGAAGCGGGCTGATTTTAGGGAAGCTAGGTTCTTTTACATAGAACAGAATTACCACCTCTGCATGAAACTCCAATTAGTGTGAGTCAGCACGAGTTTATTTTTTTTTAATGACAGTCATCTGTTTATGTTAACCCCACAAATGAATTTATTTGAAATAGAGCAGCAGCATGTATGTGAAACAATCATAGAAGTATTTTATAGAATACTAGGGGGAAAAAAGGAAATCAATGCCATTAGATGTGGACCAAGGCAGATTTAATAAGAAAGTGTGGTGTGAAGCACATTTTCAAAGAAAACCAGTAGTAATAACCTACGTGAAAAGGACTGGAGATCTTAAAGATCAATAGTGATTCTGTGATATTTGTACAATCCCCTCTGAGAACTTCATAAGAAAGCTGGAAGATGAGGGAGAGAAAATACACAAATTTTGGAGAAAAGAAGCGTCCTATTTCCTATGCATAATTTCCAAAACACTGCTAATTTCAAAATTAACCTATAAACAACCACTTGTTTTAAAATAAAACAGCATCATGGTTGTTGTTAAAGTATCCAGGTCTATTTAAACTCAACTTATCCAGATGCTGGAACAGAAAACAACTTTGTTAAAGCACTGAAGAAAGCAGGAAGCCAGAAACTCAAATTCAAATTTTCAGGTTTCTTGGTTTACAAAAAGGCTTCAGTTCCCAACTGAGGGCAATGCAAGAAGAAAGTAGGAAGAAGAAAGTAGGAAGCCAGAAACTCAAATTCAAATTTTCAGGTTTCTTGGTTTACAAAAAGGCTTCAGTTCCTCCCAACTGAGGGCAATGCAAACCACTGAACTTAAAATAATAATGATAATGATGATGATACTAATTCAGTTTAGGAGTTTAAATATGAACAAATCGTCTTTGAGAATTTGCTTTCTGTAGTGCTGTGTTCTTGGTTTTGGCTGGGGCAGAGTTCATTTTCCTCACTGCAGCCAGGAAGGGGCTGTGTTTTGGATTTGTGACCACGAGAGTGATGACAACACGGGGACATCCCAGCTGAGCTGCACTTACACAACACCAGGGCACTTTCTGCTCCTCCCCTGCCCCACCAGCGAATGGGCTGGGGCTGCACAAGGTCTTGGAAGGGTTCAGGTGACCCCACCTGACCCCAGGGATCTCCCAGGCCATATGGCATTGTGCTCAGCTTATAAAGCCAGGGAAGAAGGAGAATACAGGGACATGGGGAGCAATGCTGTTTGTCTTCCAAAATCCTCGTGATGCCTGATGGAGCCCTGCTCTCCTGGGGATGGCTGCACACCTGGCCAACCATGGGAAGTTGGGAATTGATTCCTTGTTTTGCTTCACTCGCCCACACACTTTCTGCTTTACTTATTGAGCTGCCTTTATCTCAACCCACAAGTTTTCTCACTTTTGCCCTTCCAAATCTCTCCGCCACGCCTCTGAGGGGAATGAACAAGTGGCTGGGTGCCTGCTGGGATTAACCCACAACAGCTAGGAACAAAGCTCCTTTAATTAAATAAACACTGTCTTCAAAAACACAATACTTCTAGAATTATTTCAAACTGTATTGTAGACAACTTCATGAAGGAGAATGTATTTTAAATCTTTTGGCATCTTTTCTTAAAACAAAATATTATTTTAAAGGAGATTAAAAACTAGTTTTGTGTGGAAGTTTTTCTGGAAGAATACTATCTAGCCAAAATTCTAGAAAACCTTGAGGACTGAAATTCAACAGTTGTACTTAAAGGATGATATGATGGCATTGCATCAGATGTATCAGAAAACTGTATTTTCTTTCTTCAGTCATCTCATATGTCATGTGATACTTAGGAAGCTGAAGAGTCCTCTGCCATCAGCCAAACTAACAACATTTTATTGTATCTTAAATTATGCCTAATTAATTTCAAGTACCTTTTTTTTCCCCCCTCCATAAACTCCTCAGTGGCTATGAGAAAAGGTATCCTTCAAGACTTCATTCAGAAATTCTCTTTCCCAACAGCAGAAAAGCTGAAAGCAAATGACCATTTGTATCAAAGCAGTTCTGATTCTGTTGAGCTAGCTAAACCACACAGGAAATCAATAGGAACTAGGAGCTGCAAGGCAGTATGCAGGAAAGCACACATTCAGCCAGTCAAGACTCCAAAACTCTTTACTGACGATTTGCTTGTTAACTGTAATATGATCAGCGTTGCTTTACATCACAGGACAGATAATGGAATTGTACAAAATCATCACTCTTGCTTCACGATGATTAATTAACACAGTGAACAAATGAAAAGTCCCTCTCCACAGTAAACCTCATTTAAGAAGCACCAAGCAACAGGTATGGCATAAAGTAGTGCTCTAACACAAACAAACCTGGTATGTTTAATTATGTACCATACACATAAATCTCAAGCTGTTTTGTTTGAATATCCTGTAATCTGTCTTGTCTGAAATGAATCTGATCATGGTTTTTCCCCCTCCATAAAGCAAACTTTAAGACACACAGAAATTAGCCTTTTTTTTCCCATTTTCTGTTACNTTTAAAGACAAAGCACCCACAGAAGAGGATTTATCCCATTCAGCACTCTGTAGAGAAGTAAAATATTGTTTACTTAATTTGGTATCCCTAACAAACCATACCAATCCCTAAGCAGAGGTCACAAAGCACCAGCCAGAAACAAGAAAGTGTCACAGAAGAGCTGGGCAGGTCCTACAGAGCAGAGAGCATCTGGCTCCGACAGGGAAGATCCTGGGGAAGGATGCAAAAGTTTGATTTCCCGTGGGACCCATACTGCAGTTCACACTGCTTATGTCATAACTCCCCTGGGGTCAGACTAGACTTCAGAAATAAAAACCTGGCAAAAGATCATCATGCAAAGTGCTGGTCACACCCAACAGCTCTTAAGCCTTCCATAAAACCTAAATTTTCAGTAGGGGCCACACTTGGTTCTCATCACTTGCATTCCTGGCCAGCCAGTGATCCCGTCACAGAACAACACTATGAGGACAGATATCCATGAAAACGAAAAAAAAAGAACCCCAAAAACACAAACCATTTTTCTAGCTCACACATTGTGCTGTACATCAAGGCACAGCTTCAGATCTTATCTGAGGAATAAAATCAGAAAAAGTATTTGAGTTCTGAGGGCCAGAATATTAACATGTCATAACCTTAATAATTCCTACGAACATCTGACATTAAAATACTGTTCATTAAATGTGCAGCAGCTGAACAGGTCTGAAAAAAATTGCCATTCTGCCTTATCAAAAAATAACTCTTACATGGATTTTATATTCCTTGTAAATCAAGGGTGGCAGCAGCAGGTAATTCCATTTGGCTACTGAATGTTAAATGTGATATTTTCAGTTAGGAATGCTTCAAGACAATTACATTGCCTCCTTCAGAACTCACATTTGGGATACATCCAACAGTTCACTACCCCAACTACAGTAAGGGTACTCAGAATTTAGAATCAAAACAAAATCCCCATGACTTCAATGTAAGAATTGGTAAATAAAATAAAATAGTAAGAAATATAATTTTATTTTCTCAATCTTTAATTAGTTCTGTTTAAATTAATGTAATATATTATTATTAGATCACTTATTTTTAACAACTGTTTAAGTTTCCAAAATAGAGTAGCTAATCTTCCTAATCTTAAAATTACTGAAAACAATGAGGTCATTGTATATGACAGAGAAATTAATTTGTTGGATTGTCAAGCACGCTAGAAAAATCCTAACTTCAGAAAATTTGGTAAAACTACCTGGGAAACTTAGATGAAATAATGGAAAGAATTAGTCTAAAATTATGTCACTTGATTCACTCAATTATCAGACAGAATTCAACAATTAGTATCAGGTAATTTTAGGAACATGATCCTATTAATTACACATTTACCTGAATTTAGGTCAGAATTACATATTACATGAGGCACTATTAGCAAAAAGACTAAGATCATACCGTTTTTACTAAGAGCAAAAGCCCAGCTCTACTTGAGAGTTTGTAAAGTAGAACACAGAGCTTTTTTTTTTTTTTAATGGTTTTATACTTTCCTACTGAAAACATACAGCTAGCTCTGTTAGATAAGGCCTTTGCAATTGGAGCACTTGGCTCAAGAAGAGTTAGACTTACTTTCAGTAAACCTTTGGGATTTGCAGGAGACTCAAACTCATCTCTCTTACATCTCACTGTCTTCCTGAGCAAGCATTCTAGCATACCACTGAAGACTGGCTTTTAAAGCCATCACCATTCTAAAATAAGGGTCAATACTGAAAAAAATCCCATGCTTTAGGACCCATCCCACACACAGGAGCTAACCCTAAGCACAAAACTTTTCAGACAGCACAGCAGCATTTAGCTTGCTTTTCCCAAGCAGTTGTAGACATGACTCAAAATTAGATGCTCAGCAATTATGAGTCCCCACAGTAACAAAAAGTAGACAGCTGATAAAAACATGGGCTACCAGCAGCTTGACAGAGCTTTTTTAGAAGTATTTATATGAGTTAAGAACAAAAACTCTGGAGAAATTCTGCAGATTCAGCTCTCAGATATCACCAGTACAATTTAAGTAATTGTTTTAAAATATTTGTACTACTTTCCCTTTTGGTAAATACAAGCATGATAATAATTAAAGCTGCACATCAGCTACAGCACATAGCTTGCCAGCATTTTTTCTATGAAGTTAAGACACATCTTCAAGCTTTGCTATTGCTTTTACAGCATCTTGTGGGCAGCAGCAAAACTGTCTCTAATTAAACCAATGCCACACCACTGCTGAGTCAAATGCCTGAAAAATAAATCCAAACATTAGGAAAGTCAGGAAATCCCATTATTTGTGGAGAAATATGACCTCAAATCTGGTGTTATTCTGGGCAACCATGACCAAAATCATGAAACTGGGGGGAAGAAGTCATGCACTGGGAGATGGAGATGAATAGCAGAGACAGAACTTGGTCTTCTTTCTTTAGTTCTCAGGAGGCTTTGCCATGGGAAAGCATTTGAAATCTCCTTCTCATCTCACCCTCAGTGTCAAAAGACAAATACTGGCTAAGCCCAAATCCATGAAGGACTGAAGAAGGATCCGAACAGTGCTAGATGCCAAACCTAGCAATCAGTATCACAAGGACTTTGCATGAGGTTACAGCCTCCAGACTTTTGTCTATCATGGTTTGAAGATCTTCCCATAAAATTACCCTTTTTAGTGAGACCAAGCAGACAGTTCTCCAAGTAGATGATTCCAGTGTTTCTTTTCTAGGATAATTCATTCAAAAAAGAGTCTCTGTAATAAACTGATATAAAGTGAAGTTTAACAAACTAATGAATAACTAAAGTCAATGCTAAAGGGACGACAGGTACTGACTTCATCAGATTTTTGCTTGTGCTCATCTGCTAATTCTAAACAGATTCAAGAAGCAAGTGAGTGGGATAAGCTAATCTGTCACAGACTTTTTAACCACACTCCAAAAAGGTGCAAAAAAGACTAAAAAAAAGAAAAAAAAAGTGTCAATCAAATGCTAGGAGAAAGGTAGAGATACAGTCAGAACAACTACTTCATTAAATAATCTTAATTTACTTTTTCCCTTCTCTGAAAAGTCTAAAATATTGAGATATTTCAAGTGCCCCAGCTTCATTTCCAGGCATCAGAGAATCCATCTAAAATACCACACATTTTAAAAAGTCATCTGTAAAAAGAAAGCCATATAAAGAACTGCATGCATGAGAATCTTACTGGTTAACATCTGTAACTAATTTTTTTTTTTCCCCAAGTAAGTTCTTCCCAAAAACCGGTAACATTAAACAGGTCTATTTCTTTCATAACTAAAAATTTCTTATAAATATTACAACTAACTCACAAATGTTCTGCATTATATATAACATGATCCTAAAACCTATTGCTATGGTTAAAATGGCCTTTCTGCAAATCAGTAATGGATTTTAATATGGTGCAAGAAGTTGGCAAAGACACTTCTGATAGGCAGTCCAACCTTTTAATACTTTCTACCAATTTGCAGTCACCCTTGAAGCCATTTCAGGTTCTTATTTAGAACTATGCCATATTTATATTTAAGGTAAGTGGTTTAGTATGTTTTATGGAAGGCTGAAAATATCATTTATCAAAACATTCTTTTCTTCTCAAAATATATTTATCTGATTCAGTCATTTCCAATTAAATCACATTGATTACCACCCTGAATGTTCATTTTTTTTTCAGCTGTTACATTAATTTTTATTGTGTGAAGAATATTTTTAAAGTATCATTAAGACTGTAAATGATACAGTAAATATTTTTAGCACACTAACAACAGAACAACCTATAAATGTTTTCAAGGGAAACAAATTACAAGAGAAGCATATATCTAGCAGTGATCCAAAAGTCACCAAAATGAATAGCAATACCATGGCTCAGGTCCCTGACTTCAACCCTGCAAAATACAAGTATTTAAAATCTAATAAGTAATTTTATTTGCCCTCCTTTCAACAATTCTCTGACAATGACTGCAGCTATTCGATGAAAGCCTGGAAATGGAATTTTCTATTTACTCATTTACATCCAAAAGTTTATCATCGTCTAAATAAATAAACCTCAGGCTTTCACTAGAGATAATAAAACTATCATTAATTTCAATCAGCAATGAATTTTAATCATGCAGACCTGCAGTTGTTTCATAACTTGTCTGCAATTTCAAAAGCATTCATCACTGTCATCATTTGTATATATTTTTAGACTTCAGTCCTGTAAAGATTTATGCATGAGAAACTTGTTCCAGTGCTGATTTTTAATTCCCTTAGAAAAAAATCATGATCTGTACTTAAAGTTTGTAGCATGTACTTAAAACTCAGAAATATAATTAAATTATAATGGAGCTGTTCCAGTTTTCCAAAGCAAACTAAAGTAAAATCAGTATACTATTTGAAGAGTTTTCTTGGTTTAAAATATTTAAAAGGTCTATTACCTCTTTTCATGGTTTCATATGGGAAGAATGTAGATATGGAGACCATGTCAGCTTTTGGCTACGTACAGAAGTGATGACCAATAGTTTAATGCAGGCTCTAAAATTTATATATAAAATCTATGATGTATATACAAAATATGTGTACAGGATGGAGGATAGCTTGTAAGTATAAACAAGAAAACCAGTAAAAGAATCGGAGATGTGTTGCCATTCCTCAGCCTGAAAAGGTGAGCTGCTGGTCAGAGGACACAGCAGTGCCAGCAACTGGCCCAGAGGGATATGGCAGCCATCTCTTCCTTCCTGGGAGGAAATCAGCTCTCAGTCAGCTCCTGAGAAACAAAGTTCACCCCTTTGTTATTTACAGAAAGGCTTTTTCCATCCAGGTGCTCCCAAGCGATAGCCAAGGACTCCTGATCTCATGGAGCCACCTGCTATAAGTGACAACATTGCCCTTATCAAGGCTAACATGGCAATTCATTGTGCACCAACTGATATAAAGTTATGTACAGCATATATTTTATATCCTATAAACTAATTTAAATTAGGATTTATGTACAGTCTATTACGGCATTCATAAGACATCAGTGATACTGTGTTAGCAAAATAAACATTCTGTTTAAATTAACAAAAGATCTGCATTCATATAGAATCATCACAGATATTTAAAAATATAATAGTTAAAATGCAACCAAACTCCTTTGAAGTTTTGAGTACTGTTTTGATAGTAAGTCAAAAGAAAAACCAGAAACAAAAGGGAATTTGGACATACTGCTTCTTCTGAACTATTTATACCTGAAATTCAGCCCTGTGAAGAAGCACTGTGGTGCAGACAGGTGAACATAACCATACTGGAATAACCACTTAAAGCAAACACTGAAAGTCAAGAGAAACATTACATGACTCATAAAACAAGTCTGACCATCTCTCATAATTACCTGTACAACTCAACCAGATAAGAAGACAGAAACTGCACTGTTTAGCAAAGGTATTAAACTCTTTGCTTCATACTTCTGAAATAAATCAACACAGAAATTTTAATTTCATTGAAAACTATGTATAGCATTAGCCTAAGGTACTTAAGGGCTTTTATGTATTTAAGATGATTTTGTAAAGCATTAAAACAAAAAAAAACCCATGTAATTTAAATTATATATAAATTATAAATAATTATTTAATTTATAATCATGTAGCAGAAATTATATTCAAAAGAAGGAGCAATCCAAGTTCTTATTGTGAGCACATAATGAGCAGTGTGTTTTATTGTTTTTAATTTTTTTTTTTTTAATAAAGTGTTTGTAGACTGTGGGGCAAAGATTTCAAGGGTAAAAATTAAGAGAAAGAATTGGCAAAATGGAGAGAGGTTCATTGGAACACAAGGAGCTAAGAGGGAAAGTAAACCTTGCCATGGAAATGGGATGGCCACTAAGAAGATGCAGAGAAAATGGCAGCACATGTATTTAGAAATGAGGTAAAAGACTTGGAAAGACACCATGAGACCACAACATCACCTGTTTCCTCCCAGGAGAAAGGGGACACAACAGGGGTAGAAGAGTGCAGAAGTGCTATCTGTACTTGACAGAAGACTGAATACTAATTATTTCTTTGGCTGTGAGACAATCATGGATAAATTACAAGTAATGTCTCTTCCCTCCTAAAGAGGACACTCATGTCATTAATCTGTAGAATTTTAAAACCAATCCAAATCAAACCAAACATAGTCGAAAATAACTTAGATATTTGAGCACTCTCCTACATGAGAATAATAAATTTAAATTTTTTAGACTTTGTAGCTTAGAGTAATAGCAATTGAGCTGTAAGGCTTACATTTTTCATGTGTAGAAGAGCAAGTGCTTGTACTGATTTGAGGAGGCCGCTAAGTGAAAGTTGTAGCACTTTCATTAAAGTGTGTCACGGCTATTGTCCAAAAGGACTGGAGCAGTGCTCTTATCTCTAATTAAAATGTAACAATTTATTCGCTCTCTCTGTCAGTTCAGAAAGGACAGGACTGGTGAAGCATCAAAGGACAACACAACTAGAAAAGGCAGGAGAGTTCTGAACGAGCAACAACTGCCAAAGAGCCGCCCTGCAGTTCGTCATCTCTGAGTTGACACCTTGTCATTGCAGCAGCAGCAGAGTACGGGGAGCAGGCTTGCAAAAAATAAACTGGGCAAAAAATACTTCAGGAAACAAATGACAGTTGACAATATACTCTTCTTCCGCGTGTATATGAGAGGGGGAGTGGTAGAGATGAGAGATGCAACATCCTAAGAGGAATGGGAGCGTGAATATTTTTTTTAACACTCACAATAATGTTTCCTAGAAGGCTGTCTCAGTCCTACAACTCATTTGTGGATTTTCGCCAAGGACTAATGAGGCAAAACCTTCACCCACTGGGATACCATTCTTTTTGGGATGAAAAGAAACAAAACACTGAAAAAGTGCTCAAACCCTCTGATCCTCCAGCCAGTCTTCTGCAACGTCTCCACTGCAGGACACATCAGGGTAGACTCTGCCATAACATATAATAATTGTGTGTGCAAAGTACTACATGCCTACAAAGTATTAGGCTGTATCTTTAATTACTGGTAATTACTTTCCGTAAAAACGTATTTCTTAATATTATAATGTTGCACAAGAATATTTTATAATGATGAAATTATCTGAACCTGAAGGTGCCTTTAGATTGCACAAAAGCACAATGGAATTGCTTCAAAAGCACCCTGGTCTACCAGCAGGAAGTGGGCCTCTCTGTCCAGGCAAGACCTACCAAGCTCTAAGGCTCAAAATGAGTAAACACCACTTATCCCACTAATGAAAGGTTCAGTTAATTTACAGATCAGCAACTTCACACAAAATATCAGAAGTCAAATTACACACCATCATGGATGTGGCACAGATATTTGAAGACTTACTCCATGATTGCCTGGAGGACTCCTCCTTCATCCAGGAATTGGTTAAAAAGAAATGCTGCAACATCTACATTTGCTGAGATGATGAAAGAGCAGTGAGGCATGATGCAGTGTATGACTTCGGAATTCAGACTGTGATTTAGTGGATTTTGCATGAACAAAGCATTCTGAAATCAGTGCCTGCCACATGGATCAGTGATGGTACAGAAAATATTTCAGTGGAAATGATACACATAGGCCCTTGTTAACATTTTGGCACCAGACCATTGCACTTTTTCTGCCAGACGTGCAGAAGCTGAACTGGCATAACATCATGCTACACCCTGTACATCCTGCACGTATCCTTCAGCTGTGATTGCTCTGCTATAACAAATGGCAACTGAGAGCCCATAAATATCAGTAAACAGTTCCAGCCTATTAATAGCTTGTCTCCCTCTTAAATCTGGCATTTCATACAAATAACACCAGCCATTTCTGCTGTTCTGAATAGAGGGTATTTGCTTTTGGGAAAGAGAGACAGAAAGAAAAAAAAAAAATCCACAAATAAAAGAAAAATGCACAGCTTGCTTTTTTAAATAGCACTGAATATATGCAGGATTTAACTCCTGTGTCACAGCTTTAATATGTAACTGAGTGATTGAGTGGAACTAGGATAAAACAAAATTTTGCCACAACTTCTGGACAGGAAACACTAAAGCCACGTGCACTCCATAGGCCATGAGGAAATCTGGTCAAGAAGTGTAGCAAAGCCTCTACTTCTTTATCACATACTTTCATTTTTGTCTGCAGCACTGCTGCAAACCCAGCAGCAAGTGTATGAGAAGTCTAAATCTCCTTCCATCCAGTGCTCAAGCTCATTAAATGTCATAAAATGTTTCCAAACAGAGAAAGCAGAAAGGGCAAGGTTCATAATAGGATTTAAAGAACAAAACATCCCTTTCATTCACTGTAACTTGGGAGAACACTTGTACCAAAAAAAAAAGAAACAAACCCACCACCAAACAACCCCCTAAACGATCAGTGGAAGAAGTTCAGTCATCTGACTGCCCTAAACGCTGTTAACAAACCCCATAAAAAGCCAACCCCATTAATCCTCCAGCAGGGCTACTGTAGAAATAATAATTTATGCAAGCCCCCTGGTTACTCTGATGTCTTTATCTGTGGAAGTGCAGTGACCCCTAAACGTCGTTGACCTGTTAAGTGCTAACAAATCAAACACTCAACGTTTTTTAATATATTTTCAGGCTGGAGTCCTTCTAATCAGATGCTGACTCTTGAGTTCTCCAGCAATGAATATTTCATAAAATTCAGACAAATGGTGTTAGAGTCAGAAAGTACCAGCTCCTGTGGATTACATGCAATCTATTCTCTGCATACAATTATAATAATTTTGTTTCCCAAGTTCTTATCATTCAGTGATATCAAGTGAATGGAAAGAGTGAGACCAGGCATGGCAATAATACTTAAATAATAAATCACTATGGAAAATATATGGAAATTTTTGGTCTGTAGAATTACACATAGCTATTTCATAAGCAATTTTTCTTTATACCTGAAAGGTACATTTGATATATTACATTCAGAAGTTTATACTGACAGGAAGTATGAAGTGAAAACACTAAACTTTTTTCCACTGAAATTCCATGTCTGTGCATTTATCATATTGGCAAGGAAATACACAATTCTTAAGACAGCTCCAAATGTGATATCATTTTCCAAAAATAAAGACATTTGGTTATAAATCTACCAACTCTACTTTATCAAAATGTAAAAAAAGATGAAAGTGCAATTAAAAAAAAAAGTGAGTGGAAATTAATGATGAAAGATTATCCAGCACAAAAATGTGGATAATGACTGTAAACAAGATTATTTTCTTAGGTTGTTGTCTTCAATTGTCAAAGCCGAAGTAATCAATTTAACTGGTCCTAATCATTACAAGTTTTGTTAATACTTATTCAGTTCTGCTGATTTCCTTTATCTTATGACTCAGGGTATAAAAAGGGCTTTGTAAGGAAGAATATAGAAAAGATCAAGACAAAAATTCATTGGAAGCTACTTAAATGTGTACTGAAGAGTACAACTGCCATTTACCATACTAAATACAACCTAGCAGATCATCCTTCCTTTGGTTCACTTTTACTGTCATGGGAACTACCACGTTATTTCAAGCTTGTCTCTACCTAGCAGAAATTAAATGCTAATAATGTTTAATGACTCATTTTCCAGTTAATCTACTGCTTGAATGCAAAAAATACTACGCAAGGTAAAATCCTTCCAAACATGCATATTAAACAAATCCACAGCATTCAAAATTGGGATTGAGAAGGCAAACATAATTTGCTATGTGTGCCAGTAAGTAGCTTACCTTCTCATGAACTCAGATTTGATGATTGTTTCATTGGTTTCTCAAGCCAAAAATGGCTTGTACTTTAGCAGTTTGCCAGAGGGAAAACAAACTACAGTATCTGGTGAAGTGCAACGACAGAAGAACAAGCAAGTGCTGATTTGAACAGTCACTAAGCTGAGTTATCAATAAATAATCAATCCTCTCTCAAAGATACCTTATTGGTCTCTCATTTTAATACAGAAAGTATATTACCTTTTGAACAACCTCTTAATGAATTAGTTTTTTCCATTCAAATTCTAACAATGCAGCTTAAAATGGAAAAAAAAAATGAGCTTGAACTTTGGGCTTTGTTCCCCCTTCCACACACACTGGGAGGACTATAAAAAATTCAGAGCCTGACTTATCCTTATTGTCTCATCCTGCTGAAACCTCCATTCACTCTCAACATCTGTCCAGAAGCAAAGCTGCTACAGGAGACAACCACCTTCAACACATGATTTGCCACTCACACCTCACACCGTGACTTGCACTGAACAGGCCTGCAGGCTCTGCTGAACCTCCTTCCCCCTAAGTGCAGAAATATGGTCCCAAGAAAAGGAACAGGCAGCAGTAGCCATATTCTCTCTTCCCAAAGCACAGAATAAGCATTTCTTAGAAGCCAGAAGGGGAACTGAAGTTTTGATCTCTAGCTGAAGAATCTCCTTTTTGATACAAGGATTTGTAGCTATGTTCAAACCATTAAAGCTGTCCCAACTTGCTCTAGATGAAGTAGTACTTTCTACTTTCTATGATGGTAGCATCTCCTGCATTTATGGAATTTATACGGAGTGAGAAAATATCAGGAAGCACAGATAAGAAGTTCTTTGTGATCTATATGGGAACAACAGTCACAGGTAGCTAAATAATATTTACAGTTATTGTTCTAAAACAAACAATGTGAAAAGTAGCCCATAAAAATGACTGGGATTTCCCCAGCTAACTCAACACTTCACATTGTCTATGTCAAAATCTAAACTTACTTTTCATTGCTAGTGTTTAATTAAAAGAAAGATTTCCCAACTAAACATGGTCAGTTTATGGGAAATTTTCCTAAGGCATAAGGGGAACTTTTATTGAAACCAGGGGGCAGATAAGTACAGCCTCCATTTATGCATATAAAAGTATCACTTCTGTAAAGCTTTGATAAAAACAAAATTGAAATACTTCTGAACATTGCTGAACTACTGAGAAGAAGGGAAAGCACATATTTCACTAATGCTGCAAATGCAATGATTCTCATCCTGACCTAAAGGAAGGCTGATGGAGTAGACTTGTCTCAGCAAAAGTATAAAAGCTACTAAGTCCAGGCACTCTGATTGTTCTCCTATGAGAACCACCCTCCACTAAGGCCAATTTTGTAAACTTCTGGCTAATAGGAAGCTGTGTTTTTCTGGCTCATTTGAGATGAGCCTGAAGGGCTCTCTTGCAGCTGGCAGGAGACTAAACTGAAGCCTCTCCAAATATTTTAATTCAGAAAATATTCGTTTGGACTTGAAAGTATGTACTTTCCAAATCCTGGGGAAAAAAAATGGCTTTTCCTCTAGGTGAAAGAAGTAAAGCTTAGAACAAAGTAATAGGCTTGAAATATTTGGCTTTTCTGCCTAGCTAGTAGATGTTTTCTGAAGTATTGCTAGAGTGTAAAAGTCTGGCAAGTACCAGCATCACAAGTAAGTGGCTGAACCTGTGACCTTGGCCAAACATCTTATATCAAGTCCTAGAAGGCAGTATGACAGACTTCCAGAGAACAGTCCATGGTTCTCCATGCATTGAATCTCATCCTACATCTAAAATGGTTTTATCTCCCATTTAAAAGCCATCAGAAAAAAATCAATACCTACCATTTATAACAGCTCTACTCAGCAAAGACTTTTGATTACATTTTTGCTACCTTAGCATGAAGACTGATATTGAAATGAGATGCACCACAAAGTTTTTGGCACTGTATGTGAAGCAATGCCTTTTGCTCAAAAACATACAATGTCTAATACCATAAATACACAGTAACCACATTTCTTTTGTGCTGTTTTTCATTACCCCTCACGATGTGGAAATGAAAACATGCCTATGTGCTAATACCAGTTTCTTGCAGAAGTACATTCAGATGTACCTTGTTCAGATTCAGATGTACCTTGTTAACCTTTAGGTAACAGACTTGGAGCTTTATTTGTAATAGAAGGTATTAATTCATTGCTATAAAAATTAGCATGAATTAGCTCTCTGAAATAAATAAGACAGAATTGTACCAATAGTATTTGTAATAGTCTCCATGCAGAAACACTATCAACATAGGTTTTGAATAATTTAAATACCACAGAAAACAATTAGGAAAAAAAAAGAAGTAATCTATGGCACTAAACAAGATTTATCTTTAATAAAACCAAATTTATTTAACTGTATTAAATGAAATTGCAAACATCTGATTCAACATTTTAGAGATACCTTTCAAGAAAGGCCCATAGCAGAGATTTGGACAGGTTCAGTGTTCTCTTAGTTATTTCAGTTTTTCAGCAAACACCACAGAATTATTCTTTAGTCATTTAGTAAGAAATAGAAGCCACATATATTTCAGAATCATAGAGCCTGGAAATGTGATCCAAACTATTATATGCTTTGGCTTCCTTATGGTTTTTCAAATTTCAGAGAAGCGTAGAACAGAATATGGTGTTGGAAGCATCTCGTCCAAACTTCTTGGAAAAAAAAATACTACAATTCAAAAATCATACTATCATTTTCTACTCCCACCGTAAAAGAAACATGAAATGCCTTCATGTGGCATTCAGCATAAGTGAAACCCTTCAGATGTGAATCGATACTGTTGAGATTTTCCTCTTCACTGCAGCAGGTGATGGCAAGTCAGGCAGAAGAGAAATTGCAGTTGCAATTCCACACGTTTTGGAATTGCAACCAATGCACTTCAGGGCCTGCAGGGTTTACACCATACCACCATCAACTTCATTATTATAATATCATTATCAAAATTCAAAACACAACCCTGAGGTTTTTCAGACACAGATTCTTAACATAAACAGTAACACTTTGTGGTAAGCTGTGTATTTTTATAACAAACCTAAGCACTAAAAACATAGTAAAATCTTGAGGTAACTTCTTTTACTCTTGTCAAAGGCATTTCCCTCTTGGATAAGGCCAACAAACCCAGAAAGAAGAAGCAGCTTAAAGTTTAGCAAAGGTGAAGAGTGGTTATTCTCAGTTTGAATAGCATATGCACAGGTGCACAGGCACACACACACACTCACACAAAATATCTTTTTTTTTATCAGGCTCAAAAAATATTCTCCAGCCTCAAAAAAGGTGCCTCGCTAACCAAGAGAGTGACAAGCCATCACTCCAGGACACAATGTCTCCAGCCTGCCCTACCAAATACTGTGCACACCCGGAATTGCCAGAAGATGGTTTCTGCAAAGATGAAAGTCTGCCTCAAATTGCTAGTTGAAAATTCCATCTCACGCTCAGTGAGCAGGCTAAAAATACTGAACATGCTGGAAAATGAGCACATTCAGCTGTGTCCTCTCTGCATTATTCTACATAAATATTGGATTTGGGGGGTTGACAGTGATTTTGTAGGGGGTTTGGCCAAAAAAAAAAAAAAAAAAAAAGAAAAAAAAGAAAAAAGTCATTACGTTGAGAGGAGGATGGGATACAGATAGATGAACCAAACCATACATGTGTTCTTATAAGCTGGAATTCACTACTGGAATGCAAAGAATTATCTGGGAAAGGGAGACATCCTCTGGGTCCCATTGGATTATTTCATATCACAGCATCTTCCAAGCTTTACCCAATCCTAGCTAGGCAGGTTTTTACACTTCAATAATGAGAAAGAGACTATCTACTTGGTCCAAGGTGAGTGCCAGTCATGTGCCAGCTGAGAGCCTTAGGAAGAGAGGGACAAAAACCTGAATATTTCTATAGGCTTGAATGCTGATTAGCTGGCAACACACTTTTAGAAGTATTTTTGGCTAGCTTAGGTAATCATCCACTCATCCAAAGGCCCACTAAGGCATTTCTGAAGTCACACATGACATCTATCCATGTATAGCAGGAGGTCCCTAAGTGTCTTTAAAAACCCAAACATTCCACATTAAAGTTCACTTTCGTGTAAAGCATTTGTGAAAAGCCATGATTTCTCCTTCAGAAATTTAATTACCAAAAATGCTTCAATTACAGGGATGAATACAATCCAATCAACCAAACTAAGTGGTGGAGCTACAAAATCAAGCCAAGATCTGACATGCAAGCTCTAGATTCTTCACCTTGCATACACTAATACAAGTTTTATAATTTACTGATTTTTTTTCACCTCAGTGATAACTGTATAACTCTATTGTCCACAAAGGCTGGCCCTTGTGATGATGGGAGTAAGTAACATCCTTGATATCAGTGAAGTCACCTACCTAAAATTCATGTTAATATTGCAGGCCAAAACCAACACACCTGTGACATACCACTTCCAAATCTACAAATCAGATTTGAAAAGAAAAGTCCACTTTTCTGAGTGAACAGATCTACATGTACTGTGATGTATTTAGGCAAAAAACCCTGAGAAGTTCATAAAAGCAGTATATAGAAGAAAAAAGTAAGAAAAAAAGGCAACACAGGCTGCAAAATTTAAATTTAGGAAGACTTCAAAACACAAGTAAGTCTAACAGAACAAGGGCACCTTAACTACAAATGGAAGTGCTATGCATATTGAAATTGTGAGCAGCCTAAAATTAGTTATTACTTGAAAGATATAAGAGCAAAATCTGCAAATGTAACCTGCATGCATTAAATTATGTAAGTAATTACTGTGATGTTATGTTCTATCTGTAATTTTAATTATCTTATTGTGCAAGTTCTTACTTCTCTTAATAACCAATCATGCGTTCTGAAAAGAGCATAGGAAAACTTTCACAATCCACTTCATACAAAAGGTGTGCAATGCAGTAGTGAAAATAAGATTTCTCTGTATATATATATATATTCTGTGTGTGTATATATACACACACATATATGAAAGCTTCTTTATGTATTCTGCCTTAAAACTTTTATCTTCTTCAGGCTGAACACCTACATTACTCCCATCCTTTAAGGGGAGAACAGAAAGTGGAAGGGAAGAAGGGAAAGTAAGGAGGAAGTAAGGAAATACTGAGGGAGGGAACTAAGCAAAAATTCCCATGTTTGTAGCCTTTTCACCTCCATGGGAAGGAGAAGGAAAGTTTTGGCTTTGTTTTCCCCCTTCTACAGTGACTGAATGAGCTAAAAGAAAACAACCACACATGCCTGTAGGTATTTCGTGTTTTATGTATCAACAAGCATACACCTCAATGCTTCGGGATGCATTCAGCATTCCCAGATGTTATAATTATAATATAATTTTTATATATATGTATAATT
Organism: Rhadina sibilatrix; assembly: GCA_013400275.1. Taxonomy (NCBI): domain Eukaryota; kingdom Metazoa; phylum Chordata; class Aves; order Passeriformes; family Phylloscopidae; genus Rhadina; species Rhadina sibilatrix. Next base: position 127,900 of record VWYO01011328.1, read on the forward strand.
TATATAAGTTCTATATTATAATTGCTTCTCACAAACATATCCCACTGATTTTAGCATCCGTATCAGTAGCCGTAACAAAAGGCCTGGATCTCATGAAGATTTCTTTTCTTTTCCAAACTCTCCCAGCATAACCCTCCCAGCAACAAGCTATTCAACAAAAGAATTCTCCCTCCCTCTACAAAGATCCCAGTCAGGAAGTCAGATACTGCATCAGGCAGCCCCTAAACCAGACCACCCTCCCAGCCACTGCATCAGATACCACTACTAACATGCTAGAAGCCCAATCTGCAAAAAAATTGGTTCCAGGAGACAAGGAATGGGAACATCTGACTGAGTCTTGCTGTGGTGCACAGAGCTGAGATTTTCCCTGTCGTCTCAGCCGAGTCCATGCTGTGCTGGCAGCCAATGGCACTATTCTGAGAATGCCTCTATTAAGCTGTGCAATAACAGCAAACTGCCAACTGAAAAACAGATTTGTTTACGTGCAAGCCTAAACATTATTTATCAATCAGATGGGAAGCATCCTGCAGTTAAGTTTCCTCTCTAACTAGGTTTCCTCTTTGCAGAAGAGTTTCCAAATGCTCCAGTTAACACAATCAAAAACACAGCATTTCTCTTTTTCTGTCCTTAAACCCTGTTGTGCTTTGTAAGGCAGCTGACAGAGTCAGCTTAACAGCACTACCTTCAGCTCTGGCTTTGCTTTCTTCTGAAGTGCAAGACAAAACCCAAGAAAGCTGCTCTTCCAGCTGTAATAAAAACATCACTGTGCTACAACCAAAGGCTTTGGCTCTGAGATGATGTTTTATTATGTTCCTTCACACCATTTCAGTAACAGTTCAGTTCTTGCTGGGATCATCCATGAGCTGTCCTGTCCACCTCCACACGTTCCTTTCTGTGTTGCCCTCAAGAAATGAGCTCACAATGAGCTCATCAAACCAACTTCCTTTGTTCATTTAATGCCTTATTAAAAAAATCAATTCCTAGGCATAGGCTACTCTTTTTAGTAGAGAAAAGAGCAGGTTTTTGAAAACTTACTTAAAAAAAACTTACTTTTTTTTTTCAGTTTAATTCTTTTCTGTATCTGCCTGTAAAGTTTTTCTTATTTAGATTTTCATCTCTACAGGTCAAAGATATCCTAGAGGCTGGGTTTCAGCCAGGCACACCAGCAAACAGGGGAACAATCATTAAATAATCAACAATATAAGCTGTTCCTCTTCAGAAATGACCAGTTATTGACACTGGCTGGCTGGTTTCATACAAGACAGTGTACAACCTCAAGAGATAAAGCATTAGGACTAAAAGCAGCAGAAACTCAGGTAATCCCACAGGAAGCACTGCATCTCTAAGCCCAGCCAAAGGAGTCAGAGAATCAGAGATAAGAAAAGGGGTTTAATAGTTCAACTTTAACTAAACAACTGCATTTAAAAATTTTCCTATTACACCTTGAAAAATAATGGAACAGGATTACTAATAAAATGGATCAACTTCTGAAGAAAGTTTTCTGCTCAGGTGTGTTCCCTACCACTTACTTCTGCTTCTGAAGTTTCAATTTTGACATACAATTAATCAAGCAAAGGCCCACAGTAAATATAAAATATGAGTGAATGGCACCTGGGAGGTGAAAAATGTAAATACAAACACAAAGGGACAGTCTCAGCATTAAGTGAAGCTATTTATCATTACCACTCTGACATACTAGACTACCCTGATATGCAGACAGTGTAACAGCTTTCCTTCATACACTTCCACATAAAACTTTACACAAAACTTGAGCTGAATTTACTAGTTCTCCGAAAAGACCCAAAAACTCAAAAAACCCCAACAAAACAACAACAAAAAAACCCCAAACAACAAAACCAAACCATTAAATGCCTAATGCATATGGATTTTTCGATGAAAAATCCTAAACAGAACAAAACCAAACCCAAGTAGTAAATCTATCCCTGTCTAAAATATCCTCATTTTTTTCTCTTTATCCTAAAAAAATGGTTGTCTTCTCCTCCTAAAAAAAGCAGGGAAACCATCGCAACTGAACTGCATTTGCTGACATGAACAGCTGAGTGCAATTGTGAATTTAGCTGTGTGCTTCCCCCTGATTTGGATGAAATAGGATAGGAATATTTGCATATTTTTTTTCTATTTCAGCTGTTGTGCATGAACTGAAAGCTGCAGAAAACTCAGAATTACTTCTTCTAGAGTAAGACCCTCTCAGCTAGAAAATGCTGCATGTAGAAAAGCAATCAGGATACAAGCATTAAAGCTCTCAATAGAGAGTTTTAAATGAAACTTTAAAAAATGGTGACTAAAAAGAAACCAGCAGCCATACAAAAGTAATTATACTGTTTGAAGATAAATAGGAATAATTAGCTCAAATTTTACCTGCATATGACATTTTTTCTTTGAGGTTTTAACAACCAGAACATGTGTTTATTGGATTGTATCCATTTCAGTAAACCCTCTCCTGCCAGAGAACCTATTAACTCACATTAATGTGAGTTCATCTATTAACAAAGACTCATGTGCATCTGCAAGAGAGTCAGATATAACCATCCACGGTAAACTTACAGTTGGGTAAGAAAGAATAAATAAATACTTCTATTAATGGATCATTTTCTTTTTACAAACACAGAAAATTAAAAGCACCTGGAATCTGCAGGATGGCTCTGTACATAAGGCAATCTTACTATGAGTTCCATCAGTGCAGGAAGGATTTATCTTGCACTTTATTTGACAGAGGTGACTAAACTTTCTGACTGAGGTGACCAGGTTACTCAAACAATTATCCAGACTTCCATTAGCATGAAACAAAAGAAATACTGGGCCCCTGAAATCTCTGGGGTTTTTTTGAAAGATGGACACCCAAGTTTGACTAGACATACAGAGCAGATAAAGACATGAAAAGCAGAAACAAATGTTTTACCTATTATCTTGAAAAAATTGTTGGATTTATTTACTTGACAATATGCATAATAAACATCTGAGAGCTACCCAACAAAACAGGCACATAAGGAATATGACAGTGCCATAGACAGTGACATCTTCTTTCAAGATGAAATGATTCCATTAACAAAAAATAATTATAAAATTACCTCTGTGTGTGGGGTCTCATTGAACACAACTCCAAAATTTTAAAGTGTGTTATTAAAAGATAAAGAAAAAAACCAAACAAATATGTTAAAGGTGTCAGCATGAGAAAAAAATAAGAAGAAAATATCAGGCTTACAATGGAATTTTAGTTGTTACTTTAGCTTTTACATTCAGACTGAAGATAAAAGGGATGCTTGGTACATCTCTGCTGCCTTCCATTACTTGTAATTATCCATGTTCAGACCACACAGGGAAAAAGAAATATACATGGGACAATCATTAGCCTCTCCAATACATGGTGCTCACTTACCCATGAAAATCACTAAGTATCTTGAAGGAGACAAGGTTTTGCTTTTCATTGTGGATGTTGTAACTAAATGCAAGGTAAATGAGGTGAGTTTTTAAAAAATCTATTATTTTGAGATATGTCCCTTGTTAAATTTTGTTCAAGGATGTATCCTCACAATCATGTACTTCATAACTGCCAATTAGTACAGATGTTCTGAATTAATGAGGCTAGACCTCAGTTTCAAAGCAAAGTATGCCAATTTTCTAATATAATTATTGAGATCTGTTTTAGAAAGCAACACTTTTACCCTCAATACTCTAGGCAAAAACCTGTTTCAAAATGCTTACATCTCTTATATCTAAACCTCCTTTCTGAAGTTCCAGAAGTCAGGTTTTATTTAGGACCATTTTCTATTCATTTGCTTTTAGCTAAAACCTGGGGGGTTTTAACTGTAAGGGAATACCTTCCTCTTCTACATCAGTCATACAATATAGATTTTTTTTTTTTTAGCTCTCAATTTCACTAGGCCAAGCAAAGCTGCTCTTACAGTATCTCCTTATAGCCCTAATTCATTATTCTTCCAGCCATTCTTGTAGCTCTCCTTAATATTACTTCTATTCACAATTCATGTCTCTGGAACATGTGAGATGAAAGTTGTACACAGTTATTTCAGATGGGGTCTCACCCAGTCTTTCTACAATGGCACAAACATTTCCTTATCTACTTAACAATAACATTTTAAGCTGATTTTCAACAGATGATGTCATCTTCTGATACTCTCACAGACCTAATTTTCAGTCACTTTTGCTTCACAAGATCATTGAGGGCATTTGACAATTCTGTTACTCCCCTTAAATGCACTAATTTCTGTTCATCGTTCTAGCACAGGGCTACAAGCTCCAGCCAATACTGAATTTAATCTGTTTTTACCCTATCTGCTGGAAGAAGTACTAAACTGTAGATTCATGTTCTGATGTAAAACCAAACCAGAAAATGTTCTGAAGCTAAATTTAGGGGGAAAACTTCATTTAACAACAATCTTTTCCTTAAAATATACTGTCATTAAAAGGGAGATATAATAAAGTATGATCAAATAGTCACCCTGTTTGTTGTTGAGTTTTTGGGTTTTTTTTTGGTTGGTTTTTTGTTGTTTTTTGTTTGTTTGTTTGTATTGTTGCTGTTGTTTTGGTTTTGTTTGTTTGTTTGTTTGGGGGTTTTGGTTTTGTTGTTTTGTTTGTTTGTTTTAAATCCCTTACAATTTCCAAAACTGAAAGCATACGACCTTATACACCCACTTTCCCTCTCACCTCTGTACTATTGGATAGTGCCATACTACCATACTCAGTATTGAAACAAAACCCCAAAGACAAGGGTTATGGTAACTCCAACATCTTCAACTCTGGGTTAATCTCTTTCCCTAAAACCAAAATGCAGCAGCTTTCACCAGACACTACCAATGGAGTAAAAACATCTTTGTAGCAGGATGCCAAAAAGTCATTACACTGAATTCAAAATATGCATATATATACA
>VWYO01011332.1:21827-65006 GCA_013400275.1 Rhadina sibilatrix
AAAAAAAAAAAAAAAGCAACCAGCTTACAGAGAAAAATAATTTACCCGCAGGCTTTATGGTAATGAGTCCAATTACCTTATTTCAAAAGAAAATAGAAGAATAGCTTCAAAATAATTCTCCCATTTCTCATCACTGTAGGAAAACTGTGTAATTCTTGGTTTGATTGATTTTTCTCCTACTTTTAATGATCTGGAATGTCTTGCATGCCTAAATGCATTTAGCCTGGTGCATGTTCAAAGGATGCATAAATACGGACCCATATGTGTTTTCCATGTAGATGCTATATTATGCAAACAAAGATAACATTAGGCTTGCTGCCAGAAATGAGAGCCTCTGAAGAGTGGTTGCTGCAGTTCCCAAGGATGGCCCATAGCAGTGGGCAACTCTCAGAATCTCATCCTCCAGAGGCAGGAAAAACTGTGCTAGTGGGAAGTCTGGAGAGTCAGGGTCAGAATTTGACGCTGGTTTGGAAATGGATCCACTCCTTGCTGGCTGCCCTCCTGCATTTTCTCTCTGATGGAATTATTTTTAATTAAGAAGGTGCGAGGATAACGTGAATCGATGATTGTTTGTGGATCTTTCTGCCATTAAACCTGTCTGTGTGTGCTTTGGGGTGGGTTGGCAAGGCCAGCCTGGGGGTGTGAGCAAAGCACAGGTTCAGAGCCAGGACAGAGCTGGGAAGGTTCATTCTGTGTTTATAAACACACAGATTAGTGAGGGGGAAAAGCAGTTTGGGGCATGTTCTGGCTTGGCAATCCTTTGGTTCATGTTGGTTTTGTGTTTCTCTGTATCCCTTGATTTATAAGGGCATCCTAGAGGAATTCCATTGTCCTTTCCCCCGGTGTATTAATTCCATTTTACAGCACACACACTTTCAGGTCCTGCCTAAATCATTCCTAAGAGGGGCACTGGCATTGCCACCGACCAGTGCGAGAGAGCCGTGTGAGTTAAACACACAATCTCTGCCCTGTTGGCTCTGCCTCGGAGTAGAGGGAAGAATTAACCCCTGATTTCTGCCCCAAGCTCCGTTATGTTTGATCCAGGATACCTTGAAGTGATTTTAACTGCAGCACATTCATAATGTTCAGGTATAAAGCAATTTTTCTTAGAATAACACTGAGAATCTTTACAAGTCATGAGAATCACTTTTTATTTTCAACATCAGCTGGAAAGAATAAGTATTGTGAGTAAGAAAAATTGTCTTCTAGTTCTCAAAGTGAAACCTCTTTATAATTCTCCTCTTACTTCTATAAACTGGAAGTTGTTTCATTGAAAATGTTACAAATCCATGTTAAACCACAGTGGGGAAATGTTCCCATGCATTTCCCATACATTTGCAGGTTTGTTCAACCAAATTCTAAGCCCATGCAGAACAGCAGGTGTTTTATTGCTGTCTTTAGCAGGAATGGAATTGGTCTTTTATTGGGTAATAGTTAATGGGTATGGTTGGGTTTTTTTTTTTCCTCCTGGATTCATTAAAATCTCCAAATTGGAGATCATCAGTGAAGAATTAATCAGGTAATAAAGATATGAGGTCCACATGACAAGACTTTTGTGACTGGGAGGTGTCAGCAGAGTTGTTGATGGAAAACTGAAGTTGCCCAGATAATTTGTTCCACAGATACAAAGAAAAAAAAAATTGTCTGTTTGTTAAAGCTAAGAAAAAGAGGAAGGAGCCCACGCAAACATTTTAATTATTTTTGTCCTTTAATCTAAATGTTCCTCTATTTGTCTCCCCAAGGCCCAGGATATGATCCTGCAGTGCAATCTCAGTGGGCTGTTTTCTGTGCTCCTGTTCTTGTCAAACAGGGTTATCTGAGCACATGCCTCAGAACACGCAATATTCCAAGGTTTTGAGAGCCTGAGTTAGGAGAATTCTCTTTCTGCCCATTTTCTGTATGCACAGAAAAGCAATACTTGGCTCTGGGCTGGAAATTCTGGTCGAGATCAGGGCTCTGAGAAAGCAGCAGTCTGGTGCTCAGAGCATTTCCTGGTGACCTGGGGGACTGGCTCAGGTCCTCGATCATCAAACAGGAACAATAAACTCATTCTCCCACCAGCAGCAGACTGACCTATCCCAAACACGTCCTTTGCTGCTCTGAGCTGGAAGTCTCAGGTGCTCTGGGTGCTGGGAATGTGTCCCTGACATCAGGAATTGTCCAGTGGAACAGGGTATCTATCCCCTGTTTAACTGTACCCAGTGCAGTAGCCAGTGGGCTGTGGAGTCAGCCTCCCTCTATCCCAATAAATATTGCATTGTTTGTACACACTGGAGTGATGCCAGCTGCAGAGATGCTGAGGGAGCTGTTCTGAGCAGCCCAGAGCCTGGTGGGGAGAGCTCCAAATGTGGGAATGGGAGCTTCCCACCCCAGCCCTGAATGGTAACTGTGGGTACCTTGCTCACGAGGCTCTGGGCTGTCCACACCCAGACCTGCTTCTCTCCCTGTCTCCTTCCCAGTTGCTCAGTTTTCCATGAGGAGCCTCAGGAGACCTCTCCCAGAAGGACAGTGATGATCTCAGAGCTTGCAGGACAGGAAATCTCCCTTTTCTGCCCCTGCTGTTGGACAGCACCGGAGGGGCTGTGGGATGCTCCCTGCAGGCTCGGGGTGTGTTCTGGCTGTGAGGACAGAAAATAACTTTTCCCAGATTTTCAGTGTGACAGCTCTGGCAATTTCCTAATGGATTTAATGCCCTCTCCCAACCACAGGCACTTAGAGCAGTAATATGTGAGCTGCTCATATTAACCTTTGCATGAACAAAGCCTTTCACACCCAAACCTCTCCAGGCTGGCTCATCCGAAGGCCAAGGAAAGACACTAGGACGTGAAGCAGGAATGGTAATGACTTTCCAGACTCAGGAGTTGTTTCTGATCAGAAACATATTGATTAAATGTGTGTTTGGCCCAGTCTCAAGCTCTGCTGTGTCCACAGCAAACAACTTGCTGGCACAGCTCTGGCTGCTGCCCAGGTTCTCCGCCCTCCTTCCAAGTACGCACTCGGATCCTCATTATCACCTGCTCTGCCCCTCTGGAACCCGAGCAGGGGCACAGCCTTTGGTCTGAAGGGGCTTCAGGGTGTCCTAGCAGGGGCTCTGAGCTGAGGCAGAGCTCAGGCAATCCTTTGAGGTGGAATAAAAGGGTCATTTCAGTGCTGCACAGGGCATTCACCCACGTCCTTCCCTTCTTCCATCACATAGTCAGGCAAAATCCTTTGTTTTTCCAGCTGCAGGACCTCTCCCCAGTGGGGCATAAATTTTATTTTTCTCCTTGTTGTTACTGCCCTGATTCTTGGTCTGAATCAGTGTAAATTTAGGCATGCTTTAGAAAAGACCCTCTTTCTTTTGCCTCTTATTTCCCCAGCTACTCCCTGCCAACCCTACAGATGAGAGATTTTCTTTGTGATAAATATCCAAATCCATCTATGAGCCTTCCTGCTTCCCTAGAAGCTGACAGAAACTCATTTGACCCACTTCCTGAGAGCTCTGTGTAGCCCTAGCTTTGGGAAGAGCACATCCCATCAAACCCTGGAGTACCTGGAGCCTGGCTCTTTAAAGCTGGGAGCTGTAATCATCAGGCACCTGACCTAGATTGAGCAGAGACTGGAGTAGATACCAGGCTTCAAGGAAGTGAGGGAGTAATGTGGAGGAGTGGATGTGGGTAAAGGTAGCTTTTTTGGTGTGTGTTAGAAGAGCTATTTTTAGAGGCCTGCGAGTAGTTGTGGGATGGGAATTTGGGATGGGCTGGGAGGCCTTTGTGTGCAGACATTATCTGGTGCTGTTGAACCAGGAGCTGTTGGGGGGGTTGAAGAGCAGGTGGATTGGGCTGTCAGAGGGCCCCTGTGCCCATGAGGGAAGGCAGAGGAGCTGTAAGGAACTTCTGGAATCGTAGAGGATGATTTCTGACCCCCCTCTCCCTTATTCCCTCTTTTCTGTACTGGGTTGGAGCCCCAGGATGCCTTCAGCTCTCGCTGTGGAGAAGCTGCTGGAAGAAGATGTGCACTGTAGGATTTCTGTTGAAGGTCATAAAAAGGCCTGATGGCCTTTGTTCCTGATTTTCTGTGGGTAAACAGCTCTGAGATTGGCAGCTGGAGGTCTGGCAGTGGTGGCTCCTGGGTCCCCTGAGCAGCGTCAGTGAGGGGCAGAGGGCTTGGAGGTGCTGCTGCTTGTGCAAACCCCTCCCTGGCTGGAGGGGAGGCCGGTTTTGGGGGTGGGTTTTCATTTTCTCCATTTCAGCCAGAGGCCCAGTGTGAGCTTAACAGGCCCCTGCTCTGTTTTGCTCCCTGGCCAGCCAGCATCTGTGAGTGTCCCTGCAGGTGACTGTCACCTCATCTTCCACGGGAGGTGGAGCTGCTGGGGCTCTGAGGTGGGAAAGCTGGAGGGGAATAGAGGTAACACGGGGTGAAAGGGGAAATATGTGGAAGGGCTGTCCCCACTGAGGTGTGTATGGATGTGGGGAACAAAACTCAAAGCTGCTGGAAAAGCCTCTCCAGGGGTTGTATTTCCCAGCAGCTTGGAGGCATCCACGGTGATTGGGGCTCTCAGGTGGACTTGCTGGGCTGGGTCATGTCCAGCCAAGCCTCCTTGGGAGGGCTGTGCTGTCATGTTACTGATCCTGGCCAGGCTGGAGGGGACCACAGTGGGGTCACCTGGTGCCACCTCCCTGCTCAGGCAGGGCCATCCCAGAGCACAGGATTGATGGTTCTGGAATATTCCCTGTGAGGGAGACTCCGCAGCCTGCCTGGGCTCTGCTCAGGGCTGGGCACTGCCCAGGGCAGAAGTTCTGCCTCCTGTGCAGGAATTGCTGGGATCAGCCCTGCCCGGGGCTCTGGGGCCATTGCTGGGCCTGGAGTAGAGCCTGGGGCTGCTCTGCCCTCCCTGACACAGGGACAGACAGGGGGACACAGGGACAGACAGGGGGACACAGGGACAGACAGGAGGACACACGGACAGACAGGGACACCCAGGGTTGAGGACCCCTCTAAGCATCACCTCTCAAGGCTGAACAGGCCCAACTTTTAGGGGTGAAAACCTTAATTTCTGGAGCAAGTGCTGTCCCAAAGTGTGGGTCTGTGCCAGAGCTGAGCAGGAGTTGCTGTGCTCCTGCTTCCTCCTTGGCTCTGGGGCCACAAGCCTCGACATTCCTGCTCTTTTCCCATCAGAGAACAACCAGTCTCCTACTGTCATTGGAAGAATTGCAAAGTATGAGCAGCTGTGCCTCAACCAGCAGCTCAGCTCTTTGGTTCTGTTGGCCACAAATGCCAAAGCCACTGGAAGAGAGATTTCTAACCTCTCAGTGTGGAAGTTTGCTTCTTTTTTTGGGTAGGGCTGCTTTACTTCCATTGAGCTCAACTGAAAACCAGGATCTAAGGCACATTTGGAAATTGGTTACTGGTGCCAAAGCTGATGAAGAAGTTCTTGAAATTGATGCCCATTGCTTTTGCTTCTTGCTTTGTTCCCGTTTCTTGCCCAAATCTTCCTTCCAAATGTGAATGCTTCCATTTGGCACCGGATTTGTGTTGAAACTCCTGTCAGTGAAGTCCAATCCTGAGAGATCTGGTGCAGAGGTGGAATGAAAGGTTTGGTAAAACTGTAGAGACTGAGCTTGATTTCCTCTGTAGTGAGCAAGGACACGAATCTGCGGTCCCAAGGGATGTGTTTGTCTGCACCATGGACCTGAGACACAAATCTTGCTGCTCCTGCTGTTCATGAGAGGGGTTGGGGATTTCTCCCTGAACCAGATCCCCAGTGAAAGGAAAACAAATGAGGCTGCAGCTGTGGAAATTGATAAAACGGAGGAGAAGGAGTGAAGAAAGGACTGATGGAATAAATGATAAATAAATAATTTCCTGTCAGCGCTGTCAGGCTTGCTGTGCTGACTGTTGCTTCCCAAGACACCCTCTTGGTTCGGGTTCCTGGATGAATTGTGGAGCATCTTCCATGCCAATAACTCCAGAAACTTGTCATCTCTAATTTAAATATACCCCGAGAGCAAAAACTCCGCATCAAAATTCCCTCCAGAGCATTCCCTAAAGGCGGAAAGTGTGGCGTGAAACCGTCGGGATGCAGGCCAATAGAATTGCCAATTTGTAAAGAAAATTAATTTCAGAGAAATAATAACGAAATTCCTCTCTGAGCTCAGTTCCAGCAAACTTAAACCTTCTGATTTCAGCTCTGTTCAAGGAGTGGAAAAGGTGCGAAGCTGGTGCCTGTAGCCCTTTAGAGGACATTTTTTCAGAGCAGGAACACGGATATCCCCTTGACTCCTCTCATTTCCCTTCTTTTCCAGGACGACACTGAGCCGTACTTTATTGGAATATTTTGCTTTGAAGCTGGTATCAAAATCATCGCTCTGGGCTTTGTTTTCCACAAAGGCTCTTACCTGCGGAACGGCTGGAATGTGATGGATTTTGTCGTGGTCCTCACAGGGTAAGTGACCTCCTCTCCCTTTGGGAGCTCTCACCCTGGTCTGTGCTGTTTGCTCTGCTCTGGGTTGGGCTGGGATCCACTGGAGTGGAAGAGTAGTAAAAACCTGCCTTTCTGGCTGTAGTAAATCCAAGGAATGGCTCTGGTGCTGAATGAGTCACTTGCCAAGTGTTTGAACCAGCTCGAAAGTGGTTTTGAGGATATTTCTTTGTAGATATTCCAGTGTGTATCTGATCCAGACCCCTCCTGACATTTCTGTGACTTTGCAGGTTCTAATTGCCACTGGTGCTTGAACCTGATTTAAATCAATTTATTTTCTGACGTTACAGGATGACTTTAGAAGTCAACATGGAGTGTGCTAACAAATTAAATGCATCCTGTTTTTAAGCTGTTGCACCTCTGAAATCGGCCAGGTTTCTGCAGGAATGAATTTATTCCCCTATAAAATAATTTTTCCCAAAAGAATTTGGAAAGAACTCAAAATGTCTTATTAAGGATGGAGGTGAAAAGGTTACGTGTGCACTTTGTACCCTGGTTTGAGATGATATCACTGATCTCTCTCTTGAAAATGCTGACAATATTTTACATTATGCATTGCAGCAGTTTCTGTCTATTTATATAAATAGAGGGTGATGCTGGTGGATAATGAAAACATAAACATGAACACTTCTAGTCTACAAATTGGGCTTTAAAGCTTCAGAGGAAACGATCCAAAGGTCTGCGTGAGGTCCTGAGCTTGCAGCCTTCCTCTTGGAAGGATTTCAGTTCATTCCTCCCCAGAAACTGCAGCCTGGCTCCTGCTATTGATATGCTTCCCATCTCCATCCCTTCCCACACCTTCCCTGGCTCTGTGTGTGTGCTGAAGGTGGATATTCCCTGCTCCTGGTGGTGGTGTGGAGTAGGGAAATGCTTGCATACATATACAAATGTATTCATTAGCTCCATGATCACTGTAATTCCATTTGCATTCAGGGCACCCTGTGATACAGCACTTGAGAGGCCAAAGGGAATTCTTGATGTATTAAGAGGAAGAGAATAAATATGCAGGGCTTGATTCTCCTGCTGCTGGGGCTGGGTATTTAATCAATAGAAACTTCAGTGGAGGCACAAGGAGAATCAGATTTCCATACTTAGAAGCAGGGGGTACCAGGATGAGAAGAGAATTAGCACAGATGCCACAATTATCCTCACTGACGCTCTGTTCTGATTCCTGGTTAGCTCCACACCATTGTTTGTGTTAAAAAAAAATATAAAGTCAAGGCCCTGATTTTGGGAAGGACTTGGACATTGGTTGGATTTATCCTACAGCAAAGCATTCCAGTATGTGCTGGAATTCAGCTGACTCCAGCAGTTCTCTACCTAAAGTTCAGGCTCTACAGAAAAGCTTTTCTGAATCCCAGCCACATTGTTTAGGCACGGCTCGAACTCCTTTTATTTTTTTATTTATTTTTTTAATTTTTATTTTTTTTTCTCCATAAACACACCACTCCAGACTTCGTTGCTTGGATTTTACAACCGAGGCCTTCCGAGTCTCCCGGCGGCCGCGGGATCCCCCCGGAACGCGCGGCGCCTCCGGCGTCTCCCCGGCGCTGGGTTTCTCCTGGGAGCCCTTTGTGGCACCGTTTGATCCTGGGAAATAACGCTGGAGTTTCCAGCTTGGTGAGGCAGCTGGAACAAGGACCCCCGGTGCCATCTGCAACCCCGTGGGTGCCTTTGAAGTGCCATCCTGTTAACGTCACCGCTGCTGTTTCCAATGGTGACACCAACTGGGCCCTGCTGAAATTGTCTTGTACAAGGGCTTCCCACCAGGCAGCAGTGCAGGGGTGGCGAAGGCTGAACTCGTCGGCATCAAGCCCAAGAGTCATCCCCACTGCGGAAATCCAGACCTCTAATCCTGCTGGTTCTGGGGGGCTGGGTTTAGCAAGGCGCTCGTGCCCGGTTTTTGGCGTTTTGGGGGGGAAGGCACTGAAAATAACAGAGTTACTCACGCTTGGGTTGATGCTTTCCTGAATCTTTCCAGCCCAGGTGGAGGAGGCACTGAAAGCTCTGCAGCTTCACACAGGGGCTTGGATGAGTGTTTTCTCTGTAGCCTGGTGTGCTTTGCTGTGCATTGCCCAGATCATGATGAAGTCCTTAGCTCACTCCTGTGTTGCCACGGGGCTGTGCTGGAAACCTGGAGTTCCTCTTCCCTGGGTTTCCCTCAGTGGCCAGAACCCTTTCCTCTGCCCACTGCCTGCACGAGCTCAGGTGAGAGGGAAAACCTTTGCAGGGCTGTTTATTTGAGACAAAATCCTCCTCCTTTCTGCATCAGGAACTTCAAAGGCAGCTTGATGAGCAAGAAACTTCCCGCTGACAAACCCTCCAGGGAGGGGCTGCAAGGTGGTGACACGAGTGGGCCCTTCATTTCCATTTCTGTGGAAGGCAGACTCGGATCTGTGCGTTTCAAAAAATGATCAAGCTGTAATTTATTAGGGAATAATAAAAAAGGACAGTGCTAAGCCAGTACTTAATGTGTTCTTATAAATATAGATAGGTAGGACATCAGTTTTTGAAATATCATTTTGCTGCTCTATCAAAAGCTTCCCTTTGCCATATGTGCAAGATTTCTACTTGAAAATGTTGCTTCATGTTTCCCAGGCACTGCTCAGCTCCCAAGCTCAGTTTTACACTGATCTTCAATATTATAGAGGGATTTTGATTCCTCTTTTTTTATTTTTTTATTTCTGTGTAAGCAGGAAAGATCACGAAAATGTTCCATGATACCCCTCACAGAGTTGTGTACCTGCTAATCCTGCTGAGTTCCCGTTTTTTATTAAGGTAAATGGTGAATGTCAGAAAACCTGATCTCATTTTCAGCTTTTAGCTAAGCCCCAAGAAAAGCAAAGAGCAGCTCTGCTCTCATTCTCTGTTTCCATAGGAAAAAGGCCAGCCAGAGTCTGGGTGTGTTTTGGAGGAGGCTGTGGGGGAAGGCTCTGCATTGATTGAACTTAGCCTTATGTAAATATTCCAGTGATCACGCAGCAATCCTTCCCACCTGCTTTTTCCAACCTATATATATATATATTTTTTTTTTTTTTTTTTTGGCTACTGAATGCCTGCACCCTGGAATTATTGATAAATGTATTTTTTTTTTAATCTACCTGCAACGAGGGAGATTTTGTTTGTCAAAAGCAGACAGCAGAACTTGTTAATCAGGAAATACATCAGGGCTGTGTTCCATGCAGCCAGGATCAATATCCTATTGAGCTAAACTCGAGTCTAACAGATAGTGGCCCAAAATGGCTTTGGTTTGTTGTTCCAGAAAACACTCCCTCGGTTTCTTTTCCCAGCAATGCTGTGGTGCCTATTTCTCATTTGCTTCCAAGGAAACCTGTGGATCTGCTGTTAATAAAGGCCTGGGAAAAGAATAGCTTGCTCTCCTCGAAAGATTTTGTTTCCTCTGTGATTTTTTGACTGATTTCTTGTGATCTCCACTAGTTGTAGATGAGTCTCAACGAAAGCTGCCCCTGATGGGAAGGGCCTGTTGCTGTTGGGGAGAAAACCACACATTTTATAGCTCCTGCTCATTTTATTCCCTCGTTTCTGTGGGGTTGCTTTGGCTCCAGTGCTGACATCACCCATTAGCAACTCTAAATCACACAAAATTGCAGCTTCTCAACTGGCCTGGGACTGGATGATCTTAATGCACTTTTTCCAAGGTGAGGGCAAAGGGACTTTTTAACTCTGTTGCTGCTATGTGTTTTGGGTGGAAAATCTCAGAGATCCACAGTTGTTCTGGGAACAAATTTGTTCTGTCCCCAGATCCCTCAGCTGGAGCCATGGGCTCCGATTCAGGGCCTGGAGGGTTCAGACCTTCTCCTCTTGGAGTTCAAGGGAGGTTTTCTCCTGGGCTTTGGATGCAAAGCCTGAAGGAACTGCTGGGTTTGCATGGAGCTGGTGCCAAAAACTGTGTGCTGAGGGGAGGGATGGGGAAGAAGGCATGGACAAAGTGATATTGATCTTTGATTCCCAAGATTCAGATGTCTAGGGATTTTTGAGGGGGAAAAAAGGCTTTGAAACCCTGGTGCCCAAGGGGCCTGTCCTCAGTTGTGTTTTGGAGCTTGTTTATACTTTTGGTTTCATCCTGTCACGAATAATGGGAATTAGGGTTTAATTCCATACCCCAAGAAAGGAGCTGCTTGTCCCTTTTCCATGACCAGCTACTTGAGATTCCCCTTGGTGCCTTCTAGTAAGTTTTGAAGAGGAATTCCTTTTTCTGCGTGCCTATGGTTTTATGAAGCGCCAGCATTTCCCCAGTCAGGGATTTATGCTGTCCAACCTCCCTCGACCTGAGGGCTCTTGTGTGCACCACAGGCTTTTGCTGCTGGTCCTTTCCCAGCTCTGCCAGCTCCTCATGGAGTGACCACAACCATGTGGTGTCTGTCCAACATCAAGAGTGGCTAAGGGCTGGTGTGAAACAACAGAGTGCTTGACAGGATCACGCTCTGTCTGTTATGAGCAGAATTAATTTCTTTTGGCTTCCAACCAGCCTGGATTAAACACTCTCGAAGAGTCCTGGTGGCTTCTTGAGCCAGTTGGATCAGCTGCCTGGATCTCTGGGTGGGACTGGCAGAGACAGCGTGTGCCAGGCCCGGAGCTGCCAAATGATGTGCACAAAGTCTCCGTGCGGGTACGGATGTCTCAGGCTGTCTGGAACAAATCTCAAAAGCCAGAATTATCTTGATTGTCTGAGAAATGCGCTCCCAGCTCCCGATGCTGCTAATAATTTGGAAGGCAACTCATTTAGTAACAGCACAAAGCCCTGCTCATCCTCGATGTGAGCGTTGCTGGTTACCAGGATCATCCTGCTATGTGGGCAGTGGGAGCTGCTATTCCTGGTGCCGTGTTTGAGGAGCAGCAGCCTTGGATGCAGCGATGACTGACAGAGTGGGAGGCACAGGAACCACCCAGCCTGGGCTGTGCAGCAGGTTTGGACCTTGGATCTGCCCCTTTGAGGTGGATGTACCTCCCAGTCAGGGTGTGGGGGGAGAATTGACCAGGGAAGTGTTTGAGAAGGAAACGCCTGGTTGAGGGCTGGGATTCTTAAAGCTGTTAAATACTCATCGAAGCTTTGGCTCCAGCATTTCTTTCTTTCCATGTGCACATTCCTGTGCATTCAGAAGCCCTTAAATGAGGATATCTGAGCACTGGGACTGGCTTTGGTGCATTTTGTTTACAAGGGTGACAAGACGTGGGGAAACGGCTTCAAACAGAAGGGAGGTTTAGATGAGATGTTAGGAGGAAATCCTTCCCTGGGAGGATGGGGAGGCCCTGGCAGAGGTTGCTCAGAGCAGCTGTGGCTGCCCCTGGATCCCTGGCAGTGTCCAAGGCCAGGCTGGACAGGGCTTGGAGCAGCCTGGGACAGTGGAAGGTGTGCCTGCCCATGGCTGGGGTGGCACTGGATGGGCTTTAAGGTTCCTCCCAACCCAAACCATTCTGTGATCCTTTGATTCTCTATTCCACCTGCAAATAACCATAGAACTAATTAGAAAAGTGAAATTTGAATGAAACCAACCCCCTTGGATGCCCTGCAGCACCCCTTTGGGTGGCTGCTCAATGCTTTGTTTATCTGCTCTGGGTCTGGAGATGTAGGGAAGCAAGGGCTCGGAGCTGGGAAGTGCAGATTTCCCTCTGCTTTCCCAATTTTGGCACTTGTGTGCTAGAAAGCAAAGCAGAGCAGCAACAGGAGTTGGGGAAAAGGACACTGAGAAGGAACAAGCTCAGTCCTGGTTGGCTGTCACAAGGAAAAGGAGCTGGTGGTGATGGACTCGGGGCGAGCGCTGTCAGCACTGTGTGTGAGTCATGCCAGGAGCAAAGCTTTTATGGATTTTAATGCAGCTGATCCTTGTTTTCAATTTCTTTTATGCTCCAGTGATGGATGGACACTTGCTGGCTCGGAAGAGCAAAGGGTCCCTTCTGAAACTGAATCAGATAAAGGTGGACAAGACACAGGGAATTTACCTGTAAGGTGTTACCTGGTGTGCTGGCTGGTGGGTGAGGGCAGCAAGGGAGAAAGGCAAACAACCAAATCTTCATTTTTGAAACAGAGAGAGTTTGTAACTGGGAGGGAGGAGGATGTGTGAGGTCCCAGGCTGAACAGAAATTGTTCTGTCCTCTGTCCCTTGGCTCTCTGGGCTCTTGGGGATCTGCAGAAGCCGTTCCCTTCAGAGAAGGCTGCACAGGGAGGAAGGGTTTGAGGGCTCTAAACCCATCTGGCAAATGTCTCGTTTCCTTTTTTTTACCCAGTGGGGCAGCAGCTTCCTTGGGACTGGAACCTGTTTTTCCTCTGGGCTTGTTTCTCCCAGCAAAGGGGGACCCAGGCTGTGCTGAGCCTCTTGGAGTGGTAATTAGGGCTGGTGTCTTTTTTTGCTGCTTGTAGTGGCTTTTCTGCATCGATTTTGGTGGGGGTGGCTGGAGGCAGGTTGAGAGAAGCGGGTGGGTGAGTAATTGTGTGGCTGGCTGCTAAATCAGGAGACTTTCCTGGGCAGAGGAGGACTCTGGGCTGTGCTTAGAGGAAGGCTGCAGATGGTCCCAGCCCCTCAGAGGACCTGCAGGTGGGGACAGTCCTTCCCTGGCGGAAATTATCCTTCTCTGGCTCTGCTCTGGTGGTGGCAAACCAAACGTTTCAGGTCAGAGAACTTCTCAAGGGCAAACAGATAATGAGATTGATGTGCTGCTCTCTCACTTTATTAAAGGGACTGCGAGGTATGGAATACCTGGGATGGGAAGTGATAATGATGGAACAGCAGCAGGAGCCAGGAAGTTGGGGCACAGACAAACTCCTTCTCATCAAAGAGAGAGGAAACAAAAACATCCAGCTTTCCATCCCGTGCCCATTTCCACGTTTTGTGCCTGTTTGTGCCTCCTGGAAGCTTTGTGCTCACAAAGAGGGGCTGCCAGACCGTATTTATGGGTGTTTACCTCTCCCTGAAGCTGGGCAGCTGTCAGGCAGGAGTGACCATCCCAAGTGAAGGCAAGGGTTGCTTCTCGTGGCAGCCAGGGCTTTATCAAAGGCAGGCAGGATCATTAGTCCAGAGTCCAGGCAGTATTTTTAGCTTTTTATGGCTCTTGAAGGCAGGTGGGTGGCAGGGAAATATTGTCTCTTGTGAGGGAAGCAGCTGCACAGGCAATTGTGGAGCCTGCAGGTGGGAAGAGGACTCCGGGATCTGCTCCTAATGTGTGATCCTGCCCTGGCAACGGTGTCCTGTGAGCACCTAGGGGTGGAAAACCTTGGTAGCTGCTCCTGGAGCTGGGTGTGAATACCGGGAATTCAGCCTCAAACCAGCAAATCGAACTGCAGCTCCAAAGTGCTTTAATTTCTTATTTTTAATGCTTCCTAGTTTAAAAACAAACAATCAAAAAAAAACCCCAGCCAGGCCCCAAATACCCCAGCCTTGTGTGTGGTGTTGAGTGCTGCCCCATAATTAGATGAGGAGGAGGGTGCAGGTGACCTCAGACTCCTGTTCCTCAAATGGTGCTCCTGCTGCTGTGTCCCAGTTCCCAAGAGGAGCAGCTTTGGTTGGCAAAGTGCCTGCTCATCTGAGAGGAGGGGAGAGGAACCTGCCTGTGATTGTGGAAAAGGCAGAGGATTTGGGAAACCAGCCTGGTTTTAGCTGTGATCTGAGTGCCAACAGTGTCCTTGGATCCACAGCTCACCCCAAAGGCTTTGGGTGCCCTCAGACCATTCTCCTCCTCGGGGCTCTCTGAAAACATCAGCAAAACTTGGATTTGGAAAGCTTGCATTCGGAAAACTGGTTTTCCCATTCTGTTCTTGCCGAAGCACCAGTGAGGGGTGTAGGACGTTCTGGCCAGGGCCAGGCTTCCCTACTGGAAGCTGGAGCTGGAGGATGTGTGAATTCCAGGTCAAGCCAAGCCCAGGATCAGCACCTGGAGATGCTTTTGCACACAATTCCACAAGATTTTTTTGCTTAACTTCAGCTCTCTTGCATCTTCTCTGTGCTGGAGGGTCTGATGGGGTTGGGACAGAGGAAGGGATCCCACGTGGATGAGGTCAGGCTGTAGGATGGCTCCTCTGGATGAGCTCCTGACTGTGGGAAGGCCACTCCTCTGCCCTGGGCAAGCCCAGCAGCTCGGGCTGAGAAAGTCCTGCCTCCTGTGGCACACATCAAACCTGTGGGGTGAGCCTAGAGGCTTTGGAAGATCTCCTGATCCTCACAAAGGAGCGTGGCCACCTAAGCAATACACAGGAGAAACCTTTCCCTCCTGGCATGGGCAGCATCAGCTAATCTGACACAATTGTGTCTCCTCCCTCCTCCCTCTTCCCACATTTTGGTGGCCAGAAAAACCACCTGCCGTGGGTTTTGGATTAATAAATGAAACAACCTCATTTGCTCAGTGATCTCAGGGTGGAGGTTCAGGAAACAGGTCAGGCTTTTCTGGTGGATATTCTTATTCTGTCAGTGCTGGAGTTGTCTTGGTTTCCGAGCTGGCTGCAGGGCTGGGTGTGTTTGTGTAGGTGGTTCTCGTGATCAGCTGCAGAATTTTAAAAGCCTCCCTCCGGAGCAAGAAGTTCAGGTCACTCCTGAGTTAAACCCAATTTTAGACAATAATGGGTTTAGCTGTTGGCTCAGTTCAAGTCAGTTCAGGTTGGGCTGGGTGAGATCTAAGCAAGGGAAGGATCAGGAGTAGAGACTGGAGCAGTGCTGGGCTTCCCTGGGAATAGAAATTGCTCTTGGGGCTCTCCAAAGAGGGGAGGGCTGCTCTCAGCAGGAAACTGTGGGCAGAAGGTTGTTCCTAAGGGAAGTTCCTGAAGAGGGGTTAAAGCTGACTCTGCTCCTTCGCCTCATTACACAAATTCCCTGTAGGGCCCTGGACAATGGAAGGTCCCAGAGTCAGACTGAGGCTTTAGGAGCACGTTGATGCTCCATGGGATGATGTACAAGTACAGAAGGGAAGGGCAAAAATGAGCTGCCTGGAGAAGACTGAGACTTTTTCAGCTACAAAATGTTCCTGTGCTGAAGAACTGTCATAATCAGAAATATTTAGTTGGATATAGCTTGCTTCTGGTTCAAAAAGACAGAAATTGGGGCTCTCAGCTTATTTTCCAATTAAAAAGAACTAAAAAAAGGAAGACAGTTCAATCTTTCAGCCTTTTGGCTCAGTTTCCCCCTCTCAAGCACCCTGAACCAGCATCCTTAAATAAAGTTTGGGCCTGAGAGCTTAGGATGAAGGCTGTGAAAATGATTAAAGGGTTGAAGAAAGGTCCATTTAAGGAGAAATGAAAAGGCTGAGAGACTTAAAATTAAGAGCAAAGTCTCATAAGGGTGAGAGTGAGAAAGAAAAGCAGAGAGGAAATCATGTTTCCCTATCTACTTTGGTAGGACTCAAAAAGCAGCAGTGGTGAAAATGACGTTTTAGAACTTCTTCACTAATGGAAATGTAATTAACTCATGGAAATCATCACAAGCATTTGCTCCAGCTGAAATGGGCTGGTTTGGGTCTTGAGACCAAAGTGGCCTTGAGATCATCTTCAGATCCACCAGAAGGGAAATGGGGTTTTTTTGAAGGGGGATGATTAGGCCTTTCCCTGGTGCTCCCTGGAATAAGTTAGGTGGAAATGTGAGCAGGCTGTTTCATAATTGTCCTTTTCTTTATCTTGTAATTTCTTCTGAATCCTGCGGGAGCCACGGCTCGGGAGCAGGATCCAGCCTGTCACAGCCTGACCTGGGAATACTGACTTTGTCAGTTTAGACACGGAACAATATCAGCAGGGGCGGTGCTGTTTCATCACTCCGTGTCTGATTCAAAGATCAAACATCTCCCTGCTGCAGCTCAGAGAGAAACTTCCATGCTCCAGTGCTGAGCGTGCCCTCCAACCCCGCCAGCCGCAGCGTCGGGAAAAGAGCTGGGGTGGAAAATTGTTTAAAATGAATCCCAGGTGGTTTTCTGGTGATGGGGATGTTCACTGTGACAAAGGAGAGCTGGTTTTGTAGAGGACGGAGGTCTGGCACCCTCAGACCTGGTGCTGCAGGGGTGCCACTGCTCCCTTTCCATGGTGGAACATCCCCTTGACCTTGCTTTGGGAGGATCTCGGCCGTAGCCTCCCAGCTTCGCAGGATTTGGAGCACAGGAGAAGATTCTGGCAGGTGAAATTATCTAATCAGGGGGTGGCCCTGTCCTCAATGAGGCTTCAGTCAGACCTGAGAGCTCGTCCAGCTGCCACAAGTCAGGCATGAAAGCTCTCCTGCTGGGGAGGAGCATTAACAAACCTCCCTCCCAGTGCCAAAGACAAATCTCTGCTGCTTTTCTGGCCTCCAGCGCTGGGAGAAGGGTGGCAGCCAAAGGCTGTGTGAGGTTGCAGGGAGTTATTTCCACACTGGGAAGTGATCTGCACTCTTGGCTGCTGGTAGGTGGGTAACACCTTTCCTGAGGGTCATTAGAAACAGGCCAAGAGGGAAGATGAGGGGAAGTCTTGGCTTGATAAAGACATGGACTGCTGAATCCTGGCTGCTCTGGCTGCAGGATGAGGACTGAAGCCCAGAAACCTCTTTACATTTCTTTTTAATCTCAGTTTTCAGAAGTTCATATCCATGTGATCCGAGTAAGTGATGCTGTATCTGTTCAACACCATTTAGCTGATAACATAAGTAACCTCATCACAGATCTCTGCAGCTTATCTCTGCTCGGGGAAATGTGCTGAAATGAAAAATTTTACCTTTCTTTTCTTGATGCCAAATCTCAGCCTTATTAACCCACTTCCTGGGCAGAAGCATTCCACATTCCTGAAGTTCTGTGGTCAAACTTACCTCCTGGACTGGCTGGATGAATCCTGAGCTTCTTTAAATTTCTTGTTCTGTAATAATCAATGAAGTACTAAAATTGGATAGGTCCAATAAAAGAGGATTTGGAAATGCCTGGCTTAGTTGCCAGTTGTACAGACAGAACCACCCCAAACCTATTTTTAAAAAATGCCCAATTTTTTTTTTTTCTTCACTCTCTGGTTACAACTTTAAATCCAGTTATAACAGATGCAAAATGTTGGTAACCCCTGCCTTTCACCAAGGGTGAGAAAGACAAAGGAAGCTCGGCATGATCCAATTTGCTGTTTTAATTTGAAGCCTGAAAGAACAGGGGACTAAGGGAGCAGTTAAATGCTGTGTCTGAGGCAGACCCAGGATAATGCAATTCTGGTTCTCTTCTGGAGCAGATTGGGCAATGGATGGGATTTGGGGTGTTCTGGTTTTCTCTATTGCTCGTGTCTTTGGCTAATAAGGGATTTCAGGCTGTTCCTTTTCCCTTTGTTTCCACACTTCCAGCTCTTTAAAAATGAAGGCAGCTCTGGTACCTGACTTTGCAACGTCCTCGTAAAGGAGGCTGGCTGTCAGCACTGAGAAGTAGTGAGTTTAAAACCTCTCAAAAGAAGTAAAAATAAGCCCTTAAAACATGTTAAAATGAAGTGTGGGGAACTTGAATCAGAAGCAAAGGAGATGGTAACAGCATCATCTTCTAGCAATCATCAGCTAGAAATCTTGTAGCTGCTCACTCACAGTGAGTGGGAGACTCTTGCACGGAGCTCGGCGTTCGTGTTCCACGGGGAATGTGTTAAATCCACGGCGTGGCACACACAGAGCTGCAGCTGTGGGTGTCTGTCAGAGCTGAACCCCAGGCAGCACTGGACCTCTGGGGGAGGTGACATGCTCTGAGTCAGAATGTCCACGAGGGTTGCCACTGGCTTCTGGTGTGAGAACGAGGATGGGGAGAGGGGAATGTCCTCCACGGCAAAGCCGGAGCTCAGGATCCTGTCCTGGCTTTGGAACGCTGGAATCACGGGTTGGTTTTCCAAAGCTGTGGCTCAGGAGTGGAGGGGAGGAGCTGGGAGTGTTTTCCTGGTGCCTCTTTCCACAGAAGGATGGGGCTGTAAAGGTTTGCTGCAGCAGAAGCCTCCCGGGGGAGCAGCAGTGCTGAAGCCACAGCTGTGACCTCGGGCCAGGTTCAGCTCTTTGGGTTTCAAGGCCGCATCTGAGCAATCAGCAGAGGCCTGCTTGGCATGAAGGTGCCCAGGGGACAAAAGCAAACAAAATTTGTTTTTATTTTTCCTTTTTGAAACCTGGAAGCCCTCCAGTTCATCAAACAGCACTTCTGCTTCTGATCCCTCTAGGGCTGCCCTCTGATCTGGCTTGTGTGGGAAGGATGAGAAACCCTTTCCTCTTAACTACCAACCTCTGGTGTCCCTCTGTGAGGGCTGGAAAATGCAGAATTAGAGTCCCTTTTCCTCAAATCAACCTTCTTGTCCATTAGCAGGAATGGAATAGCCCCCCTGCATCTTTGGAAACCTTTGTTCCACAGGAGGAAGGTTTGGGTGAGGCTTAATTTCCATCTAATAGCCTGTTAAAATCTTCACATGGTTTCTTGGAGAATGCCATTAAGAATCAATTACATTAATGGGGCTCAGTTGGAGCTGTGCTGAAATATGGATGGGATCAAGGAAAGTGACTTTGCAAAACAGGGTCCTTAGTGCTGCAGCCATTTATTCCTCTTGATCTTCCCAGGTTTCTGTGTGGACCAAACCTGCTCCTGGATGTTGTCAGGTCTGCAGAAGCTGAGCTTGTTCAGGGACAAGGGGTCAGTGCCACCAACTGTGGTGTAAAGCCACTGCCAGGGGGGTTAGGAATGAGTAACTCCCTTGCCCTGGTAGGGATGGTGTTGGACTGCTCGGTTAAAACCACCCCAGCAGCTCTGGCAGCACCAGGAGATCCTCCAGGCCTTGTTCACCCGACTGCAGAGCCTGTCTGACACCTTAGAGGTGTCTGGGACTCTGCTGCTGACACTGCAGAGTGTCCCCGAGCTCATCATGTCACAAAGGGCCTGGGGATGTGAGAGGATCAAGAGAAAGAACTTTCTGTCCATGGCTGCTGGGTTGTTAAACTGATTATAACCTGGATTGTGAAAGAGGATCCTTGTCCGTGGAAAGAAGACGGTGGCAGAGGGAGGCTGGATGTCCTTGTGGGAGAGGTGCATGGGAAGGTGAGTCCTGTGGTGAGACTGCTCAGGGCCTTGCATAAAGGAGGGACTGAGAGGTCACTGTCATCTGGGAGGTCACTGTCCACCCAGAGGTCACTGTCCACCCAGAGGTCACTGTCCACTCAGAGGTCACTGTCATCTGGGAGGTCACTGTCCACTGGGAGGTCACTGTCATCTGGGAGGTCACTGTCCACCCAGAGGTCACCGTGCATCCAGAGGTCACAGTGCACCCAGAGGTCACTGTCCACTGGGAGGTCACTGTCCACTGGGAGGTCACTTTGCACCCAGGGGTCACTATCCACTGGGAGGTCACTGTCCCCCCAGAGGTCACTGTCCCCTGGGAGGTGACTGTCCACTGCCCCTTTCACAGGGTGGGGTCTAATGGGTGCCCCACTGCTCAGGGCTGTGCTGCAGGGGCAGAGCCATTGCCTCCCCACACATGCTCGTGCCTGGCAGTGGTGGCAACTGCTTTGGTCCTGCTGCTGGTGCAGGAAGCGTGACTGGAGCTGGGATTGCAGTGAATGTGCTGGGAAAGCTCTGCCTGAATCCTTGTGCTGTTGGGGTGAGGGATTGAGGTGGGGTTGGGAAGGAGCCTGTAGTGGCCACAGTGACTCAGGGTGAGGAAAGCTCAAGAGAGGGACAGAGACAAGGCCTTGGTGTGTGTTTGTTCCGTACTTTCCATCATACTTTGAGCCGCTTGGATCAGTTTTTTTGTAGGAACCTTTGTAGAAAGGGATCTGTGGAATCCAGCTGCCTCATGCCAGTGTTTCCAAACTCTGCGTGGGCAGCTCAGCTGCAGGCGAGTGGCCTGAGGGACTGAGCCGTGAGGCAGAGCCCTGTGGTGTTTGTTTGCCAGGCAGTGCCAGTGGGTGTCTGTGAGGTGCAGGGAAAGCCACAAGTGCTGGGTGCTGCCTCTTGTCCATGAGAAATTTGTGATTCACAAGAGCTCACCATCCCCAGAGTCATGAGGTCATGCCTAGGTTTGTTTTCCTCTTTACAAACAAGGGGCCCCAGCAAAACCAAAACAAACAAAGTCTTTAAAAGACTTAAAGTAGAAGTGGGGTGAGCATCCCCCGGGTTCCTCTGCTCTGCTGAAGGACTCAAAGGCAGCTGAAGAGAACCCCCCTGTAGCCCTGGTTCTGCCTGAGATGTTTTGGTTTTCTGAAATTCTTTCCCCAGGGAATTCTCTGCAAACCAGAGACACGTTTTTGTCGCTGTAACTTTGTTCACATTCCTTTCCCTGGGAGGGACTTCTCCTTGCTGTCCCTCTGCTCTGACCAATGTGACTGAAGAGGTTTGTCTTTGTCTCACCAATCCAATTGCTCTGTGTAGAGCAGGATAAAAGGGAGACACATCCCAGAAATAAAGGAGTCATTGCCAGCCTTCTGAACTCGGGGTCTGTGTTGTTGTGGTGCACAGCAGCGTCACCCCACTGCTGGAGCCCAGGCATTGACGCAGGCACCAAAGTGCTGAGCTGGTACCCTTCAGCAGGGCTGCATCTTGGGCAAGGGTTCCACTCGCTGTGTGATCACCCTGAGCACCCCAGGGCTGGGATCTCAGCTGGCACCTGAGCTCCTGGGGCTGCCTGCCCTGCCTTGGCAGCGCTGCCCTGCACCTCGTGCCGCCTGCAGAGCGGCCGGGGCTTGGCACACACTGCAGACCCCGCCGAGGTGACTGACGCTGTTTGAGATTAACAATGACACGGACTCCCGAGGTCAGAAGGCTGAAATGACTCCAAATCAATCTTTATTACCCAGGAATTTCTTCCCTTTATACTATTTTACAAAGAACCACCCAAGGGGTGGAAGAAAGACAAACTTCTTCAATCACATTGGTCAAGTCAGAGGGACGTCAAGAGAAGATCCCTCCTAAAGAAAGGAATGCAAAACACAGGATGCTGTTAGGAAAACGCGTCTCTTCTTGACAGAACAGTGCCTGGGAAAGAGTTTCAGAGTAATCAAAACATCACAGTACAAACCACGACTACAGGTGACTCCATGGAAATGACTCTTGGGATGCTCAGTTTGCCTTTGGAACCGGAGGCTGGAGAGCTGGGCCTTTCCTGGAGCTCCTCCTTTAGGGACCTGGCTCCTGTGTGGAGCCAGTGCTGGAGGCAGAGCCTCTCCTGCCGTGCTTTCATTAAATCCAGCAGAACCAAACCCAGCCCATCCTGCCTGAGCTGTGCCAGCGTGGAGGATCCGTAAATCCCCGAGCTCGGGCTCGGCGTAACCTTGGAGCAGAGTGATGGGAAGGGCGTTGCTGGAGACCAGCCCCAGCCAGGCTTAACAGTGCCTGGTTCTTGGAAACGAGCTGTGTTTCAGGCAAATATCCGGGAGCCGGGGATTTTTTTAGCCTGTCTCTTGCTGTTCATTTTCTCCCTGGCACTGGGACTGCAATTCCAGGAACCCTGGCTATACTTGAAAGCGCCTCTCAGACAGGGATAAAAGTAATTAAACCTCTCAGCTTTCTCCTTTTTTTTTTTTTTTTTTTGGACTTATTGTAGTTTTTCAAAGGTGGATTTAAGACGGGGGACAAAATGTTCGGGCTGAGATCTGCCAGCCTGTTCCAGCACGGAGCAGGTGAATGGGAGGATGAAGAGGCTCCTCCATGAAAGGGGCTCCAGAGCTGCTCCTGGAGCAAGCAGAGATGGCTGGCTGCTGCCAGGTGCAGCCTTTCTTACCCTCGCTTCCCCTCTCCTCCCCACGTAATTAACTCGTTAAATTTAGCTGTCTGAGAGGTATGGAAATGCATGTGGTGCCAGCGCTTTGGTTGTGCAAATAACCGTGATTTCAGCTTCCGTGAAAAATCAAGGGAATTGTTTCGTGCCATGCAGAAGAACTGAAAGAGCTGAGTTTCGCATGAAAAGCAGATTAAAAAGGCAAGAAAATCGGGGAAAAATGAGGAGTAATGTTTTTGCCTAATCTGGATTAGGATGATTTCAAGCTTTTAATGTTCTCAATTTTAATTTTTTTAACTTCAGTTTTATTCGGGAAATTAAACTGTGACATCCTTTCAAGTAGAAAAGGCCAGACTGTAAAGGTTTCCATTTAACAATGTTGGCACACAAAATGTTCTCCATGCTCCCTTTCTTCAAGGAAAGGTTTTGGCAAACTTGGCTTGAGTTACTGAAGTGCTGTGGTTGACCTAAATCCAGGGGGAATTCAATAAAAACTATCCAGCAAAAGGTTTCTCTCCTGCTGCTGTGCTACTCAATCTCTGGGCAGACGGAGCCAGCTGAGAGTCAGAGCGTCCTTAAAAATGCACTTTTTGGATTAAATGTTTTCTCTGTTAATAACTCTTCCTGATTGCTCTGTGCTTGCCCATGTGGAGGGATGGCCCAGGCTGCAGAAACTGAATTTGAACTTACCTAGGTTGATTTTAAGGTTGCATCCCAAAGTTGTGGTCACTGGAGATTTTTTGATCTATCACAGAATTATTTAGGTTGGAATGCACCTCTGAGATCATCGAATCCAACCTGTGACTGACCTCCCCCTGCCTGTCCCCAGCCCAGAGCACTGAGTGCCATGTCCAGGTGTTCCTTGGACACCTCCAGGGATGGGGACCCCACCACCTCCCTGGGCAGCCCCTGCCAATGTTGAATCCTCCTTTCCATGTGGAAATTCCTCCTGGTGTCCACCCTGAGCCTCCCCTGGCCCAGCCTGAGGCCGTTCCCTCTCCTCCTGTCCCTGTGCCCTGGGAGCAGAGCCCGACCCCCCCGGCTGTCCCCTCCTGGCAGGAGCTGTGCAGAGCCACAAGGGCCCCCTGAGCCTCCTTTGCTCCAGGCTGAGCCCCTTCCCAGCTCCCTCAGACTCTCCTGGGGCTCCAGCCCCTTCCCCAGCTCCCTCAGCCCCTCCTGGGGCTCCAGCCCCTTCCCCAGCTCCCTCAGCCCCTCCTGGGGCTCCAGCCCCTTCCCCAGCTCCCTCAGCCTCTCCTGGGGCTCCAGCCCCTTCCCCAGCTCCCTCAGCCCCTCCTGGGGCTCCAGCCCCTTCCCCAGCTCCCTCAGCCTCTCCTGGGGCTCCAGCCCCTTCCCCAGCTCCCTCAGCCCCTCCTGGGGCTCCAGCCCCTTCCCCAGCTCCCTCAGCCTCTCCTGGGGCTCCAGCCCCTTCCCCAGCTCCCTCAGCCCCTCCTGGGGCTCCAGCCCCTTCCCCAGCTCCCTCAGCCTCTCCTGGGGCTCCAGCCCCTTCCCCAGCTCCCTCAGCCCCTCCTGGGGCTCCAGCCCCTTCCCCAGCTCCCTCAGCCTCTCCTGGGGCTCCAGCCCCTTCCCCAGCTCCCTCAGCCCCTCCTGGGGCTCCAGCCCCTTCCCCAGCTCCCTCAGCCTCTCCTGGGGCTCCAGCCCCTTCCCCAGCTCCCTCAGCCCCTCCTGGGGCTCCAGCCCCTTCCCCAGCTCCCTCAGCCTCTCCTGGAGCTCCAGCCCCTTCCCCAGCTCCCTCAGCCCCTCCTGGGGCTCCAGCCCCTTCCCCAGCTCCGTTCCCTGCCCTGGAATTGCTCCAGCCCCTCAAGGTCCTTCTTGCAGTGAGGGGCCCAAACCTGGACACGGCACCCGAGTGCTGAGCCCAGGGGGGATTTCATGGGTCTCCATCTGCTGAGGAGCTGGGCTGCCCTGAGCCCCCCTGCCCTGCCCATCCCTGATGGAAAGCCCTTGGCTGTGCTCATTAGGGGAGAGGGTGAGAGGCTGCTGATGGGGCACACGGAGCAGGCGAGCTGAGCTCAGCTGGGATGGGCCGGGTCCACCCTGTGCTCCCGCGGTGCACATGGTCTCCTCACGCTGTCAAACATTAACTTTCCCTGGCACACACACCTGTCCCTGAGCCTTCAGCACCTGTGCATGCAGCACAGACCTGATGGAGCCTGTCCCAGCTCTGTTTGCTCTCCGGGCTCAGCTCCTGTGGGGTGCAGCACGTGGGGAGGAAGGCTCCAGGTCCGCCTCACCCTGAGCATGAATGGGAGGAGATGGCCTTCCTGGGAGCACAGAAATTCTCAGTGGGGATAACCCTGGACCAGGGACACCCCACCAGGCGCCTCCTCCACCCCCAGGGTGTTTTGTCCAAGTGCAAAGCAGACTTGGTGCCCCCAACCCTTTTTCTGCTCAGCAGTTTGTTTGCAGTGGGGCAATGTTGGCATTAACCAACCTTGCCCAGCTCTCTTCCATCACCCCCACACTCCTCCACTGGGCTCCGGTTTTGTTTGAGGTGGCAGAAGGGATTGTTTTAATCTCATTTTCCATCTTTATTGTTCAGCGCACAGCCCTAAGTCTTATTTACAGTCTCGTTCAAACCGTGGGCTGAACATGGGAATCGTCATTTCCTTCCAGGCCTCTTTTTTATGGACCTCATTGCCACAGCCTGAGAGCTTCACACCAACATTAACTCAATTTCACAGCACCCCTGCGAGACAGACTTTGATGTTCCCTATTTTACGGTGCAAAGGGAGGTATAGGAATATCAAAGACAAAAGTAACCATTAATTTTCACTTAATACCTTCAAAACCTCTTTTTGGGAACAGCAATCGGCTCATTTCTCCTGCATGGGCTCGTTCCCTGACAGGTTTTAGGGCACCAATCCAAATGGAAAGATTTCTAGGGCTTCTCATGAACTCACAGCAGAGTTTTCTTATGGTTTTCCTTGATTTACTTCGAAAACTCCACCTAAAAGTAGAAAACTCCACCTAAAAGTAGAAAACTATAAACAATAAGAAGAGGTGGGAGTGTGTGGCTTTAAGCCTGTTGCTAACTTCATGTATTTCTCCTCTCATGAGGCACAGAGGAAATCAAAGTCCTGTAGGGGATGGTGGCAAAGAACGTCCTAGAGGACATTTTAGCTCAAAGCTGGCAGTTTCTGCAGCTTGCACTGACTGCTCACCTGAAACCTTCCACCACCCATCCCATCACCGAGCCCTCTTTGCCCTCTCTTAGTCAAAAGTGGGTTTTGAAGTTGCTGCTGGTGGAGCTGTGCCGTGGAGGAACAAACTCCGTGGCATTATCTCTTCCCTTGGTATATCTGTGCTTGAGGAGGAAAATGTCCAAGAATAATTGAGATGAATCAGGTTTCTATATGTGGCTTTTTTTTGAATATTTAACATCTTAGATCTTGTGAGGCAAAAGGGGCAAGGAACAAATGCAGTTTATTTTTAGGGCTGGGGAGTGGATGAAGTTGCTGGCCTAGATCCTGTACTCCTTCCAGGAGGAGCGAGGCAGAAAACAACCACAAACTGAGGGAGTCTTTGTGTGATGGGCAGCATTTCTTGTGCCTGCTTGAGCTGACAAAAGACAGTTGGTTTTCATGTTGAGTTGTTTGAGCTGTGGAGGGAAGAAGTAGAAAAGGAATCATGAGAACTTTGAATAAAACCTCTTCCCTCTCTGGTTTTGTTTCAGTTGTCCAAACTGAGAATTGTCTAAACACTTGAAAAGGATGGAAGGCAATAAAGTAAGGGAAGACTTTCTCCCTCTCTCCACCTCTTCCCCCATTCAACACCGGGGTTATAACTTGCTCAGGAGCTATTTCAGTGTTTTGCTTTTCCCAGCTGCCACAATATGGAAATCTTGGGAATTCTGAGAGCTCTTCCTCTTCCCTTCCTCTTCCCTGTGCCATTCCTGATGCTTTGCATTGGTTCCAGTGAAAATTCACCTTCACTGCTGACCTGCTCTCAGAAATTCAGCTGGGTTTAAACAGCCCCCAGACAAATCCCCAGTTACAGGTTGGGGAAAAGTCTGTGTTTGCAGTGCATTTCTTGCTGGGAAATATCGCTGTTACTTTAAAAATAAGTGCAAGATATACTGAAAAAATAGAAATAAGTGGGGTGAAAAACTGCTCCTCAGCCGAGACTGAGAATGGAAAATTTCTACCCAAAAGAAGAATATTTCTGGAAATGACAACTCAATGGAAACATAGTTGTCTAATGCATTCACTGTTAAGTGAACATTATTTATATTGCAGGAGAGAAACACAATGTGGCAGAAGTTATTTGGCTGAAAAAAAAAAAATAGAAAATCCATGAGCAGACATTCATCATTTGCAAGTGGGGAGCCTGGGATACAGATGAGCTAAAGGATGAAGACTCCAGACTCTTGCTCTTGTAATTTGCATTTTGTTGGTATATATAAAATGAAATGAGGTTTATATTTGTTTCAAGCAGAAGTGCTTAGCAGGCATAGGAAAAGCTGTCTGCAACGTTAAGCATATATTCCAAGTTTTCTTGGAACGAGATCGTTAGGAGGAAATAGCTCCTCTTCTTCTATTCTTGCTGAGGTAGGATCATGTTCTCTACACTGTTTAATAGCAAGTCTAATGCCACTTTTGAGACTCTTTTTTGGAGAGGCAGCACATTCTCAGCCATGTGATCCTGCAATCTGCAGTTGCTCTGGGGTAATACTTGGATACTTCTTGCTCCAAAGGGGAGAAGCAAATCCCACCTGATTTGGGCTGACTTGTGGGACTGGCAGGGGAATTGAATTCTGGGACAAATCTACACAGGGGTTTCATTCTTCCTTCGCTTTGTTCATCCCTTTTAGGGCTCCTGTAACAGTTTGGGCTCTTCAGTGCTGTGGTGCTGCTGTTTCTGTAGGCTCTGGGTGTGTTCCCAGGACCTACAGCTCCAAGGATTTTTGTGTCAAATTCTGCATGGAGAGTGTGATGGGAAGGTGAGGGAGCTCTCAGTGCTCCTCCTCTTTCCCATCTCAATAATGTTCTGGGCTGCAAGGGAAGTTTTCCAACACATCCATGCATCCTGCAGTCTCTGGGATGATAACCTGGCCGAGCCCCTGTGCAGCTGCTTTTTCAGGGGCCAGCACCTTTGGAAAGAGCTTTTCCTTTTGCCAGGGGGAGGGGCAGAGGTTTAGGGTTTGCATTTTAGCAGTTTGCTGTGCGTGGCAGATCCTTAACCCTCTTATGGCTGATTTCAGTGGGTTTCAGATCAGCTCCCAAAATCCTTTGGGAGTAGGACAGATTTCCCAGCTCAGAGCTCCTGTATCCCATGGAATTATTCCCTCAGCAATAAAGGGAGCCAGATTGACAGCTAAAATATTTTCTCTCTTTGTAATGACTTTTTAAACATTCAAAATTTATGGATCTCTTCATGCCCATAAAACATAGCAAGTCTATCCTCTGTCCCATTCCAGCATCACTTGCCCAAAATTTGAATCCATCACTTTGAAATGATTTCATTGCAAATGGGGTGCACGATGAATAATGGAAGATCTTGAACCCTACTGACTTCAAATTAATGTCCTTTACTGGCAAGTAATTACTGTCCCATAAAGGAATCCTTTGTGCCTCTGGATGAGGCTTTCTAGTCCCTCATGCCCCAAAGCCCTTCAAACTGTCCCTTTCAAGCTGGTTTGGACCAAAAATATACAAGGACTGTGGGTCCTGATAAGTTTTTTAGCCCTTTAATTGGTTTTGTGGAACTGTTGGAGGCTGGGAGTGTGGCTGGAGCACATCTCTGGATGACTTTGTCCTGGACAGAGCCCTGTTGCTTTTTAAGGCCCAGCCTGGCATGTGTGACATCAGCTCGTTCTTGACCCTCCTGGAGCAAAATCCGGATTGTTGTGGTGATCATTTTTGCAGATGTGTTCTGCCTTGTCTTTATGGCTGTGAATGGGTGCTTCAGGAACATCTCAGGACAGGAATTTTGCTGCTGACGGGAGAGGAAGAACTCCAGCCCTGAGCTAATGTAGTTCTTGCCCCTCTGCCTGCCAGGTTCATTTCTGTTCCTCAGTGCCCCGGGCACAAGGATGGAAAATCTGACCCCACAGGTTTCGTGTGAGAAACAACTGGTGCCAATGGGCATCAGGAATTTTCAATCTGCTCTCTGCCAGGAAAGCCTTTTCTCCCACTTCACCCGAGCTTTGTGCCTGATCTTGCTGAATTCTAAAATTGCTCTCTTGGCTATAGACGAGGAACTGACTCTGGTGTCTAAAAGAAGCTTTACCAACATGAATAACTCCCCAATTTCTAGGGTGCTCTGTCTGTCTTACACTCTAACAATCAGACTTTCCCCTGCTTCTCCTTTTGTGGTTCTCACCATTAGATTTTTCAGTTTGTTAATTTTCACAGTGCTGTTCAAGCCATTCCATACAAATCCGAGCTCCGTGATGGGGCTTTTTACACCTTCTAATCATTTGATACAGAAAGATCATGAGCAGAAAGTCACACAGACAAGCCCCCTTTATTCCACCAAGGGCATCTAAGGATGCAGAGGGAGGGACAAGGTATGTGGAGCGACCTGAACCTGTTTGTGGGCTAATGAATCTGCCCCATAATTACCTCATGTCGTAATGACTACTTGGTGCCAGAATCCTCAGGAAAAATCCACCCCAACCCGAAGGACCATCAGTCTGTGTCACTAAACAGGCCCTGGCCCAATCAACCAGAGCTATTTAAAATTTAAATATAATCTCTTGGGTGTCTGTCTCCTCTTGAATCTCTGGAGGCTGCAAATCTGCCTTTAGTTCTTCCAACAGAAGATTTCGAAAGAGGTTTAACTCCTTTCTCTCGTGCTTAGGATCACAAGTGAGATGGCCCTGACGATCTAAATAATCAGATCTGCTGCTGTTGGGTTATTTCATCTTCATAAGGGCCATTTAACCCCCTTCTGCTTTTTCTGCTGGAGCAAGGCAGCTCTTCAAAGGAAAGGGTCAAGGAACTGGATGCAGACAATTGATGCCACCCATGGGCAGGGACACCTCCCGCCCCCAGCCTGAAATATCTCAGATGACACTGAAAGACTCCCCGCAGGGCTCTGAGAACCAGGATGGATGAGGATCCTTGGATTAAATGATGATTAAGTGCCTGATGAAATGGAATGAATGAGGTGCTGCCAGGCAAGAACTCCTCCATTATCACAGCTGACCCCAGGCCAAATTTCCTCCGTTTCCCCATCTGTAAAAATGGAA
Source organism: Rhadina sibilatrix (assembly GCA_013400275.1). Lineage (NCBI taxonomy): Eukaryota > Metazoa > Chordata > Aves > Passeriformes > Phylloscopidae > Rhadina > Rhadina sibilatrix. The sequence continues at coordinate 51,159 of VWYO01011332.1, forward strand.
ATTTATTGCGTCATGAGTTAAGAGTGAAGTTGTGTCTTTAGAAACCTTCTTGCTCTGGAGAGCAGAGAACACCTTTCTGTTCACAGCTCCTTCCCAAGTAATCACAGGACCATGGAATAGCCTAGGTTGGCAGAAACCTTAAAACCATCTCCATCCCATCCCCTGCCATGGGCAGGGACACCTCCCACTGCCCCAGGCTGCTCCAAGCCCTGTCCAGCCTGGCCTTGGGCACTGCCAGGGATCCAGGGGCAGCCACAGCTGCTCTGGGCACCCTGTGCCAGTGTTTTATCCCCCTCATAATAAAAAAAACTTCTCCCCAATATCCCATCTAAACCTACTCCCTGTCTGCATGAAGCCATCGCCCCTTGTCCTGTCACTCCATGCTTTGGCAACAGCTCCTCTCCATCCTGTGGGCTCCCTTCAGGCACTGCAAGGCCACAGTGAGGTTCCCCCAAAGCTTCTCTTCTCTAGGCTGAACAATACCAAATCTCTGAACAATCCCAGCTGTCCCAGCCTTTCCTCCCAGCAGAGCTGCTCCCTCTAATCAGCGAGGAGACCCTTAACTCTGCCCTGCTGCTGGTATTTAGCAGAAGCTTGCAGGAAATGGGCTAAGACAGGAAGCAGGTTTTTCCCTGGGCTGAAATCCTCTGTGTGAGCCACGTATTGAATCCAAATGCTCCACAAAGGTCCCCTGAGTGAGTCTTCATGAGGCCTGGTGGGGATGGACACGCTTCCAGCTTCCCTGCATCATCCATCAAGGAGCTTGAAGTAACTGGGAAAGAGATGGTTATTGAATATCTCATGAAAGAGGAGACAGAAACAAAACTATTCCCCATCTTTGAGGAGAGGAAATGAAGGAGGGAGTGGTAGAAGAGTAATGAAGCAAAGAACAAACCCACAGTTGCCTCGGTGTTTGCTTCGAGGAGCTGCCTGCTTTTTCAGGGCCAGGAAGGGGAGTGGGTGCAGAGCATGGTAAATTCCTCCTCCTCTAGCACTCGTTGTGAAGTTCACTGCAGATCTTCCCAGTGCAGACAGAAAAGTGAGGCCCTGACCCAGCAGGGCCATGGAGCCCACTCGGCATTTCCAGCCCAACCTGCATTTTGTACTCCTGCATCCCGGCAGTGACACATCTCAGATCTGCTTCCCCGAGCCTTCCCTGCACCTTGAATTCCTGGTTTCCTTCCTGGCTGGATCCTCAAAGCCCCACAGGACATTGGGAAACAGCTCCCTGCCATCCATCCTGGTGGTTGCATCGGTGTGCTGCCTGAGGGGAGGGTTCCAGCTGGGATCATTCCTGGGATCATTTCCCACAGAGGGGCTGAACATGTCCAGGATCAGGATTGTTAAACCCAGGGTGTTTTACTGCACGGTTTGGTTTTACATAAAATCAATTACTCTCTGAGTGGATGTTGGGAAAAATGACCCATTGCAGGCTGGGTGAAGAATCCCCAGCTCTTCGAAAAGCTCTGCGCTGTCACCAGGAACTTCTTGTTAAGGAAATGTGGAAATCTGAGAGGTGAAATCAAGAGCTGGAAGTGTGGTTTTTGATGGAAAACTGCTTTATTTCTTCCCTGTCTTTGTACAAGTGTTATCTGTGGGTCTCAAGCCCTGCAGGAAACACCTCTGACACTTCCCAAAGGAGCTTGCTGCTCCCTTCTCCTCTTGTAAAGAGGAAAAAGAAAGGAGGGACACAAAAAACAGTGCATTGAAAATGGCTCCATGGCAATGACAGACACCCCTGCTGTTCTTCTGGAGAGTTGAGATTGTTTCTTGCACAATCAGTTGATTCCTGCCAGCTCCTGGATGATGTTACTTTCTTGAGTCTTGAATGCTGTCCCAGGCAGGCAGAAATATCAGCTGTGACTCTGGCCTTGTTCCATGGTGAAAGTCGTGGGCATCAAGAGAAACTTGTCCTCCACCTGGCTGAGGGTAGAATCACAAGAGCCTGGTTTTCCTGCCTTCCAATTTATTCTGGTTACTTTGCATCAAATATTGAATGAGCTTTTATTTTAAACGAAGCCAGAGATCTCCCTGAGGTTGTCCCAAGTGAGCTCTGCAAGCTTCTTCATCTAAATTTTAGCTCAGGGAGCAGCTGAGGTGGCACTTTCTGCCCCTTTGCACAGAAAGGATTGTCCAGTGTGGGAACAGGAGGGATGGTGATGAGAGATCTCTGGAGTCAAGGCTGGTCTTGGAGCTGTGGTTTATTGCACAGGGCCTGGGTGAAGGGGCCCTGCTGAGAGCTGCCAGCTGCAGCTCAGAGCAGAGAGAGAGAGAGAGAAGTAAGAGCAGTAAGAGCAGCAAGAGCAAGAGCAAGAGCAAGAGTAAGAGTAAGAGAGGGAAGTTCCCATTACAATCCATTAAATTCTCTTCTCTACTGAATATTCTAACTGACACCAACCAATCCAGCACAAGACACAAACCCTACAGCATTTACATGCAGCCTGTAAGAATCATTACATGACCACGCTGTGTTAGATTTTAAACCCTAAAAACGACTCTTTGGACCCCTCCTGCCAAGCTGGTGGGGTCTGCTCTGAGCCTTGGACTCTTGGTGAGGAGAAGGGCATTGCTCAATCCAAAGGGGATTTACCTTCAGCAGCCACACTGCTGTTCTCCAGTTGTCCAGTAACTGAGGCTTTAGACATTGAAACTTGCTTTCAATTCTATTTCACTTACAGGTTTCATATTCTCAAAACCTAAGCAATCATATTTAAAAGGTTTTCCTTTTTCATCTTCCCCAACAGTCCAGGAAGCCCTCAGGAAAATCCTGGTGAGTCAAAGTGGAACATGTTGACCTGAAACAGCAGAAGGGCACAGCAGGGAGGCGGGAGGGATAGGGAGAGAGGGACAGGGCTGCTCTGAAGGGCTCAGAATGGTTGGGCCCAGGTGTTTTCCTCAATGCTGTGGAACCTGGTTCATCCAGAGGGGCTGGGAAGTGGATCTTGGGATTGCCTTTGATGTCAGACTACTCAGCTGGGCCTGGTGGCTGGAGGTGACTGCAGTGAGCAATGACAGGAGCTCTGGCTGTGGGCATTTGAGGCGTGTGGTGCTGGCAGGGCTCAGCTTCCTCAGCTCAGCCACCTTCTAAAGAGAGGCCTTACCCAGGGAAGGGAAATGTTGCCTTGGCCAATCTGATGAACATTTAGTTTGAAACGAGCTGGCTCTGCAGGTGCTGATGTGTTACAGGTTTGGGTGCTGGGAGTTTGACTCGAGGTCGCTCTGGGGCTGTTGGCTCCTGGCAGGGAGAGGCAGCAAAGCTCTCTCAGCTGGGCTGTGACCTTCTCCAGGGGCTGGGCCACCCCAGGTCTCCTTCACCTTCATTTTCTAAACTCTGATGTGTTCATTAAGAGCTGTTTGCAATTTGTTCCAGCCCTTTTTTGCTGAACAAAGGGCTCTCCTGAAGGCCAAAGAGCCCATTAAGAGCATACACAGGGAGAAAAAGTAACACCATGAAGAAAACATGAGATTTCTTTTTCAATCTCTTAATCCATTTGGTGAAATATGGACGTTTCAAGCCAAAAATGGAGAAGGAAGAAAATTGAAAGTGTTTCATTTTGAAATATATTGCTTTTACGTACTTGAAATGCTTCTTTTGACTTTATGCTTGGAAATAGCACTGATCTAAACTGTAAATAAAAATTAATTAAGTGACTCAGACGCCATAAATCTGTTACCTTCAGGTCAAATGAAATATTTGGTTGGCCTAAGGTGGCTTTTCTCGGATGCTTTTTCCCTGGGAAAGCACAGTGTCTGGAAATGGGCTTTCACTGGTGTCCCTGCCCACGGCATGGGGCTGGAATGAGATGGGCTTTAAGGTCCAACCCAAACCATTCTGTGATTCTGTAAAATTATCTTCTCCAGCTCATTTGGATCATTCAGCTGAAAAGTTCGTTTGGATCATCCAACTGGAAAGTTCTCCTGTCCAGCTCCTGGAGATTATTTTTAACAATGATGATTTTTTCCCTGTTGTTTCTGCACTCAGAGATACATTCTCCCCCTCAGGAAAGTGTCAGCAATGAGGATTTTCCTTTGCCAATCTCCTCTGAAATGCATTCCTCTTGGATTGGAAGGGATCTGCCTTGGGAAGACCTTGGCCCTGATGGGGAAACACAGCAAAGTAAACAGAGAATCAGGAAATGAAGATTATTTGTAATTGAGATGATTTGTCTCCCTTGCACCAAGCCCTGGAAGGGGTTCTGGGGAAAAGAAAAGCATGATGTAAAAGAGAAGCAGCTTTTATTCTGCTCATCTGGGCTGTTTTGAAACCTTTTTTTTTTTTTGGGGAAGGATGTTGATAGGAAGGATCTTGTGTTATCTCTGGCCTGTAATTCCAGCAGGAATACCTGGAACAAACCCAGCTCCTCAGTGCAGCATTTGGGCATTGCTGGTGGCTGTTAAATCCAGTTGAAAACATCTGAAGGGGCCACTGAAAGAGTTCAGGCCTCAGAAGGAAACAAGAAAGGGATGGTGAAAGGTTGTGGATCCCCTGCCAGCATTTTCCTGGAAAACACGGAGGTTTTGTGCAACAAAGAGAAGCTCGAGCAGGCTTCAAACACAGGAAATCACAAAGGGCTGCAGCCAAGGAGGGGGTGACCCCAAGGCAGACAAGAGGCAGGGAGATGCATCTCCAAGCAAAATTCCCAGGGCATGGAAGCACAGGTGGCTCTTGCCTCACGGAGAACTTGTATTTTCCCTTTTTTCTCAGGCGTGTGTTTGAAAAAAAACCCGACTCTGCACTGATTATCTCAAGTTTAAGATGTTTAGAAAAAGGGCAGTTTCTATGCTCAGGCCCCCCTGCTCCTCCCAGGGCAGATGAATTGCTGGAGAGGCACTTGAAGATTTCACTCCATTTCGGTTTCCCTTCCTCAGTCTCTGTGCTGATGCCCCAGAGGGGCATGGAGGTTTCCCCAGTTTTCCTTGGACTGCAGTGAAGGTGTCAGAACTTGCCTTCTCTTCATTTTATCCTTCACAAAACCCTCTGAAGCTTTAATGCTCTTTCAGAAGCTGTGCCTCATAAAATGGGCCTTTGGTGAGGAAGAGGAGGAACAATTTTGGAGGCAAAAAAAAACCCCTTTCAGTAACCACCCCCCCTCTGCCAAACCAAGGAGGCACAGGCCCCCTCTGCCTCTCCCTGAGAGGAAAAGGAGCTGAGTGAAGAATGAGCAGAGTTTTCCAAACAAATTCCTGGCTGGAGTGAGTGTGGCAGCTGCCAATCACCTCCACCAGCACCATATTCCTTTCTCCTTTTCTCCGGGGATTTTTGGGCTCTGAGCTGTGCAGGATTCTCTTACAGCTTTTTTTGCAACTCCTCTCCAGAACAATCTGCCCAAGATGGCCCTGGGCCAGTTGTAGGCAAGTCCTGGAAGCCCTCAGGCAGCAGAGGAGCAGCTGGGCTGTCCCTCCTTTCCCAACACATTCTACCTGGGATTTCCTCTGCCCTCCATGTTCATTCAGTATTTACAGATTTTGTTGTTTTGAGTTGGGAGGTTTGATTGTTCATCCTCAGGGGGTGGAAGCAGATCCTCTCTCTGGGTGTTTGTCCCACCAACTTCACCCAGAACAGGTTTCATCTGATTTGGGAGGAGGAACCTAAAATATTGTTAGAAATCCAAGGTGTTTTCCATGGTTCTTTGTTCTCCCCCACCCCAGGGTTTAATCAATTGTGTTTCCCATCCAGGACCAAGAGTTTCTTCCATTTCACATTGGATATTCCAAATAAGAACCATTTTTAGAGCTATTAAGTGGAAAGTTATTTCTTTATACATGGAATCATAGATGGCTTGGGTTGGAGTTGTTCCACCCCCTGCCATGGGCAGGGACCCCTCCCACTGCCCCAGACTGCTCCCAGCCCCATCCAGCCTGGCCTTGGGCACTGCCAGGGATCCAGGGGCAGCCACAGCTGCTCTGGGCACAGACATTCCCCCTTCCACTGCCTCTGAGTGCTTTTTTCCAGTGTTCCAAAATTCAAAGCATCTGAAAGGGCTTTTAATTGAAGTGAATTTCTTGTTAAACTTCTTCAGCAGGAGCAGGCTTTGTCCTGGGTAATCTCACCTTCCAATCATCACATCTGAAGTATTTCAATTTGAGAAATTATTACCTAACATTTCATTTTATGGACCTATTTATTCCCATTTGTAAAGAGCCTGTAGGTGATCCAGGCCTGTATTTCGCTCCATCCTATACAAACAGGAATTGGATCTGAAACCAATTAGAGGCTCAATTTCAACCTGTGGGACGCTTGTTAATCTCTGCTTTGCCAGACCATCTGACTCCTTTCTCCAGCACAATGGCCTCACCTCTGGATTTTGGGAATGGGATTCAGAAGAAACTTTCAGAAGCTTTCACTTGAGGCTGTAATTGCTGCATCTCCTCTGACAGAAAAACCTCAGTTGGCGCTGATGGAAAATGTGTTAATGGCCCAGAAAAGTGGGTGTGAGGATGCAAGGGTGAAGATCTCATGGAATGAGTGAGATTAGCTAAGGGTCTCAGGAGTGAGGACCAAGCAGGCAGGATGGGGGCAGGAGGAATCAGTGCTGACAGCCGTGAAAAGACAACTCACGCCATGGAGGGGATAATTTGAGTTTCTGGATGATAAATGTGCCCTGAGGTGTCACTCACCACACAAAGAAATGACACCCACACACTGGGATGTCCAAGGCAGAAAAGAGGCAGTTTATTTACAGACTTCAACACTTATAGAATTCCAACAGTGACCATGGGATTGGAGGAAGGAAATCTTCCTCTCCAACGACACTGGGCAGCCCCACAGCCCATCAGCAGCCTCCTCCTTGTGAGGAGAATGCAACCATGGTTGGATGGTTACAATAAAAAGAAAGTTGTTGATGTAAAATCGTGTCTGACTCCATTGCAAAGGGTAAACACAGAAGGCTGAAACAGAACTTGAGAAAAACTTCCTAAAGAGACAGAGGAGAACAGCAAAAACTCAGACAGCACTAAGGGAGTGGTAAATGTGGGTAGAAGGATGAGAGATCCAAGTGAAGCTGTGGAGAGCAAGTGGAAAACCTCCTCAATGCCTGGCAATAGTGAAAACAGTAATAAAATAAGTGAAAATAGTAATAAAACCCATTAGGATTACATTGGGATGAAAAAAAAAGTCAATATATCAGTAAAAGACCCTTTCCTGAGCTACTCTCTGATCCCTGTATCTAATGGAGCTCATGGAAGAGCAATGGAAGTTGTCAGGATGAGAACCAGTGGCACTGGAGTAATATTAATGAAAAACCTAGGGTCAGTTAATGTGAAAGATGACTGAAAGGGGGCACGAGAGATGTAAAAAATAAGAGACAATGGGCCAGTGAACCAGCAGCTCCTTCTCCTTCTTGTGGAGGACAAGGAGGAATTGCAGGTAATTCTTGGAAAAAGGAAGGAGAAAGTAACCCCACGTGGGAGGAAGCACACTGTGCTCACAGAGGACCCAAGGACTTCTCCTGAGTCCAGGGAATGACGGGAGGATGGAGCACCTTTCCCGAGAGGAAAGGCTGGGACAACTGGGGTGGTTCAGCCTGGGGAGAAGAGAAACTTCGTGGGAGTTTCTTCCAGTGCCTGAAGGAGCCAACAGGAAAGATGGAGAGAGACAATGTACAAGGGGTGGAGTGCCAGGACAAGGGGGAATGGCTTCCCACTGACAGAGGGCAGGGATGGATGGGATATTGGGGAAAATAATCCTTCTCTGTGAGGGTGGCACAGGGTGCCCAGAGCAGCTGTGGCTGCCCCTGGATCCCTGGCAGTGCCCAAGGCCAGGCTGGACATTTGACCTTGGAGCAGCCTGGGATGTGTCCCAGGTGTCCTGGCCCATGGGTTGAGTGAGGGTGGAGTGAGGTGATCTTTAAGGTTCCTTCCTGCCCAGAGCATTCCATGATTCCAGGATTCCATGGCACTGACACAACCCGGGGTCTCTGTCTCCAGGTGCTGAGGAGTTGTGTCTGTGATGTCTCTGCAGTCCAGCCTTGCTGGTGCTGCACTGAACGTGTGGTCATGGCTGTTTCTTGGAGGGAAGGAGGTGAGTGTGACACTCCCTGGGATTTCCTGCCTTTGCTCCAAGGATTTTGGGCAAGACCACAGTTGAGGATGGATTTTCTCAGGCACCTCTCTCTCCAGAAAATGCCTTGTCACACACAAACCTGACTCCAGAGTGGGGATGGGTTTCAATTTGTGCTAGAGGTGGAAGGTCCAGGCGCTCTGTGGTCTCATCCCAGGCTGGTTATTCCCTTCCTCCAGTGCAGGAATGTGCAGGTGAGAAGGAAAAGCTGGTGCCCGTGGGTACCTGCTGGGGGTGTGCAGGACCAGGCAGCACCACGGCAGCATCCTGGGGATGCTTCCAGAGGGGCTGGTGGGTGGCTGGGGAGGAAACCTGCCTGAGGCTAAAAATACAGCCCAGGGGGCTCGGGGGGATCTCCCCAGAGGGACAGGGACCCTTCCGCCCCCAGGGCTGGCGCTGCTCTGGGTGTCCCCCCTCGCCCACCCTGGCCCAGAGGGGCTGGGCTCTGCTCGCTGTCACCATGAAAGGAGCTGGGGAGAGCCACTTCCCCCAGTTCCTCGCCTGGTTTCTATGGTGATGTTGCACTCAACTGTGCTCAGCAGGTCTGGGTTTATTTCCCTGCAGATAAGGCAGCCTGTGCTGGTAGGCTGCAGCCCGGGCTCTGGGGCTTGGCAACAAGTCAGGGTTGGTGCCACTGAGCTGGAATGGCTCTGGGTGGAAGGTTTTTCATGCTGGATCTGGCCGGGGGATGGAATTAGCTCACAAAATAATATTTTGGGCTGTTTGTGGCGGCCGTTTGGTGCCCTGAAGCTGGGAGGCCCTGAAGCTTTCCGTGCTGCACGTGGAAATGTGCATCCTCCTGCTCCTCCTCCTGATGCAGAGAGCTCAGGGACAGCCAGCTCGGGCTTGGCTGGGATGCAGCGCATGAGGTGGGAGGGAAAAGTGTGAGAGAAGGGTGTTGGAAGCAGTGGGAAAGGGGCTGTGCTGGGGGTGTTCAGCCTGGATCTGTGTGGACTCCAGGTGAGTAATTCACACCCTTTCCCTCCACGAAGGAGCTGCTGCAGTTCCCATCCCCACTCCACCTAGGGAGCAGACCCACCTGTGCTCTTCTCCTTTCTCCAAGGCTTTGGGTGCTGGTGAGGGAAGGGGATGGAAGGTGATGAATGACTCCTCATGTGCATGGGGGACGTGGGGTCGCTTCTTGCTGCTCTTGGGGCTGGACACCTTCCCTTCCCTTCCCTGTGGCTCCAGTGCACCCCTCCCCACAGGAGCTGCCAGTCGTGGAGATCCCTGAGGATCCTGTCCATCCCTCAGACCCCAGAGAGGAAGGCTCAGTCCCACTGTTGGTGCACCAGAGGGGTTGTGCAGCAGCTCAGCTTTGACTGGGGTGTTATGTGGGAATGGAGAGGTTTTTTCCTTAGCCTTCTCCACAGAAAACAAGGTGCCACTCCTGCCCTTTGCTGTGACAGGGGTGGTCTCTGCCTTTTGCTGTGTGCAGAGCTTTGATCCTGCCACACACCAAGATGCGTTTGCCGAGGTTCTCCCTCCTGAGTCGTGCTGGAGTGTTTGCTGCAGAGGGAAAAGAGATAAACCTGGAGAGGAAATGGGACCCCCCAGCCCAGCAAACCAGGCTGAGGCCTCTGAAAGGACCTGAAAAGTGAATTATTTTAATGATTTAGCATACTCTTCTGCAGCTGGGGGACCTGGGGGGGGAGAGGAAGACTGGGAATAATGCAGCAGAAAGAATATTACTGGGAAAGAATAATACTGGGGATATTGCATCATGGCAAAGAGCAATGCTGCTCCTCTGAGCAGGAAAAAGGGGCCAGCTTGTCCCACAGGCTGGGGCTGTGCCCTGGGATCAGGGACCCTGCAATCCCACAGGCTGGGGCTGTGCCCTGGGACCCTGCAATCCCACAGGCTGGGGCTGTGCTTGGGGACCAGGGACCCTGCAATCCCACAGGCTGGGGCTGTGCCCTGGGACCTTGCAATCCCACAGGCTGAGGCTGTGCCCTGGGATCAGGGACCCTGCAATCCCACAGGCTGGGGCTGTGCCCTGGGATCAAGGACCCTGCAATCCCACAGGCTGAGGCTGTGCCCTGGGACCCTGCAATCCCATGGGCTGGGGCTCTGCTGTGCCCTGGGGATCAGGGACCCTGCAATCCCACAGGCTGGGGCTCTGCTGTGCCCGTGGAGCTGGCAGTGCAGAGGTGCCAGCAGCCCGTGAGCCACCTCGCCGTGCCCTGGTGCTGATGGGGCTCTCAGCTCAGTCTCTGTCACTGTCACCTCTTCCCCCACCGTGCTCCCGTGCTAAAGCTCGAGGGCTGGGTTCCCAGCCCAGGAAGGCTCTGGGATGCTGGGAGTGCTGCCTGTGTGAGGAAGAGGCTCTGCTGTGGGCTCACACGGCATCTGTGCCTTCGCAGGCAGTGCGGCGGCACCAGGCAGGCTCCTGCACGGTGACGCAGGTACTTGGCTGCCTCCCTGCTACACTTCACACCTCTCCCAGGCACGACTGATCTCACCAGTGGCATTTTAACATCCCCACCACCGCCACAGCTCCGGGCTGACGCTTCCAGCAACTTCCATTCCTTCGCTCAAGGAGCGCAGTTTGGAGCAGACCTGTGAAAGCAAGGCAGGGCTTCACTTGGGAAGTTGCAAATTTCAGCTCATCCCAGAGCCCTCCTGAAGCTGCTGCCCACATCCCACAGTCTGAGGGTGGAGCATCATCACCAAACCAAGGGCTCAGGTCCAGCCACCTGTGATCAACCCCCAGCTCCTCGGCCAATTTGGCGCCAGGGTCCTGCCTCGGACGGGAGAAGGGATTGAGGGAAAAGCATCCCTGTTTCTGAAGGGCTCAGAGCCAACGTGGAATGAACGCTATGGAGGAAACACAGCACATCCAGAGGAAGCTCCTGGACACAGGGCAGCTCCCTGAGTGTCCGGGTTCCATAAGGAGTTCAGGCAGGATGAGGGTGGGCAGGGCTGGCACAGGGTGCCCAGAGCAGCTGTGGCTGCCCCTGGATCCCTGGCAGTGCCCAAGGCCAGGCTGGATGGGGCTGGGAACAGCCTGGGACAGTGGGAGGTGTCCCTGCCCATGGCAGGGGGGTGGGACTGGATGAGTTTTCAGGTCCCTTCCACCCCAAACCATCCTGTGATTCCACTGATCTTGTTTCTCCATGTTTTCAAGACCAAAATATTTTCTTGGACCCAAGCTGAGGGTATTGATGTAGCAGGTGGGGTTGGACAGTTCAGGAAACCTCTTAAATTTACTCCAGGTCTCCAGGACACTCCTGGATCCCGAGCATTGCCCACTCCACGTTTCCTAAGGGAAGTTCAGCGAGGTTATGGTTATAGGCAGTGAGAACTCCAGACAAGTGACCTGTGGTGCAGCTAATTGTGCAGCTTTGGTTTATTTTTGTCCACCCCAGACTAACAGCTTGTATGTCTGACAGAAGCTTGCTTTTTTCCTTTTCCCTTCCAGTGAAGGATTATTAATAGATGAGGCTTCAACAAAGAAAAGACCATTTGAGAAATAAGACGGGACACTTGCTCTACAGTGGAAAAAAAAAAACAAAAACCAACCAAACCCAAAACACAACAGCACACACCCACATGAAACATTCTTTTCTTTTTAAAGCACATTGACAATGAAGGCCTCTCTCCTTCGGGAGGCATTCCTATTCCCCAGAGTTCATGATTCAGCCAGCATTCCTGCCCTCTTCAAATAGATACAAATCTGAAGGGCTTTTTTTTCCCCCCCTCTATTGTGCTTGAATGATTTTAACTCAGGTCAGATGCTGACTTGCAAAAGGCTGGGCTTGAGCATCATCTCCTTTTATCGCTCCTATCTGAGACTTCGTGGTCTCTCTTCAGGCTCAAAATAAAATGGGACTAAACATAATAAAATCTCATGCTGCAGGGCAAAATATAATTACTTGGGAGGGAGCAGGGAGAAATTGTTTTTTCTTTTGTGAATAGCTCTGATTAATACAAAGTGGGCTGATGATGGTATTTGTGACAAGCAGTTATGGGCCATCACTGGAAATGGACTCTGTGTACCAAAGGTCTTTGCTGCTGATGCACTGAAGGCTGATTTCAGGGGGCTTGGGAGGTGGATTGGGAGAAATAAAGAAACTTTATGCTCTGGGAGCCTTTTGGATTCAGAGCTGGAGGAGGGCTTTGCAGCAGAGTGCTGCAAAGTGACTGTGGAGAAGGAAAGGAGCAGTTCAAAGGGTTTGTGGACAAGGAAGGCGCTGCCTCCATCCAGGTGCTGAGCCATTCCCAGGGTGCCACCACCCATGGGATGCTCCTTCCCGGTCACACGTCCTGCCTGGCCACCTGTGAGACCCAAGGGATGGATTTGTCCTCAAATCTCAGTCCCTGTGGTGCTTTACCAGCCTTTCCTTCAGCTCAACAAGCAGTGTCCAAACACAGGAATTGTTTCAGGGCAGAGTTTATTTTGTCAATGCAGCACTTGCCCATTTCCCCAGGGGTCCTGGGGAAAGATCCCATTTGTTAGGAAAATGTCTGAAGGTGAGGAGAGCACTAATGGGAAAATGAGAGATCCCTGAGTTCAGCAGGAGGGGTTTTGGTTGAAGGCCTTGGGACACCCTTGGCCCAGCTAACAGGTGAGGAATGGCCTGGAGCTGATCTTTTCCAGGTGCCTCAAACCCTCCTGGAATCCTGGGACCAGGGGAGTGAGGGGAAGCTTGGAAAAGGCAGAGGAGGAGCAGCTTCTCCCCTGCATTCCAAAGACAGAGCTGATGCTGGCTGAGCTTGGGCACAAAGGCTGAGACCTGGGCTCTGGCATCACCTTTGAGGCTGAAAATGTGTTTGCTGCTCCTGAATTCCTCCTCCCTGAGGAAAGCAGGGCCCAGCAGGCATCTGGCTGAACTCTTTGACTGTTGTGTCTACTGAGAATGGAGCTTTTTGGTGGATTTTTCATGTGTCATTTGTATTTAAAAGTCTGGGTAAGGTGAGGTGTGGTGTGGACCACGGGGAGTCTGTGGGGCTGCTGTGGTGTCCCAGGATGTGCTGTGGGAAGGTGCCCAGGTTTTTAACTCAAATGGTGCTGTAGCATCCCTTTGAAACTGCCTCTCGTTTCCCCACAGGCAGGATTGCTGGATTGAGAGGGAAAGCTGCTGAGGCCTCTTTGGAAAGAGGGGGAAAAAAAGGGCTCTGCTGCTGTCCTAAAAGGTGGGCTGTGAAATTCATGTGCTCCAGCATCCAGGGAAGGCAGCCAGCTCTTTCTGCTGAGCTTGAGACTTTTAAAGACCTTTCCTCCTGAGTTAAACCAAACAAGAGCTGCATTTCCTTGGAGAACCAGGGTTTCACTTGTGATTTAGGAGTGTGTGTTGGAGAGGCTCAGCCTCACCTCAAATCCTTCTTGCTTTGCTCTGTAGCTGCATCTTTAATGATAATTTAGTGAGCCAGGGTTGTCCAGCCCTAATTTTCCTGTTTGTGAGGTGCAAGTGAAAATCAAATTGCCACAGGAGCAGGTTTATATAACCCCTCTGGCCTGCTGGGCTGTGTCCTGTTGGCTGCAGGTAATTGGTGGCTGTTGCCATTAAAATTTTAAAAAGCCTCGAACAAAGTGATATAAACTGTTGACAGTTTTGGAACTCGGCTCTGAAATGCGCAGAAAATGAGAAATACGACCTCTCCAAAAGTCCTGTTAGCTCTCCACGTGGAATATGGAGATCTGCTGAGACTCCAACTGTTTTGCCAGAAGTATGGCACCAAAACTAAAAACCTGTGGGCTACATGAGGACATGCACAAACAAGAAGGGTATGGAACAGGGACCATGTGATTCATAATTTGGCCAAGTGGGTGCTTTTTTTTTTTTTTT